>JALGBA010000484.1:0-562500 GCA_023970755.1 Azemiops feae | reverse complement strand
GGTTCAAAAATTGTTGCCCTACAATGGACCATTTCACCTACTTAAAGCTTACAAACAAACCTTTAGAGAGTTTTACTAGTATTTAGATGATTAATGATCTCTAGCTCAGCTGATGTACAATAATAGGTAATCATTTTGTGGTCAGTGGGAGCAACCAAGTATTGAAGCATTTCCCTGTGTATAAGCAATATTTATTGCTTTAAAAAAAATGGAAAACAGCATTGATTTATCTAATCCAACTTTATTACATTTTGAAATGGGAACAATATCTTAGTTGTTTCTCCTATATATTTACATCAGTTAAATCTCTGAATGAATTAGTGCATAGAATTATTGTAATATTTAGTGAATAATGTGTGCTGCACAAGCAAGCGGTTTTAAATATTGAACAGAAGTTTAATAGTAAAGTTGCAATTTAGGTGGAAACATTGGGGAGGAGAGAGTGTGGGTAGGAGCATAGGGGAGGACAAAGTTTATGAGTGATTTACAATCAGCTTCGCAATTGCCTAAACTACTTTATGATTATCTAGTGAAGTGAGTAATGTTTTCCCACCAATCTTTGCTGGAGGTAGAATTAAGAATAACTTGCGTCAACTTCACTATGTCCAGGCTAAGCTTAAAAATGCAGTAGTTTGTTCTCCAGCATAGTCCAGCCATAATGATAACCTACAGTCTGAGTTCACACAACACATTTAACTTGTTTACTGAATTACTTCATTTTCCATATTTGCACAATATACTCAACCATAAACAAATGCATTCTGCAGCTAAGGTGCATAGTGTAGAGCGTAAGGACGACAACTTTGACAGAGATATGCAGGAATTGTTAAGCTAGGCAAAAGGATATGAAGTCCAGAGCAGCAAGATTACATTCTGAAGTATCTCAGGCAGACACCTCTCTAATTCACTGGAGTATAAGAAGGAGGGGGACGTACAGCAGAGTCAGTTCTGCAAGATTCTGCTACTATAGCTAATCTCAATAATAGTGGTTTCAGCTGTCCTGTGATTTCCTGGACTGATCTAACTGTTGAGGCTAACAATAGTTCCTCCAAAATGTAGGAATTAATCAAGTTGTCTGTTCCATTGAAAGTCTTATTCATGAGTTTAGAGATTCTTAAATGTTCCTTTTGAAGGATGTTCAGGGGTCACCTTCAAAGAGAAGTTCTGGGACATCAAGAATGCTGTTTCTCCTAAATATGCTGCACAAAATGTTGGGCTTCCCTCGTGTTTTGCTCTAGTCTGTTAGATCAGATTGCAAGCACAGATGGAACAGTCTAGAGGCAATTTAAAGGAAATCTTCGGCCTCCCAGGACTTGAGTACTTCATCAAAATTATCTGTTTTCTCTCCACTGGCCAGCTTCAAGTCATCCAAATGGTCTTTGTTGAAATTTCCACAGGCAGCACATAGCTTTCCTCTGAGGGTTTCCTTGGCTGCCATTGTGACCATTCCATCAGGATGGAGATAAACTTGCACTTGAGAATCATGGTCAACAACAATTTTATCTTGAATTCTCCTCATGGATACAGGGCTGTTCTCATAGGGCAGTGTTATTTTCTGGCCATTTACCTGGAAAACGAAGGACAAGAGTTAGCAACCTGAAAACTTCCCTGCATCCATTTTTAAATGTTTGCTTTCTCCCTCTGATCTACTCAAATAGTCCTCAGCTTAATTTCCAAATCTTCTGCAAGAGATCAGATGTCTGCAGACAGCAGCTGTGTAGAAACAAAAGAAGATGTTTGGGATAGACATAATAGGTATCTCACCTTTTGCACACAGTTGCCAAAAACATCTGCATGCTTTTTTTCCCATCAGGAATCAACTCATCTAAAGGTACCCATTAGTTTATAGCTGCTGCTGGCTTGCATTGTCTAGTTTTGGAAGCTAAGCAATGGTTAGTAATTGAATGAGATTTTCCTGAGAATCCTATGACTGCAACTTTACTGAGAAATCAAAAAACTTCCCTGAAGATGGCAGCACAAAACTTCCCTGAAGATGGCAGAGGAATGTCCATCAATTCAACCAGAATCTAGCTTGACTCAAGGGAGACTGTACCTTTAATTCAGTTATTACCAAATTTAAAATTCAACTTTATTATTAAAATATGTAACACCTATTATTAAGGATAAAGTATGAATTGCCATATCAACTCAGCCAGAATATATGAAGAGCTATTCTAGGAGGGGGAAAAATTTTTGAAGAATGCATGTTGAAGGCTCCTAAGTGTTCCACTAGTTCTTGATGTGATCTTCGCTTACCCAAAACCTTTCTCGGTTTATAATCCGGATGAATCCACCTCGAAAGTAAAAGTAGACGGACTTTCCAACCGCCATCTCTTTCGTATAGTCCTTTTCGATGCTCGCTAACAGCCTGAACCAGGAGGCAGAGTCCTGATCACAAAGAGAAGCTATTTCATAGACTCCACTGCAGGAATATCTCCCTGAGGCACCATCGAAAGAAGTGATGTGCGCTTGGGCAGTGAGTTTGCATTGAGCTTCCAGCGCCACACAGCCACGCACGCCTTCCCGAAGGGCACAGGTCTCAGGCTGGCACGTGCCTTCGTTACATTGGAGCTGACCTGCTGACTGACAGGTACATTTTTTTGTGCAGTCCTGTGAGTAAATCTGCTTGCCAATCTGTTGAGCAAAGTCCCAGAGTCTGTTATAATGAGAACAGAAAAGTATTTCTTTCTTTCTCTCTCTCCCTCCCTCCCTCCCTCCGTTCTTCCAATTTTTAAATTAGTTTAATTGTAAACATAGTTAATGTTGCAGTCCCACAACCAGGGGCATCAACGGAAAAGTTAAGATATTAGCTACTGTTTGATGTTCCTGGATAGATGAGGGAGATGGGCGGTTTCAAAACTTTGATAGATAGATAAATAAATAGAAGCCACATTTGTGCAATTGATAATTTGTGCAGTGATACAAGAATGCCATTCATGTGCCATCCATCGATCATCTGTCTCTGAATAATCACGTCCTGATGCACATGGTATTGTTTGCCCCTTCTAAAGACGCTCATGATCGTGTCACCCACCCATTTCCACTTTCCCCATTTTCTGCGGAACAGACCCCAGTCCGTAGCAAGGTCAAAAGAAAGCACAGCCGCCATCTTGACTGCCCAGAGTTGCCTGTCAGTGAGATGGCTGGTATATAAATTTAATAAATAAATAACTTTTTTATTTCTCCTGCCAGTGTCTCTACCCATAATAATCCTGTTTTATGACTAGAGGTGTGACTTAATATGGGTCAGTTTGTTCATTCACAGAATAAAACAAAAGCATTCAGCTGCAGAGAGAAAAGATTCAGAAGTCAGGATCTAAAAGTACCACATAAATATATATGGCATGTATGGGCTTATACAACCTTGCCAGTTTGGCCATCCGACCAGCAGATTATCAAACAGTGATCCTTTTCTTCCCCAAAGTCCTGCCTCCCCCCCCCCCATTTTTAAGTTTTTTTTTCCTCCCGAATACAGGTAGTCCTTGACTTATGACCACAATTGAGCCCAAAATGTTGTTAAGTGAGACATTTGTTAAGTGAGTTTTGCCCCATTTTACGACATTTCCTGTCACAATTGTTAAGTGAATCACTGCAGTAGTTAAGTTAGTAACCCGTTTGTTAATGAATCTGGCTTTCCCAATGACCATGGGGATGCTGCAAAGGTCATAACTGTGAAAAACGGTCACAAGTCACTTTTTCCAAGTGCCTTTGTAACTTTGAATGGTCACTAAATGAACTGTGGTAAGTCGAGGACTACCTGTAGTCTGTCAGGAATCCTTCCTAGTCCCCATCTCAACGGAGAAAGCCCCTTTCTCCTCTCAACCACACCAAGGGGGAGAAAACCTTACCTTAAGGTAGGCCCCACGGTAAGTGCAGCCACATTGTTTCAGGGCTACACATTGAGATCCATCAAACACATAGTCCTCATCACACTGACAGCCTTCAAAGCAGTTCCCTGAGCACTGACTTGGAGTAGACAAGGCAGCACAGGTGGAATCACAAGTTCTGGTACATGGCTCATAGTGGCTGTGGGCCGGACAGGTGAGAGCTGTGGAAAACAGAGGAAGCAAATAGATTAAAATGGCTAGGGAAGTCCAGAAGTTGAAATCCACATCTCCTAAAGTTGAGAAACACTGCTGCAATGAACTGCTAATGTCTAGCAATCACATCTTCCAGGGGAGGATTCTCGGAACAAGTAATTGCTGAAACAACTCTGGAATCTCTTTTATAATCTGGATGCATCCAAGCTCAGTTAAGCACCAGAGGATTTTAGGATTTAAATGGCTGTGAACTGGATAGACACAGCCATTAATAAGAATAGTAAGGCAAGGCATGGGAGGATAGAATAAGACATTTGAGGCAGAGTGTTGGCTATTTATGGAAAGTAACTTCCTACAAACTTACGGCAGAAGGAAGAGCTTCTCCAGGCTCTAATTTTGCCGCCGGATGCCTGGCAAGCTGCTACATAGGCTTGAAGACTTCGGCAAAGGGATTCTTGAACCTCGTTGGTTGTACAGGCCTCGTTCAAACAGTGTTCAAAATATTCGGCAGGGTTCACCAACGAATGGCAGTCTTGGAATGGGCCTGTCTTGGATGGGATCATTCCACAGAAGTTCCCAGCCTCATATTTTGCTTTCTGGGCTTTGTTGCAGATGGGACATTTGTCCCCACAGCCATCAGAACAAATTACACCTTTCACGGGGACCTTCCAAGAAGCCACAAATTCTTCCACATTTTCAGTGAGCTTTCCATTAGCTAGCATGAAGTCATCCTTCAGATCACCATTGAAGTTGCCAGCTAGGCCACACATATGCCTCCTGTAAGTACTGGGGACAGAAACATGAACATAGGAGGAAGTATCATATAGGACTGTGAGGCCAAAGGGTGTGTAGACGATGATGTTGTTCCCTTCTTGGGTGATCCATAATTTCCCATCAGCTGCATTCATTGGCAGGGTATACAACTGTCCATCCACCTATACCAACAAAGAATAAAAATTGGGGATAAGCGCTGGTTTTACATGCATAGAATTTAATGCTCGTTTCACACTGCTTCACAGAAGTAATTAACATCTTTTTTTCTCTCTTCAAAACCCTGGGAAAAGAATCAAGTGCAGCTTCCCTTATGATCTTGCAGTCAATCTGCATTAGCAAAAATCATCAGAAGTACAAAGCACGCATGTAAATCTCCCCCATCCCATTTTTTGGTCAGCCTTCTGAGATCAAGGCAATAACGTCACTGCTGAATGTCAAAAGTGAGTTTTTCGGCTTGGTTGTGTGAAAACTGCCCGCAAAAATGTGCATTAGATTTAATGTACTTATTTTATTAAAAGAAAACAAGCAGGCAGAGATTTCTGATTCCATTCACTCGTGAGATATCCTTGCTATATTTCTATACTCCCTGCAGTTATACAAAGCCCAAATAAAATGTGTATGGGGGGGGGAGGGGAGGAGAATATAACCCCTACTCTCCAAACAATTCCTGGCCTGGGTATCAAAACCTTTCCCCCCAAAGATGATAATGGATACCCATAAAATAAATGTCCTCGTGGTAAGCTCTTTACAACTGTCCACCTATGGAGATTCTGGGTTCTCCATTACTAACGGTTTTCAAGAAAAGATTGGACAGCCACACCTTGAGGATGATTTGATTGGCTCATTTGCCTAGTGCAGAGGATTGGACTAGATAATAATAATAATAATAATAATAATAATAATAATAATAATAATAATAATAATAATAATAATAATAATAATAATAATAATAATAATAATAATAATAATAATAATAATAATAATACTATAATAAAGTTGGAAGGGACCTTGGAGGTCATCTAGTCCAACCCCTGCTCAGCAGGAACCCTATACCATTTCGGACAAATGGCTGTCCAGTCTCTTCTTAAAAACTTCCAGTTGGAGCATTCGCCAGCTTCTGAGGCAATTTGTTCCCCTGGTTAATTGTTCTAACTGTCAGGAAGTTTCTCCTTAGTTCTGGTTGTTTCTCTCCTGATAGTTTCCATCCGTTGCTTCTTGTCCCTGCCTTCAGGCGCTTGAAAAATAGCTTGACTCCCTCTTCTTTGTGGCAGCCCCTGAGATATTGGAACACTGCTATCATGTCCCCCTCGTCCTTCTCTTCATTAAACTAGACATACCCAATTCCAGCAGCCGTTCCTTATATGCTTTTAGCCTCCAGTCCCCTAATCATCTTTGTTGCTCTTCTCTGTATTCTTTCTAGAGTCTCGACATCTTTTTTACATCGCGGTGACCAAAACTGGATGCAGTATTCCAAGTGTGGCCTTACCAAGGCATTGTAAAGTGGTATTAACACTTCTCGTGATCTTGATTCTATCCCTCTGTTAATGCAGCCTAGCACTGTGTTGGCCTTTTGGGCAGCTGCAGCACACGGCTGGCTCATATTTAAGTGATTCTCCACTAGGACTCCGAGGTCCCTCTCACAGTTACTACTATTGAGCAAGGTACCCCCTATACTATACCTGTACATTTGGTTTTTCTTACCTAAATGTAGAACCTTGCTTTTTTCACCACTGAATTTCATTTTGTTAGATAGTGCCCAGTGTTCAAGTCTGTTCAGATCCTTGCCATCCTTTCAGTTCTAAATCCAATGATTCTAAGATGGGATCGGGTAGATGTGGCCCTTCTCCCTCACGTTTCTTTCATGACTACATATTGTAAAGCACACTGTTGTCTAATAGGGGGTTCACCTACCATTGCTTGCCACTTTATTCCCCTCTGAAGGGTGACTGTGTAACCATGAACGAAGACCTTCATACTCCGTATTAGAACTAAAGGACCATCGCCAAGCTTCTCGTTCTCTACCCACACAGTGAAGTTCTGGAGCCGAGGGTTGTGCTGGCAGACTTGAGCTAAGGTATAAGTACAGGAGCCGTAGAGTTCAAAGTGCCTCCCGTCAAAGGAAATGAAATGAGGGTCACCCAGTACAACGGCCTTTCCATAGCCTAAGGGGTGGCAGCCTTGGACACCCTTTACAACCTTGCATTCCTCCTGAGCTCCACAAGAGAACCTTTGACATTCTATGGTTGCGTTATCCATGCAGATGCACTTTTTCTGGCAGGAACTGGTGGGATAAAACTCTTCTCCCAGCTTGTAGTATCTGCCTTGATCGAAACAGCCACATTTTGCCTTTGAAACACACTGATCCCCACTGCGGATAAATCCAGAGTCACAAAAACATCCTTCCGTGCATGGAACGTCACACTTCTGTGCTGAGATGAGGCTCTTGCATGTGGCTGGACAACCGCTGCCACAGAGCTCGTAGTGGGAATTAGGTGGGCAAGAAATACCTGAAGAACAGAATAAAGAGAATGCTGCTTATCAAATTATCACAAAGAAGAGGGGGGTTAACCTATTCTCCAAAGCACCAGAAGGGAAGATAAGAAACAATGGATGGAAACTAATCAAGGAGAGAAGCAACCTAGAACTAAGGAGGAAATTTCCTAACAGTGAGAACAATTAACCAGTGGAATGGCCTGCCTTCAAAAGTTGGGGGGTGCTTCATCACTGGAGGTTTTTAAGAGGAGACTGGACAGTCACTTGTCTGGAATGGTATAGGGGGTCCTGCTTGTGCGAGGGCTTGGACTAGAAGAACTGCAAGGTCCCTTCCAACTCTGTTATTCTGTTATTCTTCATCCTTGCATTCTCAAATGTGGTTGGACCACACATTCATTGGTAATGCTGGCTTGAAATTCCAGCTTTTACACCGAGGAGGTCTGACCTGCTGTTCTGAATACTGCATTCAGAAAATGTACACACTAGAAAAAGTAAGCCAAAAGGGAGTACCTATGGAGAGGAGTATGCATGAAAATACCTTTGAATATTAAAACAAATGTATTCCTTTGAATGAATTGGTGGAAAGGCTAGAGCCAAGTGGAATATGAAACTTTCATTTGACAAGACAAGGTATTTTATGCTGATATAGTGGTTCTGATAATAACCATTTAATACTTGTAAATAATGGGTTTGAATCTAAACTAAACTTGTTCCACTTATGTCTCATTAATACTGGAAAAAATGAAGAAATACCCTCTGAAGAAGACATAATTAAGAAAATTTTGGACTGTGCAGAAATGGATAGGCTCACATTGAGAATGAAGAGGAAGGAAGATTCAGAATACTTTCTAACATGGGAATTTTTTTTTATAAATGGTTAGAAAAACGGAATAAAGGGTAGGAATGGAAATTGTACTATTATTACTGTCAAACATATAAACCCAGACAACATGTTGCTTACTAAATACTAAAGGTTGTTATTGTAAATATATATATATGTAGGTCTTTGGTAATTCGGGTTTTCTCCCGTGTAAAATTGGAAGTGTCTTGGCGATGTTTAGACGAAGTCCCATTCGTCATCTTCAGGCTGGTGTCTCTTCGGCCTCGTGCTTCTAGAAGCAATGTGTGATCGCAGCTGTTTCTTCCTTTTAACTGCCAGTGGAGGTATGAACTGATTGGATGGGAGCTTGGCTGTGTTCTGATTGGGTGGAGGTGTGTTCTGATTGGTTAGGGGCTTGGCTGTGCTCTGATTGGATGGGGGGTTGGCTGTGCTCTGATTGGCTTGATATATATATGTCTCATTAATTTGCTATAGGAAATCAACATTTATTATAGCCACAGTAACTAAAGTTGTGTCTATCTTAAGAAATCTTCAAGATATTGAACTGAAGCAATATATCCATTAACAACGAGTCGGAATTCAAGATAAATTACAGAATACTACTACTGTAAATAAAGAAAAAAATGGGGTGGGGGGGAAACTAATACTGGGTTTAACCTCTATTAAATATAAATGTTTTTCGTTCTGTAAAGTTGATACAGGTTGCGTTGTTAAATCACAATCACACTGGTGCTTAATATGTTTGGGGGAAAGATGGCTCTAGCTTTAATGCTTCTAATATTTTAATGTTGGGTCTCTTTCCTTTTTCCAATTTAGGGTGGTGATTTCAGCTAATCACAGATCTTGGATCCCGGAACTTGAAACATTAACTTGCTGAACCTACCTCCTTTCCAGATGTGTTGGGCTTCATCACATCTGGGGGGGGCTACCAAGTTGGGGAAGGCTACTGTGATATAAATTGTGCTCCTCATCAAATGATTCTCACATTTCTATTACTGGATTTAGGCTCTCTTTCATCTCTTATGCCAAGTAAAAACGTTTAATGCAGGAGAGAAGACTTACTGCAGAAGGATGATGATCTCCATTGCCCAACTTGGATGCCTTGAGCTTGACATGCTGTCACATAGGAATTGATGGCACTACAGAGGGCCTCATGGTGACCCTGGTATACACAGGTGTCATAGACACAATCATCGAAATAAGATTGAGGATCAATGGCATCATGGCATTGCTTAAAAGGCCCACTCTTTCTTGTAAGAACCCCACAGTAGGATGGACCCTGGTAGGTTTATCAGCATCACTGCATACTGGGCAATTTTTGGTGCACCCAGAAGAGCAGCCAGGAATATCTTTCACTTTCCAGCTGTTTGCAAATTGAATTTCATCTTCTGTTCGCGTTCCATCTTTCATGAGAAAATCATCATTTGGCTCTTGATTGGCATTACCACAGAGGCCACAGAGTGCATTGGCATAGGAGTTGGGAATGATGACCCTGGCATAGCTGTACCAATCAAAGCTGACACGCAGATCAAAGTCTGTCTCAATGAAGCCGTGAACTCCATGCTGGTAGACACTCAGTTTATGTTCATAGGAGAAGGGTAGTTCCACAAAGATGCCATTGACCTGAATTAGGATACAGAAAAAATAGTCAAGGCACTAACTACTCTTTCAATTTTAAGAATAATTTGCTCTTGTTATCTTTCAGACTAATGGTCTTCCCTATTCCACTCCAGGGGCTGGTTGACAAATAAGCAATGTAAGAAATCTATCACCGTATAATAACAATAAATTTATTTATAGTCAAGAGACCCAAATAGGAAATTGTAAATGTAATTTAATTTTGGCATTAGATGAAACAGTTTAACAAATAAAATAATGGATAAATATTACACAAAACATTTGAAACACCAGCTTGTTGATAACTGAAATAATTTCCTCACTAGTTCTCGTGGAATTCTCTGAGCCTAAGAACAAACATCCTGTAGATGTTTCTAAATTACTGTAGAACACAAGTAGATATTTTTGTGGCATCAAATAAGTGACTAACTTCCTCCCCATTAAACCAATATTCAGTTGGAAACTGGATCAAAAACAGTAGGGAGGTCTTCCCTAAATCAGAAGCCAGCAGTCTTTTTAGACTGAGATTTTTTTTGGGGGGGGGAGTTCCTTGAAAGCATATGCAATTTTGCTTTTCTTGCATGAGACTAATGAGTCTTGAAAACCTGGATGATTTCTTGGGATTCTACCCTGCAGAAAATTATTTTACTATTTCAACATTTATATTGGGGGCATTAACGTTCTGGCCTCTGCAAGCCCCATAGATCTGACTCCTTAAATGCCTACAATCTGCAACTATCATCCTGATCTGGAGAAATCATAGCTAAACCTCCATAGAGGCAGAAGAACTAAGAAACATCGAGAGCTTAATCCCCATGAAGCTCTTATGCCTGAGAATGTGAACCTTGCAATGACTCCTATTTTTATTAATAATAAGCCATTCTCCTTGGATTAGCTTACGTACCTAGATCTTTTGGGGGAACTGTTGGCTCATGCTGATGGTAAAGTTGTAGATCTCCACCGTCACCACTTTGGTGTAGGACACTGCCTTATTGCCTCGGTGATTATTCTCCACAGTGACCAAAAACGGTGTAAGAAAGGGATCCTTGGAGCAGAGCCCTGCCAATTGGTAAACGCAGGTTCCCATGAAATCATATTTCTTCCCATCAAAGGTTGTATAGTGAGGGTCTCCAGTTCCTATGCAGGTACTGTAACCGGCAGCATGGCATCCCCGGACACCATTGACCACGCGGCATTTTGTCTTGCCCTTGCAAGAAGACCTTCGGCATACAGCCTTGCCTAATTTAGCATCACACGTGCAGTGACTCTGGCAGTCTTCACCTTCCCAGAACTCTTCCCCTGCCTTATAGGTCACGCCTTTGTAAATGCAATTGCAGGTTTCCACCGGAACGCACTTCTCACCACTGCGGACATAGCCTTCATCACACTGGCAGGTTTGCGCACAGGTATTTTTACAGGTACTGGGAGCAGAACGGTCAGAGCAGGTTGCTGGACAGGCATTTCCACAAGCTTCGTAGTGGCTGTTCTCAGGGCAGGATATTGAGACTGTTTAATCAAACCATGGTTAAAACAAGATTAGATGAATATTGAAATGCACTTCATTCCTGAGAAAACACCCTATGTATCTAATGCAAATTGACAAGAACATTCATATCGGTTCTGGATAATGAAAGGAGCAGCAAGCTTTCCTTGTGAGATTTTGAAAGATAAGGCAAAGGTAAGTCCCTTTAAAGCTTTGGGAAGAGAGGAAAGCATCTTTACAAAGGAAACTCATCTGGTCTGCATTGTAGGAGGAGAGTTGTGTTAGTTTATGACAGGGGAAAAAATCAGAAGGAACCTAACGTATTTTATTAAAAGGCAGAAGCTTTTGTGAGCTGCGGCACCCGTCATTAGATGCGAAGAGCCACAAAATCCAATGCCTTTTCATAAAATTGGTTAGTTGGATAAGATGCTACCAGGCTGCACTTGTTCTGCTTAATTACTAAAACTGCTGAGTAAGCAGGGGAAAATTAATACAGGAATGGGGTGGGAGGAAGAAGGAAAGAAAACACTTTTTACCCCAGTGTTTCCTAACCTTGGCAGTTTGAAGATGTGTGGACTTCAACTCCCAGAATTCTCCAGCCAGCTATGAAGGCTGGGAATTCTGGGAGTTGAAGTTCACACATCTTCAAATTGCCAAGGTTGAGAAACACTGTCTTACCCATTCAGCAAGAGAAGAAAAAGTTAATACTTTCCATTTCCTCCCCTATTGTCTAATTTGCTAGTTAGCAGTACATTATACGGTACAGGGAACCATGGAAGAAAAGAACCAATCCCATCTGTCTTTTTTTGCTTTTCTTTTTTCTATTCCTAAAGTTTTGATGGGTTACTTTGCACTTTAATTTTGGGTGGTTTGGTAGGGAAATAATGAAACCACAGAACATTTGGACTTTGGCTTACAACCTTTGTTTATAGAGTTAGATTCAGTTATATTGTTGGGTTTAGTTTTTTATTGGATTACTGCTTTGGAAGTGACCCAGTGTCAGACATGACTAGAGCAGCATTTAAGCCAAAAATATAAATATCCAAATGCAAGAGAAATGCGAATCAATTTAATACTTAACCTTGCTATATAAACATTTGATTTATTGTTAGTTTATTTTTTCAATGAAAAATAAATTAAGCAAAAGTAACAAACAGAATTAAACAAATTCTGCAGTCCTAGCAACCCAACATTTACACCCATGTACATTCCATGAGATTTAATCCTGGGGGGGGGGGGTCCAGGCCATACAGGCCAAAGAAATCTTGCCCAGAGCGAATGCATTTCTAAGCAAAAATCCTACAAGTGATAACCATCTTATCTGCAACTACATTAGGGTTGATGCCATTTGGTTTTGGGCTGTGCTGTATTACAAGGATCTCACTTGCTCTTGTGTTTCCCACTGTATCACATCCTCCCTTCTGGATCTGAGATTCACCTCACTCTTTCCTCTCCCCCTCTCAGCTTCAGAACAAATCTACTCTGGATCCCTTAGCCAGGATTACCCTCAGCAAAAAGGATGCTGTCCTGCTGTTTTCACAGTACACAGTGATATACACCTTTACATCTTGTAATCTGTCATTCCAATTTCCTCATCAAATGGCCACACAACTGCATACATACAAATGCATACAACATGAACTAATAAAGGAGAGAGAGAGGGAGAGGGGGGAAGGAGGGGGGAGGGAGAGCGCTCTATTGTGTGTAATTCTTTTGGGCCTTTTTTCTGTAGAGTGGAGATGAAGGAATTTTTAATGCTTAAGGATGTGTAGTGATTGGAGCCAGCATGCTTATTGCCTTTGCATTCTCCTCCTGGTTAGTTGCAAACGTCTAGAATGGGGGTCTTCAAACTTGGCCCTTTTATGACTGGTGGACTTCAGCTCCCAGAATTCCTCAGTCAGCCATTTTGATGAAACTGCAGGCCTGGATCCAGACCAGGGGTCTTCAAACGTGGCCCTTTTATGACTTGTGGACCAACTCCCAGAATTCCTCAGCCAGGCGTGCCTTTTTAAAACTGAGGATTCAATGTCATAGTCTCTAAGGGGGTCTTCAGACATGGAGCTTTGCCCTATCATAGAATCAGCTCTGGACATATGAGCTGAACTGGCATTTATTTATTTATTTATTTATTTATTTATTTATTTATTTATTTATTTATTTATTTATTCATACAAAGGGAAGGGTTTAGCCATTCATTTCATGCTCTTTTTTTGTAGATTGAAAGTTAAAGAGGTCTCCTTACTTCAGAATCTGGGGTGACTGTCACCAGAGCATTCATGAAGCATTTGTCCTTGTATTCCCTTAATAGCTAGAGGGAAAGGCACGGAATGGGTGAGAGTCATGTCTGAGAAGAGAAACCAAGTGGAGGGACCTATAGACTGAAAGTGATCGCAGATAAATGGGAACAGCCTGTGCGTTCACCCAACTCTTTAACACGCCTCAAATATTTATTCTCTCAAAGAAGAAGCAGTTTTATTCAAATATCAGCATCAATTTATGAAGATACTTACCTGAAGAACAAAGAGCAGCAGTACCATAGCCATGATAATCAGTACCTCCAAAAACAAAAAGTCCAAACGGAGTCTTCTTGTGTTCCACTGACTGGGCGCGATCTGTTACCTGCACATCTTGTTCAGCCCATGAATATTCGGTGCCTGGGATCTGTGTCCACCTGATCGCCTTTCCTTCCATTGTAATCCCACTGGATTCTGATGATTTGGCTATAATCATGGCAGTATTTACGAAGCCCTTCTTTCCATAAATGTGGTATGAATTGCAATAGCATGTTATGGCAGGGATGGTCATGAGAAAGGAGTCATAGGAATAGCCTCTACTTCTGGAACCAGTGAAAAACAGATGGACTTGAATTCTAGCATCAGCAGAGATAAAAAGTGGTTGAGAGGCCAGGACCTCAAGTTTAACAACTTCTCCAGCCACCAGAGTGCGGGATTCTTTCTTGGAGCTAGATTGATATTTCATCAATGTGTTCTCTGCAGAAACAATATACGCAATATCATACTGTGTCTGGAAAGGAAGAGCAGGGACAATGAAGGTGGTTCCCCAACTCTGAACTGGCAGGAGCTGCTCAAAAACCTGATCACAGGCTGTGAACTTGACAGCACAGATATGTCCACTCAAAACAGCCACAGGTTTGGTCGATTCAATCCTGGTGCCTGATAAATCTTCTGTGCTTTGGAGCTGAATTGCTTCAAAGGCCTTGAGGTCAGTTCTAAAGATGGTTCCAGCAGGGTAAACTTGATTTTTGAAAGTTACAGTGCCTTTTAGGTGGATGGTCACTGAGGTGAGATTCTCATGAGCTACAACAGCAAACTCTTTTAAATTAAGAGATGAATCTTCTGTTGGGGTGACCACATAATATAACTGTCCTAGCTGGTCAATGGGATAGATAAGTGTACCACCAATTGAACCAGATACATCACTATAGGAGGAGACAGAAATGTCTTTGTCAGCTTCAATCAGCACCGCCTTATTAAAGATGTCACTCCCCACCATTTCTAAGGACAGTGGTAATTCAATGGAAGTGATTTCTCCTTCATTAACGGTTCTGTGTATTTCCCCACTGTTTGTTGACACTATAATATTGGTTGCAGGATGATATCCAGAGAAATACAGCTCAAGTTTTTTACTCTGGTAATAGGCATAATTGTATATGAAAGCGGTAAGAAATTTCTTCCCCTGGGAACTTACATTACAGGTACCTGAAAGAAAAAAGGACTCTTAATAGAGGATAAATCTGCTTGTGCACGTGGATAGGATGAAAAATTAAGTGTGATGGCGGTTAGTCAATAGATTGCCATAAGGGCAAATTATACAATTGGAATTAAACATTGAAATCCTCTTGCTTCAATGAATCCATTTTTGCAAAGATATATTAGTTGGGAGAGATTCCCAGAAAAGCAACATGGAATATCTCCATTGGCCACTCCATTCCCAAGCGAGGATTGGAGACAAACAGCAGAGGAACATGGGGACAGAAGGTGCAGGATTTGATGCAAGAAGAGTTTCAAATTATGGAGTACATCTTTCTCTTAATGACTCTGTGACTGCTGAATGTTGCATTGGAAACTCTTCTAGAGTTGCATTAAAGATATAGCTCTCTCCGTATTGGTCAACCTCTGAGAACTTCAATCAAGTTTCATTTGTCAGCCCTTGAGGGAACTCAAGCCATATCCTTTCCTTCCATGTTCACTTTTAGAGGCCCCGTGCAGGGAAAATGTTCTAGTTTGGCATATTATGGAATATGGCCCATAATCTACTATGGGACATTCACAAAAGGGGCTCGATCTGATGAAGATGGAACACGCTGGACTTGGAGTGGTGTTTCTCAACCTTGGCAATTTTAAGACACATAGATGTCAACTCCCAGCAGTTTGGAAGTCCACATGTGTTAAAGTTACCAAAATTGAGAAACGCTGACTTGAAGAATAATCTCGGCTAGACACTGTAGGCCACTGACATCAATGTACTGGTGAATAACCTTTCTTAATGTTCACAGTCTTTTTTCCTAGCCCAAACACATAAATATTCTGATTTTTTTAAAAGACAAAGTTGAATGAATATGGGCTTCGCAAATTGCAAAGTAAACTGCAATTTATTTCCCGCCCCAACTTTACTTTGAAGGAAATTGGAGAGATCCACATTGATCATCTTAAAAAACAAAAGGACAGATAGCTTGAAGAGACAGCAGGAAGCAACTTCAAGTGTTCTCTACTTGGTAATTGGTGTTTGGTATACTAGCCAGCTTTGCATATCATAGCAGTCATTTTAGAGCAGCCAGTTGTCCCCACAACTGGCTTAGCCTGCCATTCATATGCTCCAGTGTTTCTCAACCTTGTCCACTTCAAGATTTATGGACTTCCACACCCAGAATTATCCAGGACTGCTGGCTGAGGAATTCTGGGAGTTGAAGACCACACTGTCTTGGGCTATAGTCCTCAAGCTACAATTGCCTTTCCCTGAGGATACATAGCCAGAGAGCATAAAGGAATGAATGCTTACTCTTAACACAGGTCAGGACACCCTCTTGAAGGCTGCAGGTTTCGTCAGCGGCACAAGTGTGGGCCTCACACATGAGCCCTTGACCTGGGACACAAGTACATTTCTCCTGGCACGTATTCAGCAGAACTGTCTCATGGGGCTGGTGGGAAGAAACAGAGATTTCTTGTATTGCAACGTATGCATACATTCATTTTGGGATATAAATTTTATTTAATTATATTACTCATTCAAATTAATTATAACCTTGGTTCACATCACCTTCTTCATTCTATGAGTCCCCCAAACAAAACAAAAATGTGTATCATTTTCCTATTTCCCAATAAACTCATTCAGATACTGTCAATGTAGAAGAAATATCTATGCAAATAATCACCAGTAGTTATATCAAGAAAAGAATACTTCAAATTAGTATTCAGTGTTTGATGGAACCAGTTTTAGTTTTAAACCACTCTGAACCATTTAAAACCTCAATTGCATAACATAAAAAACCTTCCTTTTTACGACCCTGTAATCCCTTAATTTGGGATAAAGTTGGGCCAACTAATAGCAGCCGAGCATTTACTGGCTGGCTGCCGTTCCTGATGCCACACAGAGTTCACAGCAGATGTTTTTTTTCTTTGTGCCTTACGAGAGAAACATCTGCTGCTACCCGGGACTGAATTCTCAATTCTCCAAGGGGGAGGACAGCGTCTTCGCCCCTAGGCTATCACACTGCTCCTCAACTGCATAATATAATACCGAAGATATTTCCTTTTTGTGAGAGAATAGAATGAACGGAGGTTCTTTAGTAAGAAAAATAAGAAAACCGATCAGGAAAATCATAGGCTTCCACGTACATGCACATATATATCCCTTGGGCTGGATGAACATGGACTACAGGTAGTCTTTGACTTAGAATCATTTGCTTAATAACTGTTCTAAGATATAACAGCCTTGACAAAAATGACTTATGACCTGTTTTCACACTTATGAGCGTTGCAGCATTCCCATGGTCACATGACCAAAATGTATGCGCTTTCCGACTGGCATGTATTTATGACAGAAGCACTGTCTCCTAATTACCATTTGTAACTCCCAGCTGGCTTCCAACAAACAAAGTCAATGGGGGAAGCCATGATTCAGTTAACTGCTACACTGATTTGCTTAATAAAGTTGGCAAAAGCAACAAATGGGGCACAATTCATTTAACCACTGCCTTGCTTAGCCATAGAAATGTTGGACTCAATTATGGTTGTAGGTCGAGGACTATCTGTGTATTCACTAACCTTATAGTCATGTCCGTCTTGGGAACAGCCACAGGTTTCAACAGAAACACAGGAAAGGCCATCAAAGAAGAAACCGGCATCACACTGGCATCCTTTCACACAGGTCTCTGGGCACGGATCAGGGGCATTGATCTTTGCACAAGTAGTGGGGCACAGGTTGGCACAGACCCTGTAATGGCTGTTGAGTGGGCAGCTTGGAACTACATTGGAAAAATATACATATATACATATATATATATTTGTTGACATTTCCTGGGTACTACTCAAGGCAGAGGAAAATGGAAGGAAGTAGTCGTAGCTAACAATTGATTGTATTGCTCTGATGCGCCACAGGATTCCCTTTAAGGATCTGAGACACATTTTACATCTTTATTTACAAGCTTTTTTAAACTGGGCTTTCAATATCAGTCATGAGCTTTGTCTGTCTTAGAATCAGCTCTGGACCTATGAGCTGAGCTGGCTTTGAAAGCTGAGTTGATTTATGGTGGGAGACACCCTTACACTTTCTAATCAGTCATTCCAATTTTCTCAGCAAGCAACTACACAGCGTAGTGCACACCATGTGAATGGAAAAAGGAGAGCCTGCAGTAATATATCTCATGCTCTTTTTTAGTAGACTGAAAGTTAAAGAATTTTCATCACTTCAGGATCTGGGCTGATCAGTATTCGTGTGAAGCAATTGTCCTTGCATTCTCCTAATAGCTAAAGGGAAGGTATGGAATGGGTGAGAGTGATCTCTGAGAAGAGAAACTGGCAGAAGGGGTTATGAGGATACTTACCTGAAGAACAAAGAACAGGAGTACCATAGGCATCAGATTTACCACCTCCATAGATGAAAAGTCCAAACGGAGTGTTCTCATGTTCCACTGACTGGGCATGATCTGTTATCTCCACAACTTCTTCAGCCCATGAATATTCAGTGCTTGGGTATTTGTCCACCTGATCCTCTGTTCTTCCCATGTGATCCTACCAGATTCTGATGATTTGGCTATAATCATGGCATGATTTGTGAAGTTCTTAATTCCATAAAGGTGGTATGAATTGCAATAGCATGTTGTTGCAGGGATGTTCATGAGGAAAGGGTCATAGTACTCGTTTCCTCTTTTGGCACCAGTAAAGAAAAAAAGGACTTGGATTCCAGCATCAGCAGAGATAAAAAGTGGTTGAGAGGTCAGGACCTCAAGTTGAACAACTTCTCCAGCCACCAGAGTACGGGATTCTTTCTTGGAGCTAGACTGATATTTCAGCAATGTGTTCTCTGCAGAAACAATATACGCAATATCATATTGTGTCTGGAAAGGAAGAGCAGGGACAATGAAGGTGGTTCCCCAGCTCTGAACTGGCAGGAGCTGCTCAACAACATGATCACAGGCTGTGAACTTGGTAACACAGGTATGTCCACTCAAGACAGCCACAGGTTTGGTCGATTCAATCCTGGTGCCTGATAAATCTTCTGTGCTTTGGAGCTGAATTGCTTCAAAGGCCTTGAGGTCAGTTCTAAAGATGGTTCCAGCAGGGTAAACTTTGCTTTTGTATGTCACGTTGCCTTTCAGGTGGATGGTCACTGTTGTGAGATCCTCATGGGCTATGATAGCGAATTCTTTGTTGCTATTTTCTGTGGGGGTGACCACATAGTATAACTGCCCCAGCTGGTGGATAGGATAAGTGATTGTTCCATCACTTGTTTTAGGCAAGTAGTTGTAGGAGATGACAGAAATGTCTTGGTCAGCTTTGATCAGCACCGTCTTGTTAAATTTGTCACTCCCCACCATTTGTAAGGACAGTGGTAATTCAATGGAAATGATTTCTCCTTCACTGATGGTTTTGTGTAGTATCGTATTGCTTGTTGACACTGTAATATTTGTTGCAAGATGATATCCAGAGATGTACAGCTCAAGCTTTTGACCAGGTTGCCCAGGAGTGCGATTCTGCATGAAGGCAGTTACAAAACTCTTCCCCCGGGGACTTACATGACAAGTTCCTGAAACAGAGAAGGACTCTTAGGAGATGATAGACCTGCTTGTGCATTAAATTAGGATAATTCCCTGCTTGGATTTGTGTCTGCTCTTCTTGTTTCTGGTTGTCAAAAGGCCAGGACAATAAAGCCAGGACAATAAGAGCCAATGGCAACTTCTGAGTTCCAACTCCCAGGCAGCAATTTTACCCCTTTATCACTCCATCACCCCCTTCTCCTCCCAAAAGTTTTAAAAAATATATCAATCACATCTACTTTGGTGACACTGCAACACCTCCATCCATGCCCATGTGGCCTTCAGAGAGGATAAAATGTACAGTAGGGCCCTGACTATCTTTTTCTGATTGGTATAATTGATTTAAGCCAACAGGTACACTTCATCTTTTCCCATTTGTTTGGATTGTCATATTTTAGGGTAACTCTGAATCATTAGAACCCCTTTCAACCACCATTCAGGTAATCTGATTACCTTTCCGAATGCAACTCATGACTTCTTCTTGGGACTCACAGGTCTCCTGAGCTGCACAGCTGTGGTCAATACAGGTCAGCTCCTCACCTGGGATGCAAGTACATTGCTTCTTGCAAGCATTCAAAAGAACCATCTCGTTGGGCTGTTGTCAAAATGGAAAGACAAAATAACAGAACAGAATCAAAGATGATTTCAGATCTACAGCAATGAGAGAGCGATCTGAACTGTAAATACTATTCACCCAAACAGTTCTGAATAGATGTATCTGTGAGACTTTCATATAATCTAAGGTATCCAGTTAAGGGGGAATGAAAAAAAAAGAGAACAACATGAAGAATAATTATTTGCATACTGTTTGCAGAAATGTAAAAGGAGAATTAGAAGAAAGAGATATGAAAAGATAAAAATGAAAAAGTCAAAGTCAAAGGAAAAGGAAAAAAAGAGGAAAAATATCTAAAGAAACGATTTCCAATTTTCCTTACAGCAGTTACAAACATGGTTACAATTATCATTTCCATTGTCCCAAATTACTTATCATGGTTTCCTTTTTCCCATAAACAACCCCTTTTAATCAGTATACCTCAAGTTCGCCAATTCATCTTTATCCATTTTCAGCAAAAAGTCTATAAAGTATTTCAAGTCTTTTATAAGAAATAATTATTGTTCCTAAAAGCACAGCATTTTGCATCACTTTGATGCATGACTCTAAATAATATAAGTAAATACATCCATCATATTCCTATTGCAATGTGAAAGCCCTGAAAAATTATCAGTTGGGAGATCACAAAGTACAAAGTCAGGAAGAATCAAATGGCATAATTTGGAGGGAAAACACTGAGCTTCAGATGTATAAAAAACATTTCTCTGTTGCAGTCCAGTCCTTACAGTTTCATCTCTTTCAGATTTCAAAGATGATAACATTTCAAAGATCCCAGAGAAGGGATACTGAGAATTGGGGATCATGATTCCACATATGCTGAAGACCAATCACCATCCAAATTTATCTGACATTCATTGAGAAGGACTAATGTTTTAAACGTTTGTTTGATTGCCTTGTGTTTCTATTTGGTGAACCACCCAGAGTTCCTGTGGATAGATGGATGGCTATCTAAAATTATTTAATAAATAAATTTAATAAGTAAAGGCAACAGCAAAAACAGAAAGTACAGGAGTAAATCCAAAACATTTATTACCTGGTAATAGTGTCCATTGCTGAAGCACCCACATTTTTCTTTGGGAATGCAATCAACCCCATCAGATAAAAACCCATCATCACATTGGCAGCCCTCCATGCAGGTCTCTGGACATGGCTCTGTGACGTTGACACAGTGCTTGGAGCAAGTGTTGGTGCAGACTTCATAGTGACTGTTGGCTGGACAAGTCATAGCTAAATGGAAAGAAGAGACATAGGGAATCATAATTGCCTACTCAAGAAGAGAAGAAAGAAGGCAGACAATCCTGGGTACCGCTTGGTAAGCAGAGAAGAAAACAAGATCCATGGAAGGAAAGGAACAGGTCACTGATAGGATTTTTTTTCTTAGCCATGTCAACAATTTTTTTCCAGCTAGATGCCTTCTAGAACAGGCATGTCAAACTCGTGACGTCACATGACGTCGCACAACGTATCAGGATTTTTTCCCCATTGCCGGCAATGAGGTGGGCGCAGTTTCAGCGTGACGCATCTGGCCTGTGGGCCGGCAGTTTGACATGCCTGTTCTAGAATGTTACAGTTTCATCTCTCTAATTCCCAATCACATCTGGTGATTACCAGCTTGGAGTTGATTGGTCTAAAACTATACTGAGCATTGCCCAAAGCTGAGTGTACATAAAGTTGGAAAAGAAACTCCAATTTTTTTTTAGATCAGATTATTTTCTTATTTGAAACATGCGTAAAGCCCCATAAAGACCCCCACATTTATTGATGCTAGATGCTGTCAGATTCAAGAACTTTAAGAAAGCTTAGAAGTGATTGAAGCTAGTCAGTTGATTGCCATAAGATCAAATTATATAATGAGAATTAAATATTGAAATCCTTTCTTCAATGCGTATAAAAATATGTGTCAAAGAAAGGACAAACAGTGGATAGAGGTTTCCGGAGGACCAATATGGAAGATATGAATTTGTTAGTCTACTTGCAAGTGAGTGTGGAAACAAAAGTCAAAGGGATCCATAACATTGGAAGGCACAGAGTCAGAACTAAGAAAAGTTTTTAAAATATTGCCCTTAATGGTTCTGTGGCTGCCAAAAGTTGTCATGAAAACTCTTCTAGACTTGCAGTAGAGGTATAGCTCTGTCCACATTGTGTCCAGGGGATGCTGTAACTGTCATAAATGCAAGCCTGTGGTCAAGTAACCAAATCACATGATCACAGAGGTGCTGGGAAGGTCAGAACTTCAAAGACCCACTCATAACCACCATTCATTCAGTGCCATTGCAACTTTAAATGGTCACTGAATGAGTAGTTGTAAATCAAGGACTACCTGTATACCTATTTTCCATACACAGAAACTTATATTTACACTCCACATCTCCTCTTATTTCTTGAAAGTAATATTAGGTTTTTAAACACTCACCGGAGAAGCAAACAGCTGTGAGCTATAACCATGCATGATACTAGAGCAGGCTTTCTCAACTTTGGCAGCTTTAAGATGTGTGGACTTCAACTCCCAGAATTCCCTAGCCAAAATGGCTGCCTGAAGAATTCTGGGAGTTGAAGTCCACACATCTTAAAACTGCCAAGGTTGAGAAAGACTGTAACTCGAGTATCAGACTGTAATACTCTAAGAATAGTTTCCAAGGCTTATTCCCATGTGCATCCCATTCGACTGGCTTAATCTTGCAATGAGCTATAAATCATATGGTATAAAGCAGGAGTCTTCAAACTTGGCCCTTTTATGATTTGTGGACTTCAACTGCCAGAATTCCTCAGCCAGGCACGCTAGCTGAGGAATTCTGGTCATAAAAGGGCCAAGTTTGAGGACCCCTGGTATAAAGAGCTCTTGTCCAAGCAAATATAATTGCGATATAGAGTTTGCTTCAGGAAGAGCTGCTTTCAGCAAAAATGCAAACCAACACAATCGGAAAGACTGACAACATTAAAGGTATTAAGTTTGACAATACTTACAGGAGATACAATGAGCCTGTGAGCCATAGCCATCATGCTGTGAAAATCCAAGGATGAAGACCCCAAGCGGAACACGAAGATGATCTGAAGAAAGAATACCTGCTCCTCTACCCAAGTTGTATCCACTCCAAGAGTATTCTGTGTCTGGGACTGATCTCCACTGGCTTTTTTGAAAGGGCCTCCTCTGTATTCTAATTCCACTTGTATCTGAGGTTTTGGCTACAATGATAGCATAATTATCCAACTGCTTCATGTAAGCAAGATCATATGATTCGCAAAAGCTTGTAACAGCTGGGATACTGACAAGCAATGGTCCACGGCCTTGGCTTTCACCATCAGTAGAGAAGTAAAGCACCTGGATTCTAGCACTGGCAGAAATAGAAAATGGCTCAGAAGAATATTTGTTTAACTGCATGACTTCTCCCGATTCCAGGGTCTGGGTGCTTAGCTCATCTCCATGTTGATATTTGAGATATGTGTTTTGGGAAGCTGTTACATATAGTGTGCCATCCCTGTTTTGGAAAGGGAGCACAGGAACAATGAAGAAGGTGCCCCAGCTCGAACTGGGCAGCAGCTGTTCAAAAACTTGGTTGCAGGCATTGTCTTTCATAATACAGCTGTGTCCACTGAAGACAGCCACGGGTTCTTTCGATTCAATTCTGGTGCCTGATAAATCATCTGAGCTTTGCAGCTGAAGTGCTTGGAATGCCTCCAGGTTAACAGAAAGTTTACTCCCTGCAGGATAAGCCTGTCTATTGAATAGCACATCTCCTTTTAGGTAAATATCAACATCAGTGGCATTTTCCTGAGCTACAATGGCAAATTCCTTGAAACCATTTGTGGTGATATTCGGAGTTACCACATGATACACTCTATCTAGCTGGTGGACTGGGAGCACAAGAGAAGTGCCAACCAAAGATCTTCCATTGCCCTGGGCAAAGACTGAAATGTCGCTGTCAGCTTCAATGAACACAGTCATATCGAAATAATTTGATCCCCTCATCTCAAATGTGTCTGGGAGTCTAACTGTTGCTATTGTTCCTTTGCCGATCACAAATCTTCTCCAGAACATATGCTTGCTTACTGACACTTTGACAGCAGTTGAAGAAGAATGACCAGAGATGAGCAGCTGGTATTTATTGTCAGATGGACTGCCTTGGTAGTTCTGGTGGTCTTGCATGAAAGCCATGACAAATTTCTGTCCACGAGGACTTGCTCTTTGGGAGCCTAGAAGAGAAAACAAAGATCTTGCTCATGTTTCTCTCAAAAAAGTTGCACAAGAAGTGACAAAAGTGAACACCCAAAATGTCATGATGTGTCACCTTTGACACGTGTGCCATCACTGTGCTAGAGGGAGAGTAACCTTAAAATGATCTGGAGGAGAAATAGTTCAAAGCTCAGCTTTCCCTCCGTATGCAGGCAAATACAGAGAGACTACAAAATTCCTTACACACATTTGAAACAACAGAAGTATATATCAAACAGTCCAGTTTACTCACCACATATTTGTACCAAACCAGCCAAAAAGAACAGAAGTCCTCTCAGTGCCATACCTGCATGAGAAGGAGAGATTAAGAATTTTTTTTCCTGCACCCACACACACACACCACACCCCCAGATCCACTGGGGATACAAAGCCCAGCTGTCACCATGCAGACATTGTAATTGGCATGAAATTACAAGAAGGTGGACCTGTAATAATTAGTAGGACAATGATTGACAGCCAGTTTGGTGTAACAGTAAAAGGCACCAGGCCAGGAAACAGGAGGCTGGGAGTTCTAGTTCTATATCAGCCCTGAAGCAGCTGGCAACTTTCAGCCAGTTCCCTTTTCAGTCCCCATAAGAAGGCAGAACAAACCACTCATCAGGAGTCATGAGTGAATTGAAGATATCGCTCCCAAGTATAACTATTATTAATGATGATGGTTTGGGTCACATTATGCAATGATCTCTGGAGGTGGGAAAGATGGAAGGAAAAAGGATGACCAGCAGCAAGGTGGATGGGCTCAGTTATAACGATGATGGACTACCTGTGGAATACCGGATTGGAGAGAGATTCTCCTGGAGAAAATCAAAGTGGTCATTAAGAGAGGGCACCAATTTGATGGCATGTCGGTAATCAATCAGTGATGTTTAAAGGCAGACCAAGAATATTCTTCATTTTTTTGACCCAGTGGTTCAATATGATGACATTGATATCAATATGATGACAACACAAGAAGTGCTAGAAGTTTCTGGAAGGAAAAAGGTTGCATACAGTATGTCAGTGATGGCGAACCTTTTAGAGACCGAGTGCCCAAACCGCAACCCAAAACCCACTTATTTATCGCAAAGTGCCAGGGCCACATTAGCATTGTGGTGCCCTCAGGGGATGTGTGGGGGGCGTGGCCCACTGGGTGGGCATGGCTGCAGTGGTCACAGCAGACTGAGTGGGTGTGGCCGGGGTGGGTGCGGCCACCTTGATGTTGCTCATGGAGGGACGCCTGTGGGGGCTGGGCAGGATTGGGGGAGATCCAGGGGGTCTCTAGTGGGTGGGGCGGTGGGCAGGAGGCTCGTCCTGCGGGGTGAGGCAGGGATAGAGCGGGGGTGTCATTGCTGTGGGGCAAGGCGAGGGAGGGACGGCTGCTGCCTGACACCATCAGCCCCCGCATACAGAGGCTAGCGAGCGCATGGGGGTGTGCTCTACCACCTCTACTTGAGCTTGCTAGCCAGCTGCTTCACCTCCTTTGTGCTGGGTGGGGCTGCCGCTCCGGGTGCCAGTGGTGGCCTAATGGACCTGTGCGAGCTGGCGGCGGCGGCGGCAGGTGTGCCCACAGAGTGGGCTCTGAGTGCCGCCTCTGGCACGCGTGCCATAGGTTCGCCATCACTGCAGTATGTTATTAGGTTGCCCCCTTGAGGGTGTTAGGCAAATCTACCCAGTAATTACAAAGCCTGCCAAAAGATAAGGTAGGCGGTGAGGAGAATTTAGCCAGCCAATCAGAATTGTTGATGTAATGTATGAACTGTATAAATACCTGTTGTGAGGAGATGTGGTGCGCTTGCTTTAAGACATTAGTTCTGAGCATAAATTCTTTAACTCTGTGCAGAAATAAAATTTTTGAAATGTTCCCACCCATCTTTGTGTGATTATTTGGTGTAATTCACACCAGATGAACAGAACTACCCAACTTTGGTTAGAGCCAACAAATATATAAAAATGCCTCAGTGTTGCAGCCTTTAGTTAAGGGACAAGTCCTCATGAGGCTTTTGCGAGAATCTGAATCTGAGACTTTGAGTAAGGCTGGGTGAAGTAGGGAAAAGTTGCTCTCTAGACTCTAGTCCTGGCTGCTTTAAGCTGACAAAATGTCCTATTGAATCTTTGAACAGATGTGTGTAGGACTGTGCTTTAAGGCCAAATAAGTAAAACCCAGGGGTATATTTGATATGTAGGAACATGTAGCAGGTGCTCTCACAAAATGGCTGCCCTTATGGGTGCATGGGCATCCTTGGCAATTGGAGTTTTTGGCAAAATGTTGAAATGTGTTGTGACATCATAGCCCCCATGGATGCTTATAGGTAGGTGTTATTCGTTTTTTTATCAAAAGCAAATCAGTGAGATGTCTTAAAAGCTTAAATAGCTTAAATAAATAGCAAAGTTGGAAATTAATCCCCAGACTGCATACAGTATTGAATTTTCAGATCCACACAGTATTCATTGTGAGGTTATAAAACAGCTAGTATCTGATTCAAATTTGTGCTTCAGTTTCAAGAGATAAATCAATTCAATATTTATGTCAGGCATGCACAAAAGTCCATGAAATTTTTGAACTTAGTTGAGTGCATTTGATTTGATCTGAAGCATTGGATTGATCCAGCAATTTGGTTCATCTATTTAAATCAAAGGGCCAATTTGGTTGCATTACCTTCAAACCTAAGCTTCACATAGCTGTAGTATCGATTTCATGAAAGAAAATCAGACGTGCTCAGAGAAAAACACACACTGGACTCAGCCCCTACAGTTGTACAAGAACCCATGCAAAATGCAAGCACACACTCACAAAATTTTTAAAAAACCTAGAAAAACCCAGCACATTATAAAGCAAACAAATCAGTTGAATGACACACATTGATGCTAATGGAAGCAGCACAAAGAAACACATGTAGAAGAGTATAGAGAAGAGCAACAAAGATGATCAGGGGACTGGAGGCTAAAACATATAAAGAAGGGTTGCTGGAATTGAGTATGTCTAATTTAATGAAGAGAAGGACCAGGGGTGACATGATAGCAGTCTTCCAATATCTCAGGGGATGCCACAAAGAAGAGGGAGTCAAGCTCTTCTCCAAAGCGCCTGAAGGCAGGACAAGAAGCAACGGATGGAAACTAATCAAGGAGAGAAACCACCTAGAACTAAGGAGGAATTTCCTGACAGTTAGAACAATTAACCAGTGGAATGACCTGCCTCCAGAAGTTGTAAATGCTCCAACACTGGAGGTTTTTAAGAAGGGATTGGACAACCACTTGTCTGAAATGGTGTAGGTTTTCCTGCCTGAGCAGGGGATTGGACTAGAAGACCTCCAAGGTCCCTTCCAACTCTATTATCATTATCATTATCATTATTATCATTATTGTTTGCATACTACAGGAAAAATACCTACCATATACCCTTCTTCATTTTTTGGATTCCCACCAGCCCACAGCTTTAAAATTCAAAAGGTGACTCCAAACTAATCTATAGTTCTTAGACTGACAGCATTGTTAAAAGCGGAAGGAAATGAGTTCTGCTTTGTGTTTTGGAGAAAAAATGGTGACATAAATAAAATCAAAGGGAACCAGGCAAGATCTACAGTGGTACCTCGGTACTCATCATTCATTGGTTCTGGGAGGCATAATGAGTAGCAAAAATGATGAGTACCAAACAAATTTTCCCCATAAGGAATAATGTAGTGAGTCACAAGACAATCAACACCAACAAGTTCTAGCTTGTGCATTGAGAACCTGGACAAAATTTTCACATCAAAATGCATTGAGTACCAAATTTGATGAGTTTCTAAGCAGTTGAGTACCCAGGTACCACTGTATTCTGATTTCTCTAAATTGTGAAGTCAAGAAAATCAGGCAGCAAAGTTTACTTAAGTCATCACTTGTCTTCAAATCCCTTGGAATAAAATTTTCCATTTTCTAAAATCTCAACTGATCAGATTCAGTGTTCCATCCTTTCCTATACAGATACCGTAATAGAAACATAAATGAAAAACTGATGAGCACAAATGAGCAGAACACAAATAAGCAGAACCTCATTTGGTAAGGTGGAATGTTCTGTTCTTCATTGCCAATAATTTTTCCCCCCTAAAATTCTAGATTCAAAGAGGAACTGTTCAGGACTGCAAGTTGATAAGGGGAAAAACCTGAAGCTTAACTGAGATAACTCAAGTATGATTTCTTTGCTGAACCAGCCTAGGAGTCACCTAAGGCTCAATGTAAAGAAGTCTTGCTTACCTTCAGCCCAGGAAAATCAGCCGTGGTCTGACAGAGAAGGAAGAGAAGGGAGAATTCTTCTCCCTCTGTTTTTATCAGTGTTCCTTTCCCTTTTTATAGATACAAAGATCAAAGTAAGTTCTCCATTGAATTTCTGTGGAATTATCATTCATACCCAAAGGACTGGGGTTATTACTTGGGAAAATAAAAGGGAAACTTAACCATGACAGCCTGGCTGATTTTTTTGGCAATGAAATCATGAGTTTGAAAGAAATCACTTAGCCTTTTTTTTCCACTATGTGATCAGAAATAAAAAATGCTAGCAATCTAAGAGACAACTCTCCAAGATCATTCAACCATCTTAACCATGATCGATAACCATAAACTAACGAGATTTAGATACTACCCACTATACAATTGGCCCACAGGATTGCTTAATGATGGCATCTGATATATTTGCTCAAATCAATATTAAATTGGAGGGAAACATGCAAAGTAGTTTGCAGTTGAATGAATCTGATTTACAAGGGAAGCAAATAAAATTGGCATCAATTATTGTTCGACTCACCCATACTGGTGAATCTCTCTTGAAATCAACAGCAGCCTTGCAGAAAAAAAAGATAAATCTGTGCAAGGTTGAAAATATTCCTTTCACAGAATGATCTGCTGGTAGAGTTACAAAACTGGGGAGAAGCCATTAGGGCTGAAGTGCCTCCTATTATGGAGATGTGAGGAATGAAATTAGACAGAAATTAGCCTTGGAGAATTCTGACTGAGAGCTATTGTCTACTGATTTGTTGTTACCCCCTCATCCATGAGGTGACCAGAAATTACACCACGCACTTTGCCATCCTGTTGATGAGTCCTGTCCTGCCTCTCTTGTTTCTGTTCCCAGCCAGTATCCATCCCCCCAACATCCTTGCAAGACAATAGATGATAAAAACGAATTGCTTTTATATATGTTAAGGCAGTGTTTCTCAATCTTGTCAACTTGAAGCTGTGTGGATTTCAATTCCCAGAATTTCCCAGCCAGACATGCTGGCTGGGGAATTCTGGGAGTTGAAGTCCACACATTTTCAAGCTGCCAAGGTTGAGAAACACTGCTCTAAGTATCATGTATAGCTATGGCTCACAGCTGTTTGCTTCTCCGGTAAGCATTTACAGGCACAACTTATTAAACTGCCTTACTTACCTGGTCCCAACTGTGGTCTTATGTCGAGGGCTCCCTATATGGCTGCACTGGGGCTAAATGCATCTGTTTTCAGTTTTGTTTGGCTTTAAAATGTGAAAAAACAGTAACACCAAACTTCCAGTGGCTGGTTCCAGGATATATTCCAGAACTACATGAACAGTAGCTTCAAGTTAGGGATTGTCCATCCTTGTGTTATAGCAAGATAGGCAAACGAGATTTGGGGCCTTCCATATTGCTTTGGGCTTCATTGTTACATAAAAATAACATTAGACTACAACTTTTTAAAAGTATTTTCATTGTGTTTACTCCCAGTTGCTTCCCTCACGTTCACCTTAAAAGCTTGTTTGTAGTAATGTCTGAAGAAAGGCATTGAAATATCATAAGACTTTGTCCTGTACATAGCTATGGGCTAAACTCAATTCTGCACAATTTTTATTTAATTGGAAATTCTTTCAGTTATTACTCTGTTGGTTGCCACCATTTTGTGCCCTTAAAGAAGTCCTGGTGGCGCAGCAGTTAAAATGCAGTATTGCAGGAAAACTCTGCCCACAGCCTGGAGTTTGGAAGGGCTCAAGGTTGACTCACCTTTCATCCTTCCGAGGTTGGCAAAATGAGGACCAGATTGTTGGGGGCAATATGCAAATAATCTTGACATCGTAAACTGCCCAGAGAGTGCTGTAAAGCACTATGGGGCAGTATACAGTATATTTCTAAATTCTGTTGCTATTGCTCTTAAACTACATTGTGCTTCTAGGTGTTTTTGCACATGATGCTCCCTGCACTTGTGCTGTGTGTCCTTTGAACATCACTGAATTCATTTAAACTCATCCATCTCTCTTCAATGTCTGACGTTTGAGAATAAGGACACACAATGAGATGGGACAAATTCTGGGATTCCAATCAGTGTTCACTTTTGGGGGGGTTTCCTATATTCCATATTCTAAATCAGCTGACATTTGCAGTTCCATGTATCTGTAAACAACTGTGAGAAGGGTCATAACTGTATCACAAAATTTTAAAAAAGGTTGGCCTTGCTTGCTATTATTTCCCAAGAATAAGCAGTCTCATGGTGGAAGTTTTTTATAGTTAACAAGGAAAAGGAAATGAAACCGCTATGATCAGCCAACACATCTGGTGAGTTTAACAGTTCATCTTTCGGGCAATAGCACAATATATAAAATAAGCAGGGGATCCTGACATTTTTTGGTTTTTGAGAATTCAGATGAACTACTAACCTTTGATTGAATATGTGTAGCAGTGGTTTTTGCCCGTTTTTACAGAAAGGGAAACTTAATATTTGCCCAACATTGAAAGAAAGATAGAATTCTGAAAGTATCTAATTGGGAACTTAAACTTGGAGAATAAACAGCGATGGCAAAATTAAGTATATGTTCATAATAGAAGTCTAACCAAATTTAAATAAGAACATTTCCCATGCACACTATACATCATGCAGCATGGCAAATATAATTAAAGCATAAAGTTTAAGGGGATCTAAATATCTGCAAATACTGTAAATCAGCAGATATATAAAAAGGGAGAAGTTGAAAACCCAATAATTTTTCTTTTTTGCTTTTCTTTTTTGGGGGAGGTATTTAATTTTCTTTGCTTATCTATGTTTTCCTTTTATTAGCATGTAAACAAAATCTTAAGTAACAATACAATGGGGACTGTAATACTAAGTAAACAGCTCAAGATTGAAATTTTTGTTATACAATAAATATTTTGATTTAATCTGCAGCGGATTTTTTCTTTAATATTATATTCAGTTGTGGATTTAAAAACACAAATACTTTTATGCTTATAATACTAACATTCTAAATCATAATTGATATTCATAAAATACTCATTTTATATCTTTATTTACTTCCAATGGTCTAAGTTAAGTAAATAACAGAATATGAATAAGCTTCAATTAAACATCACTGCATTGTATTAAGATTTACAAAAGCATAATAAAAAAACTTGTAACAAAAAAGAAGTTTACTTCTATGAAATTAACATACAAGATAGTCTTCGATTTACAATCTTTCCTTTAGTGACTGATCGAAGTTACAATGGCACTGAAAAACTGACTTGTGACAGTTTTTTACACAATTGTTGCAACATCCCCATGGTCACATGATCAAAATTCGGACGCTTGGCGACTGGCTCATATTTATGACATTTGCAGTGTCCTGGGATCACGTGATCACTTTTTGCGTCCTTCTGACAAGCAAAGTCAGTGGGGAAGCCAGGTTCACTTTATAACTGTGTTACTAAGTTGATAAATACACTGATTCACTTAACCACTTTGGCAAGAAAGGTCATAAAATGGAGCAAAACTCACTTAACAACTGCCTCACTTAGCAACAGAAATTTTGGGCTCGTTTGTGTTCGTAAGCCAAGGATTACCTATATTTAGTGGCTGCCAAATTACACGGAGCTAATTTTTTATCTCTGCATTTTTCAAATCAGCAACCAGTAAGAAATCCTAAGCTCATTTTTCCAGTACTTAGCTAAATCTATGCTTTTCTGCTGCAGCCTGAGATTTTCTTAATGGAATATTTGATTCTGATTGTCTCCAAGTAAAGATAGCAAAGGTCATTGTGGATATTTCTAAACTGTCAAAGAAAAGAAAATAACTTTTCGGTTTGCTAGTTGTTTGGATGGAAACTTAAAATCCTTGGGGTGCTGTCCAGGCAGATTTTATTAATGAGTTCCAAGAATAGGAAAATCTTTGGGGCTTTTTCGTTTGAAAAAGAAAGTATAACTGATGCCTAGTTCTTCAAACTTTGAGATCTCCCTAAGAGACAACAGCTGTGATATTGTGAAAGCATCCAATAACTTATGCCTATGATTTTAGGCATCTTTAAACAGAAAAATACCAGTTTTCCATTCTGTATCTGATAGTTCCCTCAAGGGTCACTTGGTACAAGACATGGATAAAGGTAACCCTGGATAAGATAGAGATTGGAGGCTTGTGGCCTGTTGCTTTCATGACTTTAACTTGGCACCTTCCAGATGGCTTAGACTACACCTCACATAATCTTCCAGCTCTTCTATTATGGGAGTTATAGTCCAAAATCTCTGAAGGAGAAGCTGAGCCTGTTTGGTCTAACAGTTAAGGTGCTGACTTGGAAACCAGGAGACTATGAGTTCCAGTCCTACCTTAGAAATGAAAGTTGGTTGAGTAATCTTGGACCAGTCATTCTCTCTCTGCCCAACCCATTCTAGGGTTAATGTTGTGGGGAAAATAGATGTATGTATACCACCCTGAGTTGCTTATAAACTAATAAAAGGTGGGATAAAAATCAAATAAATAAATGGAGACCTAGAAGAAAAAGTATATATCCTGAAGGGGTTCCCAGCAAAGTTTGGACTGCATGACCCTTCAGCCCTTGCTGGACTACAACTTCAGCAGCTTAGAAACCACAGCCCACAAAGGGAAATACCGATAGTTGTAATTCCGCAGCATCTGAAGGTGTCTGCATTCCTCACCATGTCTTATTAGTCATTCAGCCTCCCCTTTTGAAATTCAGTCTGAGATTCAGTTCAGCTTGAAATTGAATCTCTGAAATGGATATTTGCATTCGCCTAATTCTTTAACCCCTTTAAAATCTTCATTTATTATTTTTTCAGGGAAAATTTGTGGGAAGAAATTCCTCCCAGCACTTCTACTCAACCTCAGAGAAAGCCAACCTAATGCAAAATTCAAGCTGCTTATCAGTGCACATCATCCTGCAACCACAGTCACAGTGACTGTAAATGGGCTTAATTTCCAAAAAAAATCATTTCCCCTCGTGAAAAACATACAGTATCAGTTCAGCTCCCCAACTCTATTGAGATGCAGAGGACTGGTGTTCGTGATAGTACAGTGCTAATTCAGGAGTCCTTTCAGACTCTTCACTGCTGGAGGTTCGTATTAGAATGGGCATGGATTTATGGCCTTTGGCTCCTGCAGTAAGTATTCACATTCTATCTGTAATGTAAAATCTGTTAAGGTGAAAGATTAGAAGTTGAGCTGCTCACAATTCAGCTTTTAATTTTGCCATTCTATCTGTCTAACTATTCCTTTCCTGCAGATACTTTCACTCACCCACAACATTCTCTTTTGACTTTGATTGCTATTTCCTACTTTTATTTCAAATACAAAATTCTGGATAAGGATTATACAAGGCAGGGAATATGTAACCTTCCTTTTTATATAAAAACCTTTAGCGTAGTATTGGATTGCCTATTTTTTTTAAAAAAAATGGCCTCCTGAAACTAACTTCATTTAATGTGTCAGAAATCCTAACCCACCTATCTGCCTGTCTTGACTTCAAAAAAAATCCAGCAGTTGAAGAATTTCTTAATTCCCATTCTTCATAGTATAGATTCCTGGATTTACAATATCCTCTGAAGACAGACAGACACGCACCCACATATCCTCCGGAATAAAGATTCTTAAGATAGTTAATTTGACAAATAATTCCAACACTTCATTTCTACATGAAGGTCAAAATCTTCATTTTCTGCAGCTAACATTTTCTCTTTGAGATAAAAGTTGTCACCCAGAGAAAGACAATGCAGCACATATGATAGGAACTAATTTCATTAGATAAGAGTCTATCTACATTTTTTGCTAACTGCTTCTTCTTTTCTCTCCCTGTCTTTTGGACATTTCCTCAGCCTTTTTTCTGTCACCTGCTGTGGCTGCCTGTTTTTTCAATTGGTGGACGTTTAGATCCCCCCCCCCCCGTTTCAAACAATGTTCTGATTTTCTGGGAGTCTCTTTCTAATATTGCTGAGCTGCTGTTTCACCAGAAAACAATAATAAGTTCACCAGAATTTATTTTTCCACAACCCCTGCTACGACCTAGGTCATGTTACTCAACCTCAGCAACTTTAAGGTGTGTGGACATCCACTCCAGAATTCCCCTGGCAGATGGTTGTTGTTGATGTTAAAGAAGATTCTTCCATGAATGAGAATCTGCAGAAAGTATCGTAGAATTTGTTTTAATGCTTTAAGTTTAGTCTTAGGTCTTAGATCATGGAAGTCCTAAAACCTGGAAGACACACCCAAAAAAACCCCCTGAAGTAATCATCAAGGAATAAAATAGCAGAAAGTCCTAGGTTTAATCCCCAGGATCTTCAAACAGAGCTGGAAAAAACTCCTTCTCAAAACACCTGGAGATATGAATAGTAAAGAACAAGGATCTAATTCAGAAAATGATCAAAGTGAAACCAGAAAGTTAATTCCCTATGTTTTTAACTTCCTTTCTTTTTTTAAGAATTTCTGTATTCTTTTATTCATTGTGTTCTGCTAATTAACTTGAGCATTCCAAGTGCAAGACAAAAACTGAATTTTAAAAAAGTTATGATTGGATAGGAGCCATTGTTCCCGAGAAAAAGCAAAAGTTTTATGTTAGATAAATTACATTTTGCCTTCAAGTCAACGCACAATGATTTTAAAATTGAAAGAAACAGAAAGAATTCATTTTTTAAAAATAATGGGAGATGACTCCTTTATATTTTCCTACCCCAAAAAGATACTCCTTTTTTATTTCTTAACGTTCTCCACTCCACTCTGTAGAGGAGATTGAATCTGCTCCAACACATTAAAACCTACTTTAAAATTATTTGCCACTATGGACAAAATGTAGATTCATTACTGTATGGTGCAAACAGAGGTGGGATTCAAATATGGGAACAGCTGGTTCTCTGTGTGGATGCCGCTTCTGGAAGTCCATTCTGGGCCTGGGCAACAGAAAATTAGCTACCGGTTCTGCCGAAGTGGTGCGAACTGGCTGAATCCCACCACTGGGATTCTTTGCACCTCCCTGGTTTGTCCCATTGCCGGCAATGGGGTGGGCGCGGTTTCGGCATGACGCATCCAGCCTGTGGGCCGGCAGTTTGACATGCTTGTTCTACAAGAATCTGACCTACTAATGGTCAAGGGAAATGAGTGGGAATAAGAAGGTATTCAAGGTGAGATGGACTTAGATCACAGGGACTCGTGACTTATGATGCATTTGACCCACTCCTTCAGGCTCAACCTGGTCATCTCCTACAATTGCTACACTTGTTCTCCAAAGAGGTACTTGCATAGATTTCAGCCTGCCTTTCTATCTTGCTTTTTTCTCCAGGGATTGCACCCTCTTTGGGGCAAAGGGGCAGACTAGATTTCTAAGTAATATGCTTAAACCAACTCCCCAAAATAGACTGCTCCAGAACAACAACAACAACAACAAAAAGTGGACAGGGTCAAGACAAAACACAAATTTGATCTCATTGAAATGCACATAGATTTTGAAATAAATTAAATACAATTTGTGTGACTATTTAGCAATCATGCACTTGATTTTTCCTTTTGTTTCCTAAAGATATATCTCTGTGCTGCTATTCTGGGAATGGCTATGGAGGCTATACCCCAGCTTTATAGGGGAACTTATGCAGCCCTGGCATTTTAGGTTGTACACACTCCTGTGGTATGCTTTGGTCATTGATTTATGTAAGTGGCAAGATATATCTTTTGGCAAGAGGGGAGGAGATGACACTATCTTTCTATTGGCATTCCAGTAAATAACCTGAGCAACTTAAATAAATTGGAGTCTCTCTGTGTCTCTGTCTATTTATCTGTCTAGCTCTCTAGACATCATTTGCCTTTTTAATGCAATGCCTATGCACCCTGCAGGTTAGACCATATAGTCTCATACTTTAGGGGGGAAAATCCAATCAATGTATCGGTTTTTCCATTATAAGGTATAATAGAAAATATACATTACAGTCTCTTCAGATCTTCTCCAGAATTCTTGTTCTGGTATTTTCGATTTAAGACAAATTTTATTTCTGCATCAAGAAAGATTGCCAAATTCTTAAGTATTTGAATTCAGACTGCTTTTTCAAAGGCAGGGTGCTACCAACCTATTCAAAACACCTCTGCTAAATTCACCCACCTCTTATCTTCTGACTCTTATCTTCTATTTGTGACTCCCTCCTTCTTTTCTTTTTTTTAAATGAATATCTTTATTTGGTATAACAAAGCAATATTTAATCTTCAAACAAAGAATCTAAAAAAAAAACACGAACAAACTAAAGATGCAAACCAAGCAGGAAAAAAAAAACCTATCTAATATTTTATACTTATCAGTAGTCACTATTTACCAATGAATCCACTCCTATAATATAAACAATATATTATTGTAAGATATCACGAAATATCTGCTATAATAACTCGTATTGCTGTATGCTTTGGTAGAAAATACTGCCTTTTCCAAAACAGATACATCATACATTTCCAACCACCATTCCTAGATATCTGAAACAATATCACTTTTCCAACTTCTTAATATAATTCATTTTTGCCACTCCCAATGTTTAATACAACCACAATTGCTGATAAAGTCAAATTCCAAAGCTTTGGTACATAATTCAACATTACATTAACGCCTATAACATTTAAAAAATTTCCCTAAATCTCCTAATGTAAATTAATACATAATCCCAAAAGAATTCTACAGTAAATAATCACATGAACATATTATGTGTGTGTCTCTTCTTCCTTCCTGCAGGCAGACAACAATGGTGTGATTTCCTTTGGTATGACACTTTCCCAATTTGGATTTTTTCCTGATCCTTTACACTTAAAGGATGGATGACCCCTTATTGCCCCATTTGGGGGTAATGTCTACATTCCTATAAGGGAGGAAATCTGGAGACAGACTTAGGACTTTAACCTTCTTAGACATTGTACTGCAAACATCAATTTGGTCCTTTCTGAGATCCTTTTCATAGCTACCTGGGCCTTTATTGGTACTTGGGACAATGTGGCCTATTGTGGGTCAAAATAAAAAAAAGATAGGTCTCTTATTGCTTTTACATATTTAAAAAGGTCAGTGAAAGATTTAGCTGCATTTGCACAACATGCTAAATTTGGTTAATTATAACCATGGCTAATTAGTTTTTTGTGACTTAATATGTTGGAAGAATCAAGGCTTTTAGTTTGTGGTTTAGTGTAACGTACAAAACTTTACACCAGGTTGGGGACAGATTGTCATGAAGAACATCTGTCAGTGTGGCCCCTCAAAGTCTACATTTATTTGATGGCACATAATTAATCAATTGGAGTGTTCAAACTTTGAAATGGGTGGAATAGAATGCAATAACAGAGTTGGAAGGGACTTGGAGGTCTTCTAGTCCAACCCCCTGTTCAAGCAGGAAACCCTATACCATTTCAGACAAATGATTGTCCAATCTCTTCTAAAAAAAACTTCCAATGTTGGAGCATTCACAACTTCTGGAGGGAAGTCACTCCACTAATTGTTCTAATTGTGTAGGAGATGACCAGTCTAAGCCTGAGGGCGGGGTTAAACACGTCATCAGTCTGGAGTCTCTATGCCCCCATAAGAAACCTAATTCCAGCCCTTCTTGAAATCTGTTGACTCTTACCTGGTGCCAATTTGCCTTGACCATTAGTACTTCATATTCTTATATATAGGTAGCATGAAATTAACGTGTATTACGTGTGAACTCCATCCTGGTTCTTGACTTTTTGTGCCTGACAAATTCAGTAACCAAATCAAGTGTGTTGTATCAAAATCCAGACACAGCCTTGTATCTTGTTCTTTTTAAATGTTCTCCTAGATACTTTGGAACTGATTCTCCATGTGTCACAGGGAACAAAGAAAATGAGAAAAGAAAGGATGATTTGCCTAGCCCTAGGTATACACCTGGCGGGATAAAAACGATCATTTTACTGAGATTCTCAGTTTGACTTGGAAAAATATCTGGGCTCTCCTGATTTGCTAGGATGGGAAAGAGTACGGATCAATTCCACGTGAAACAGATACTGATCTAAGTTGGTCTCCCCTCTCTCACTGGCCACAAGAAATGAAACCCTCTATATGCTTAGAGATGCAATTTTCATTTTTCATAACAAAGTGGTAGTGGTAGCATTATAAAAGAGTGTCCAGAACTAAATTGCTGAGGATCCATCTCTTAAATTAAACCCAGGAGATTCTCTTACCGAGGCTACTTGGGGAAAGAAACATTTGTTTGTGTACAATCTCCTGAACACAATTGCCAATATAGTGCAGACTCATTGCCCTACAGAAAAATAAAGAGCTACAGTCTCTCTTTTGTTCTTGCTGCAGGTCAATACTTTCCAGGATGTTTTGACCACTGATAGAGAACTATCGTTTGTCATGTTCAACTCTGCGGATATTCACTGAACCACTGGAACAGCCAGTGGTGACAATGCCAAGACGGGCCTTGGAGGAATCCCAGCTCAGGTAGGTCTGGGGAAGTTCTGAATCAAAGGATCCCATTTGATTAACAAAACATGTTGTTCTCTCCCAAAATAAATCAATATTAATCATAGAAGTATTTTACTTTTATATAAAATTATTTATATAAATAAAAATATTAATATTAATAATAAAAGGCAGGACAAGAAACAATGGATGGAAACTAATCAAGGAGAGAAGCAATCTGGAATTAAGGTGAAACTTCCTAACAGTGAGAACAGTTAATCAGTGGAACGGCTTGCCTTCAGAAGTTGTGGGTGCTCCATCACTGGAGGTTTTAAAGAAAAGACTGGACAGCCACCTGTCTGAAATGGTATTGGGTCTTTTGCTTGAGCAGGGGGTTGGACTAGAGACCTCCAAGGTCCCTTCCAGCTCCAATTCTGATTGATTAATATGTGTAGATCAGTGTTTCTCAACCTTGGCAACTTTAACATATATGGACTCAACTCTCAGAATTCCCTAGCCAGCCATGACATTTAAGGCTTAGCATTTAGAAATTTGTGTGCGTGGTACTCAAAGCTTGCTAACTGCTCTAGTGTGCATTAGTTCCTTATTTTACTTTCTTGGAGTGTTTTTATTAAGGTCTCCCTCAAAAAGAAGTAAGGTTCTTTTTGCTCTGTAATGAACTTTGTCTCGTGATCTTTTCTCTGCATGGGCATTAATTATCCCGAACATCGAAGCAAGGAGAAACCAAAGCCCATCAGGTGCCACAGGAAGCTTCAGGCTCAATGCATGTTGTCCCCTGGGTGATCTAATCATGGAATACCGTGGTCCTCAATCTTCATTCCGAAGTAAGGAGTGAGAAGAGGTGTGTTGTAGCAAAGCACTCATGTCAGAAGCACCAAGGCGTTTCCAGGTTGAAAGGATTAGCAGGTGACATCATTGTTGCCTGGAGGACGTCCAGTTGGGAGCTCCTTTCATATCTCTAGCAGGATGGGAGCGGAGCTCAACCCTGTCCCGCAGCAGCCCTCGGGTCTCAAATGTGGGCTTGCTAAACCCCCCCCCCCAAAGCGAGCCACCATGCTCCCTAAGTTGTGTTGTTAGACCTTAAGGAAACAATTCAAGGAATATTGGATTCTTCATCTGCAAAAATGTCAGAGAATGTCAGTAGGGAAATCATTTCCGGGCAAGCACAAATCCATACGGCTGGTAACCAGCTGACATTTTTCACACCAGTGAAACAACCCCCCCCCCCGCCCCCAGACTTGACCTGACATGTAATGTGATTGATATTTATAAGAATATTGAATTTCACTCCTCTCTTCAAAACAAGAACACAGAGATTACTAGCTGCAGACGTTGGCTACTTTCTGTATGGCAAGAGGTGAGGAATTTAAACCTTAGGAACCTTGAGGAGAATGTCATGAACATCACTAGACGCTATAGTTGTTTCATATTCCACAGGGTGGCAGCCTTGGACATCCTTTTTCCACACTATACTTCTCAAAATGTCCGTGGAAGAACTTTTGCATTTGGTGGCTCCACTGTTCAAATAATAATATTTGATAGGGGATGACTGATTCCCACTGAAGAGAAATGTAGAATTACAGAAACATCATCAGTACATGAAGCCTAGTGGGTTTTTCCCATACAGCTTAATGGGAATTATTCTGTGGGCAGGGAAGCAGGGAAGGAAGAGAAGGCTACTGACCTTTGCAAGCTAACCATGATGCATATTGCAATGAAAACCTGGACATGCCCATTGTTTTTACGGGAAGCTGAAAAACACTATCTTTTTCATTCCATAAACTGTGATAACACAGAAATGTTCACTGTGTTTGTTTTCAGAAGAACAGAATGAAACAATCTGAACATTTAATCTTCATTCCTAATATAATTCTCAAACAGGACCTAATGGTATTTACTGCTCTACCAGGATACTTAAACTTAACTTTTGAATGTCCTGTCATGGATGCATTGCAAAAAAAAAAAAATAGTGAACAGAGTCAGAAGAAAAACTAAAGATGTCATTTCTTTGTTTAAATTATATTGAAATGTAGGGAATAAGGGAAATGACCTTGAGAGAAATATGCAAGAACATTTTATAGGACCATTGTTCTTATAGCCTACAGCAAATACCACATTGTTTTAAAAATGAGTCCCTCATCTAGGTTTGGCATATTAGAACTTTTAACTCACTTAACAAATGTCTTGCTTAGCAACGGAAATTTTGGGCTCAGTTGTGATCATGCATTGAGGACTAACTGCATGCCAAGGCCACCAGGTAATTTACAGGCCCAAGGAGGAATAAAACCTTTGTCTCCTGGTTCCTAATCCAGCACCTACAGCACTATACCACTGGATCTCAATCCTTTTAATATCAATCCCACTAGGTCAGGGGTCTTCAAACTTGGCCCTTTTATGACTTGTGGACTTCAACTCCCAGAATTCAACGCATGCCTGGCTGAAGAATTCTGGGACTTGAAGTCCACAAGTCATAAAAGGGCCAAGTTTGAAGACCCTTGAACTAGGTGGACCAGCTTAGAAAATTAACCCCACAGGAAGACTAGGACTATGCTTTATTGAAGTAGGCTATGACAGGTAGTCCTCGACTTACGACCACAATTGAGCCCAACATTTCTGTTGCTAAGTGAGACAGTTCTTAAGTGAGTTTTGCTCCATTTTATGATTTTTCTTCAGTTGTTAAGTGAATCACTGCAGTTGTTAAGTTAGTCGTATGGTTGTTAAGTAAATCTGGTTTCCCCATTGACTTGGCTTGTCAGAGGGTCACAAAAGATGATCACATGACTCCAGGGGACTGGAACCATCATAAATATGAACCAGTTGCCAAATGTCTGAATTTTGATCATGTGATCAAGGGAATGCTGCAACGGTCGTAAATGTGAAAAACGGTCATAAGTCACTTTTTTCAGTGCCATTGTAACTCCAAATGGCTCTAAATGAATGGTTGTAAGTCAAGGACTACCTGTATAACAGAATGTCAAAAGTCTAAATGTGCTGTACTTCCCTTCCTTCTTATACTCCAGTGAATCAGGGAGTCCTTTCCCTGAGTTGCTTCCAATATTATCTTGCTTCCTAGGTCTTAAAGAATGTTTCAGCTCTCTTTTAACAATTTTAAAAATGGTGATCAGGTTATCAACTCCACTATGGCCATTTTCAGTCTTATTATGTGTCACCAAGTCAGCACCAGCACTTGTGACCATCTTCTCCAGAATGATGATCTGTTTCCAATCTGGTTCTTTGGGTCTTCCAACTATGTACTCATTACGGCTGTAATCCAGCCACCATACTGTTTGTTGTTATTGTTAGTTGTGAAGTCGTGTCCGACCCATCGCGACCCCATGGACAACGTTCCTCCAGGCCTTCCTGTCCTCTACCATCTTCTGGAGTCCATTTAAGCTCACGCCTACTGCTTCAGTGATTCTATCCAGCCACCTCATTCTCTGTCGTCCCCTTCTTCTATTGCCCTCCATCTTTCCCAGCATTAGGCTCTTCTCCAGGGAGTCCTTCCTTCTCATTAGGTGGCCAAAGTACTTGAGTTTCAACTTCAGTATCTGGCCTTCTAAGGAACAGTCAGGATTGATCTCCTCTAGGACTGACCGGTTTGATCGCCTTGCAGTCCAAGGGACTCGCAGGAGTCTTCTCCAGCACCATAGTTCAAAGGCCTCAATCCTTTGGCGCTCAGCCTTTCTTATGGTCCAACTTTCACAGCCATACATTGCAACTGGGAAGACCATGACCATACTGTTAGTTGTCTACTTTTCTTTCTTTCTAGCTTTTATGGCATTACAGACTTCCCAAGAGAGTTAGAAGAAAATGTAGCGTCCAAAATATGCTAATTTGGCCCGGTTTATTTGTGCCTTTTTATTAGCTAGAATATTTTATGATAGAGGTGACTGCCTAAATAAAGTTAAATGACAATTCCCAATAGTCTTAGCTAGTATAGCCAATGATAAAAGATGCTAGGAATTGCAGCTTAGCATCATCTGAAGAGTCCCAAATCCTATAAGATAAACACTCCCCAAAGAAGATAATAAACTATTGCCACTATCGCAGAATAAAAAATGGAAGCCAGAAGCTGCTCAGTTACCATTTTATAGGACCATTGTTCTGATACCCTACAGAAAATACCACTTTGTTTTAAAAATGAGTCCTCATCTATGTTTGGCATCAATCGTCCATTTATTCATTCATATTGTGATACTTATACACAGTCAAATTTTTATCCGTCCCCAGCAGCCTACAATATGTAAAATCCACAAAATAAAGAACATGTCACCACCACAGCAAAAAGAAGAAAAAAAACCCTGTCATCTGATCATTTCTAGAAGTTTTTGAAAAGCAATCATTCTATCATAAAAGAGCTTTGTCTGGACATCCTCCAGAAAGTGCAAGGGAGGGTACCACATAGTTCACCAGAATATCAGTGGAGATGCAGTGTGTTCTTCCCCTCATTCTTCAGATCTCATTGGATTAAAGTGATATGCCCCTCCAGGGCAGAACACACTGAACAGGTTGGTTCTCCATGAAGCAGGTGGTCCTGCATAGATAAAAAAAAAGCACCAAGATCTTATGAGCTTGAGAGGTTAAAAAAATAGCACTTTGAACTGCACTCTGAAGCATATTGGCAATCAACACAGTGACTGGTAGAGTATACTGCTTTTATATGGCACTAACAGCTCTCGCCCTTCGTAGGTAAGCTTCTGCATTCCGCACCTTATGGTTTAAGATTATCATCTTACAATTTCTGTCATTAGAAATTCATCCTTGGTTGCTAGGATATTAAAATGCATTAGAAAAGGAAAGCAGCAAATATTCACAGGCTGCCCTTTCTCGAGTGGTTCCAAGGCTATTTGCAAAATTGCAAAATCAATTCACAAAATCAATAAGCCCGTCGATAAAACTCAGTGGGAATAACTCATCCAATTTCTGCAAGGCATCAAGTAATAAGTGGACATTTATTAGTAATTCATTAGAGAACATTCGGATTACCTTAAAAATACCTAATATGTTGATGAAAATTTATATAGATTTTGGAACTCAATGGATGATAGGCCTAAAAGTCAGTATGACCAATCAAGAACGAAGACTGATGTCAACCAAAATATCTGGACTTTGTTCTGTTAGAGCAGGGGTCTTCAAACTTGGCCCTTTTATGACTTGTGGACTTCAACTCCCAGAATTCCTCAGCCAGCGTGCCTAGCTGAGGAATTCTGGGAGTTGAAGTCCACAAGTCATAAAAGGGCCAGGTTTGAAGACCCCTGTGTTAGAGAACCAATTGTGCTGGCCTATAGGGATGTGTGCATCATCTACCCAAAAGTTTTATTTTCTTTTGCATCATTCATATGCAAATTTAGGTTGAGAGTCGATTAAATTGCCCCACCTTAATCAAGTAAATCAATTAGAACTCACAACCAGCTGAGATTACCTCAGCGGTGACGGCCCTATTTAGAAGTAATGATCCTTCTTTAATAGATCAATCAGCAGCACTGAGTTGAAACTCATTGGAGAAGACATTCAACAAGGGAACCACCAAAGTAGCAATTAGATTTTGAGGTCTAAATAACTTGTAAATTTTGGCTTTACCCTTTGGCTTCCTAGCTTGGTACAAACATTATCTATCTGCAATAGCACAGAATAACAGAACAAGTTAAGAATGGAGACTAACATGCTAAGGTACAGCAGTTGCATAGGACAGTAAAAACCAAAGCTGAAAACTGACGCAATCCTATAAATGATAATTTTGTGTTGCATGAGTATTCCACTTGTAATTATTGTACATTATTCATCAAGTGGCAACAAGCACTTAATTTGATTAGTACTTTTAATTGTTGGCTGAATGACTGTTAATTTAAGGTTCATTAAACAAGGCATTACCAAATAAAAACAGGTTTTGCTCTGTTAGGAAACTTAATTAAGAAATGGCTTATTTAACTCACTGCAGCAGATGCAGCAAACTTACATTTGACTAGGGAACTGACAAATTTCACATACATTCATTATATCTGTGTGTCCAAGGAAGGCAGTTGATTACCCTACTTAATCTTCTGCCATGCAGATCTGGGGGAAAAAGAGCACCTTCAACACTTCCCAGTCTGACCTTCAACTAACTCAGGCACCAATGCTATATTTTATTTTATGTAAATTTAGATACAAACTGCACATAACATTTTTCATCTGCTTTCCGTTATTTTATTAGACAGGATAAAAGTTAAAGACTCTCTTGAGTCAACACCAGCTGGCAACTTTAAAAAAGCGGTTTGCTGATGTCTTCCTCTGATGCAATTTTTCAAATCCTAGCTTAGCCTATAATCCTAGATTTCCTGATGTCCCCAATGCAAGTCCAATCCTGCTATTTTTTTTTTAAAGATCTGCCAAGATTTTTGCCTGAATTATACCTTACCACTTTAAAAGTCCTTGGCCTTCCAAGCATAGAGAACCTCAGCAGTGTTCTCCGATTCCCCATTTGGCAATTTCCTGTCATCTGTGGGGTCTCCATTGAAGTTCCCACACGGTCCACATAGCTTCTCTGGAGGAATATTCTTGACTTTCACTGTTACCCCACCATCAAGAGAAAAATGAACTTGTACATCAGAAGCCCGGTCAATCACAATCCCATCTTGATCCTTGCTTAAAGTCAGACTTTTAGAGACTTTGTATGGCAGGTTTACTGACCGTCCATTCACCTAGAAAACATAAAATATTTGGGACATAAAAAGCCATTCTGAGAAAGCCCAGCAAGCCATCAGGAATATAACATTTCCAATCCTGAAATTTATGTAGAGTAAAAAAAACTGCCTGCCGACATGGAATTCATCAGAAGCTGCCCAACTTTATATTAAATAAGTTTGTTTGGTTTTTTTAGTCATATACAATGGCAGATGGCTATCTCCTAGAGCAGGGGTAAGCAACTTTGGCTCTTTTATGACTCGTGGACTTCAACTCCCAGAATTCCTGAGCCAGCATGGCTCAGCTTGGAAACCTCTCCCTTTCCCCTCAGCGTGGCTGGCTCAGGAATTCTGGGAGTTGAAGTCCACGAGTCATAAAAGAGCCAAGGTTGCCTACCCCTGTCCTAGAGTGAGTAATCTGGGGATTTAGAATATTTTGATAGCCAAAGGCAGAATTTAATATTTTCAGGGAAGACAAGGTAGTGATGGGACGGACAGTAATGAGAAATGGGCAGGACGTATCGCATGTATGGAAGAGGGGTAGATTTTGTTTTTCTCAAGTTTGGGGGGGGGAGTTGTAAAAAATTAAGCTTTATTTAGGATTTGGTTTACAATTTTTGTATATTGTCAAACCTACAAAACTACTTTTGGCCGCAGACATTTTTCTTCTTCGTTTTTCGGCTTGCCACAACTTTGGGGGGAGGGAAAAATGCATTCTTCTGTTCCAGACAAAACAATAACTTACTTATGGGAACCAAGGTCAAATCGCTCAAGTGTTTGGCGGTTAGAATTACCGTTAGAGAGCCCACCAAAGGTGTTAATTGGAGAATGTGATTTATTACATATTTAGTGGGTGGGGAGTTTAACTTTTACTTTGTAACCTTTTGGGGGGGAACTTCCAGTCTTGGTTTCACCCTTGTTCGTGCCGATGTTATGTAGCCATTAAAATTGTTCTGTGAGGAAAGCAAATGCCTCAGAGTTCTTATTTTCTTTTGGTCTCATCTATCAGAACCATGACATATATTTCTAGCCACGTATATATTTCTACACTCGCACAAACCAAAAATACTGCTGACTCTTGGTAATTGTGATAGGCGTTATAGGATTCCCTCAGTGGGATTCAAGAGCAGCTATGGTCAGCTATGACTTGGGCCCCGGCTATCTGAAGGACCACCTCTTTCCCATTACATCCACCTGGACCACCAGGACAGGAAGGCAGTGTATGTTATAGATCCCATCTACTAGGGACGTACATCTGGTACGACCACAAGAAAGAGCCTTCTCAGTGGTGGGCCCCTCTCTATGGAATATCATTTCTCTGGAGGTATGATTGGTTGCTTTTCTGAAAGGCTCTGAAATGATGGTTTTCTCAGCAGGCCTGTGGATCACAATTGGATATGGAGTCAATCAAGTGGTTGATTTGGTTATGTTGCTGCTGCCACTGGGGGAGCTATAGTTTTTATGTTGTGATTTTTAATGTTGTAAGCCAGGGATCCGCAACCCCCAGTCCATGGACTGGTACCGGGCCACAGCATGCCAGCAACCAGGCTGCACAAACAAGCAAAGCCCCATCCGTGGGATGCAGGCAGCACACAAAACCACACACTCTCCGATCCGTGGAAAAACCTTTCTCCACGGAACCGGTCCCTGGTGCTCAAAAGGTTGGGGACCTCTGTTGTAAGCTACCCGAACTCACCTGTGTGTGATTTGGGTGGCCATATAAATTTGTTTAATAAATAAATAGTCCATCCTCCTGTAAGCTAATAAAAAGTTAAAGCAATCTGAGGACAGGGAAAGGATCCAAAGAAATTGGTCTTTAATTTACATGGGAATAAAATACAGTTTGGAGCTATTATTGTGAATGACAGCAACAATGTTTCTGCTCAAATCCATTATTCTTTCCCCAAAAATCCATACAAGGAAAGGTATAATTGGGGGGAAATGCCCATAGAAATGATTATGGGGGATATATTTTTCAAGATATTGGAAAAGTGTGAAATTTGCATGCAAAAATATGCATATTGTTGATCATGAATGTAGATGTTTTCTAATGTTTGTTTTAGGGTTGTTGGAGAAATCACAAAATCAATCAAAGGAATGGAATAACACATAAACATCAGAAACACTGAAGTGGAGCAGATTTCAGCTAATTAGCAGACTTGGTGATAGAAGCTGAAGGCGGAGAAGGAAAGCAGCTTTCAAGGATGCTGGGTGCAATTTACTGCTTGACTTAAGAGCTGCTTGATGCTCTTCCCAGCCTTCTCACTTACCCATATCCGGTTGTTCTTTTTCAGAGTAATGACAGCCTCTCCAAAGTAAACATGAACAGCCTTGACCACTGACAGGCTATCTTCACAGTCCTTTCCGATGTTCACAGATACCCTGAACCAGGAGGGATCGCTCTCATCGCACAGAGAGGACACATCATAAACTCCACCACAGAAGTTCCATCTTGCTGAAGTTCCGTCAAAAGAAACAAGCTGGGCCTCTGGGGAAATTTTGCACTGGCCTTCTCTGCGCTCACAGCCACGCACGCCATTTTGGAGAACGCATATCTCTTCACTCCGACATGCTGTTTCCTCACAGGTGATTTGACCAGGAGCCTGACAACTGCATTTCTCAGTGCAGTTGGTTGAAAAGATGCTTTCTCCAGCCTATTAGGATAATCCACCAGTGGCAGAAGATATGGAAAAGACAAGGAAGAGTTATTAGACTTACACACGGCTAGGCCTTCTATCAGAATGGGGTCTATGCTGGCTGTGGAATTCTAGGAATTGAAATCCATCGATATTAAACCTGTTGAGGTTGAGAAACACTGGGATAGAGAAATTTGGATGTTACATAATATTAAGTCTCCATGTACAATAGGTACAATGAGCCATGGTGGTGAAGTGGTTAGATGCAGACTAACTATTGCAGACTCCCAGTCAGGAGTTCGATCCTGACTGGCTCAACCTTCCATCCTTCCGAGGTCATTAAAATGAGGACCCAAATTGTTGGGGGCAATAGGCTGGCATTTGTAAACCACTCAGAGAGTGCTCTAAAGCAGCGGTCTCCTACCTTGGCAACTTTAAGACTTGTGGACTTCAACTCCCAGAATTCCTCAGCCAGCAAAACTGGCTGAGGAATTCTGGGAGTTGAAGTTCACAAGTCTTAAAGTTGCCAAGGTTGAGGACCCCTGCTCTAAAGCACTGTAAAGCAGTATATCAGCATTAAAAAAAAAAGTGATGATGATCAATCCTCGCACTTATGACCATCACAGCATTTCCCCCACAGTCAGGTGTTCAAAATTCAGACAACCGGCATGAATTTACAACACTTGCAGCAACCTGTGGTCCTGTGTACATCATTTGCAACTTTCCCAGTCAGATTCCAGCAAACAAAGCCAATGGGGGAAACTGGATTTGCTCAATGACCACATTTAAATATTGCAGTGATTCATTTAACAACCATGGCCAAAAAAAGGTCATAAAAGTGAGGGCTGCTCTCCTAACAACCGCCTCGCTTAGCAACATAAATTCTGATCCCAGTTATGGTTGTAAGTCAAGGACAACCTGTTTAATGAACAAAACACAATCCAACACCCCCACCCCTTGCCCCTTTTTAGACTGGGGACATTGTCACCTCTGCCTTTCATTCAGTCACTTTTTTTCATCTTCTTTTCAGGTTTCCAGACTTGTGGCTGCTGCTAACCATTTGGCATTCTAAAATATTTCTTTTGAATTGATAAAATGACACTATTACAAGCTCAAGGAAGTAAGATGGTGCCTCGATTTTCAGTTCTAAGACAGAGTTCTATTAAACAACTTTCTATGTTATTCATAATGTGTACAGTAGAATTGACAGTTATCTGCCCAAACTAATCCCTTTATTAGCTCAAGCTGCTTAAATAACATCCCCTTGTTTTGTTCAACAGTCAAACTAAATTTTAGTTTATGTCATCCAGTGAATGCCACGCCTCTCTACTTGATACATGAGACGAATATATTTCATGCATATCTGACATATCTTTGCATGAAACAGACAGGAACCTTTTTCTCCACTTGAGAAAATGAATGAACTTAAATGAATGAACATAGTAGGGCTTTTTCCAAGTGACTGAAAAGTTGTCAATTGAATGAACTAAAAACTGCCAGTACATCAAGTAGCCTTTACATCATAAAATATCATGGACAAGTCGACTATAAGGTACTTTCCTGGAAGAACATTAAACAGACTCTTAACTGGGATACCACTGGAAGGCCTGAAAGACCATGTTAGGGATAGATTGTCATGTAGAAAAATCTAATCTATTGTGAGGTCTGAAAGATCAGGTCCACACATGAAAGTCCAATTACATCCTATGCACAAGAATCTTCTCAAATAATAGTTAACAGCTCCTTGGGTGTTAAGGGTCAGTGGTATTCAAGGGAGGTTGGAATTAGTTCTCTTATGGCTATGAAGGGATTCTAGGCTGATGCCCCTTTTAATTCCACCCCCAGATTCTGCCACTCCTTCTCTTATATCTATGCGGCCACCAGGAATCAAAACAAAGTGACTGGGCTGCCCTAACTTACCTTCAAATAGAGTCCATTATGGGTACAGCCACACTTTTCTAGAGGTACACATGCATCCCCATCAAACATGTAGCCATCATTACACCGGCAACCTTCAAAACAATTCTTAGTGCACTGCACTGTAGTGTAGAAACTGGCACAGCTGGAATCACAAGCTCTAATGCATGTCTCATAGTGGCTATTAGCTGGACAGAGGAGAGCTGAAGAGGTAAAAGGAGAAAAGTTTTGCCAAATGTTTTCCTTATGGCACTGAATAAAAATATGGACAGGACAAAGCTTCAGCACTATGGAAGCTGGTTTTCCTCTATCACAATAGATTACCTAAATTCACTGCATCCAGTGGAACTTTTTCTCACATAATAATTGCAAACAAGTCAACAAGAAACCGATTACAGAATAAATCTGAAATGGACGTATCAAAAGATAACACTTGGAAATGGATTTGGGAATATAGTCTACAATTAATGCTACTTTTCTCACTCTTTCTGTGACCTGGCATTACAAGAAAGTAGCATAGGATTAAGCTTTGTCTAGAGCTCCAGAAAAGGAGAAGCAGAATCTCTTGCAAGAAAAACTGGCAAGAAAGATAATTTTTAACAGCTGGGGATTATCATCCAAGGAGGCTAGATATGAAGACTTTATCTCAATTGTACTGGGAGTTTCTTAAAGTATCTATAAGAGGCATTCTGTCAAGTTTGCTTCTCCTATCACCATAGCCTTGCAACCAGATTAATTTAAACCTAGCTCAAATTGCAGTATTTCCCTTTGTAAGGGAAGCCCACTTTATAAACTTACGGCAAGAGACAGCTGTTCTCCAGTCATCAATTTCAGCTCCAGCTGCTTGACATTTAGCTGTGTAAGCTTGAAGATTTTGACAGAGAGCTCCCTGGCCAACAACTTGCATGTCATACAGGCAGCTGTGAAAGAACTCTGCAGGACTTACAAATGAATGACAGTCTTTGAATGGGCCTGACTCAAGTGTGATGAGGCCACAGTATCTGTCACCTTCATATTGTGAAGTTCTGGCCTCATCATAAGCAGGGAATTTCTGCACACAGTTCTCAGAGCAAATGCTGCCAATTGTGGGGACTTCCCATGAGATTCCAAAGTCATCTGCACTTGAGGTGAGAGTTCCATCAGGCAGCATAAAATCATCATCCAAGTTATTGTTGAAATTGCCACCAAGTCCAGATGTCTGTTCTTGGTGGATCATAGGCATAAAAACTTCAACATACTTGACGGTGTCATAAATGACTTTGAAACCTTCAAATGACTGGATAATAATATTATTCCCTTCTTGACTGATCCAGAGTTTTCCATTATCTCTGCTAAATGGTAGATTGTAAAGTTCGTCCTCTACCTTGAACAAGGAAACAAGAATAGAGAATGAATTATTTGCTATAAATTTGCAGGTATATGGCAGATTAACATGAATTCCTCTGGCAATTAATAGAATAGAAGGTGCCACATATTGCCATATAGGAATGGAACTCAGTCAATGAAAACAGAGCTTTCACAAAATACAGTTTTTTAGCTATAGTGTAATGCAGTATTTCTCAACCTTGGCAACTTTCAAATGTGTGGACTTCATTTCCCAGAATTCCCAAGCCAGTATGAATTCTGGGAGTTGAAGTCCACATATTTGAAAATTGCCAAGGTAGTCATAAAAGGGCCATAGTTTGAAGACCCCTGCCATAAATCCATTGACTGCTATTTTGGGTTTCTCTTTTTTTAAGGAATAAGGAGGAAAGTATAGAACCTAAACTAAAAAAAAATAAACCAAAGGTTTAATACAGAGAAATTATAGTTATTGTTCACATTATTTTTCATTATTTTTCATAGTTGCTCACAAAGAGATATTATCATAAGTTAATAATTTAGGCACTTACCTTAACTTGCCATTTTTTTCCTCTCTCCAGAACAATAGTATATCCATGTATGTAGATAACAACTGATGTTATTTCAATTAAAGATTCATTATCAGCATTCTCATGTTCCACCACTACAGAAAACGTCACCTGCTGATTATCTTTGTTGGTTACTTGAGTTAAGATGTAAGAGCTGGAACCAGGAAAATCAAAAGTCTTCCCATCAAAGGTAATATAATGGAATCCACCGGAGGTTGTCACTGTTCCATAACCAACAGGGTAACAGTCCTGGATGCCATTCTCCACTTTGCACTCCTCATAACTCCCACAGGAAAACTGGTGGCAGTCAACAGCACCATCGTCCACACAACGACACTTCTCCTGACAAGTGTTCGTAGAGTAGAACTCTGCTCCCTTTTTGTAGTACCTGCCCTCATGCACACAACCACACTCAGCAACGGGGATGCACTCATCCCCACTGAGGATGAATCCAGAGTCACAGAAGCACCCTTCAGTGCATGGAGCATCACAAGAACTGGGAGTGACAAGATTGTGACAGGTGGAAGGGCAGCCATTTCCACATAATTCATAGTGAGAATTAAGTGGACAGGAAAAACCTGGAAGAGATGGACGATGAGAGAGCTTGTCAAAACAGCATTCCAAGTATTGAATTTAGGAGCCATGAAGCTATATTACTTTTGACCCATCCATATGTTGCTCGGGTTTCCAAATATTTTGAGTCCAATCACTAATAGGTTAAGGCATCAGGTTAGAAAGCAAGAGACCATGAGTTCAAGTTGCATGAAAGCCAGTTGGGTGACTTTGACCCAATCACCAGGAAACCATGAGTTCAAGTCCCACCTTAGGCATGGAAGCCAGTTGGCTGACTTTGAGCCAATTACCAGGAAACCATGAGTTCAAGTCCCACCTTAGGCATGAAAGCCAGTTGGCTGACTTTGAGCCAATCACCAGGAAACCATGAGTTCAAGTCCCACCTTAGGCATGAAAGCCAGTTTGGCTGACTTTGAGCCAATCACCAGGAAACCATGAGTTCAAGTCCCACCTTAGGCATGAAAGCCAGTTGGCTGACTTTGAGCCAATCACCAGGAGACTGAGAGTTCCAATCTCTCCTTAGGCATGACATCTGGCTGGGTGACTTCAGAGTAGTCATTCTCTCTCAGTCCATTCCACATCAGAGGGTTGTGTTGTTGGGAAAATAAGAGGAGGAAGGTGTGGTGGATATTTCACTCTCTTGAGTTATTTGTACAAACAATAATGGTGGGATATAAATAATCAAATAAAAATAAATGAATAAATAGATGGCTCCCTATCCCACCCATTCCCATATCTTGTGCATGGATTTCCAAATGGGGAAAGCTGACCTGTGTAGGCTTCCATGAATTTGGAAACATCTATTATGTGTGTGGGGGGGTCATGCTCATGATCCTTTTTATTTGTGCTTATTTATAAGAACTATATATCCCATCCTTCTAGTGCAGGACAAGCATTACTGCCTCACTTCCCTTTCTATGCTTAGAGAGCTCTCTATCCATCTTGTAAATGAAGGGAACTTCTCTTCCTGCACTAATTAGAGCAAAAAATTACCATTCCTCCCTTGCATCCTAATAATGTTTGCTGAGAAATATATGTTGCTTATTTCAAGTAAGACTTAGAACAGCGTCTCCTGTCTCCTCTATTGAAGCCTTAAGTGTCTGGAACAGTACAAATGGGATAAAGATGGGAATGTCTAAGAAAAAAAAAAGGCTTTCTCTTCATCACTAATTCTAGAAGAAATGTCTTTCAAAAAGGCTGTTTCCTATGGCATTTCGCATAGCATCAAAATATTAAATATGCTCTTTCTTCAGATATTTTAGCCGTGGGCTATGGATAAAATGATTCAGTAATTCAATTAAATCATTAAAATATACAAGTAACCAACTATTTCCATTTACCAGATTTTAACATGAGAGATAAGACTATGAAGGAAGAAAAATGATCTCCAAAATTCTGGTTATTAAATAGATCCCAGCATAATGGAAAATCTAAGTGACACAGTTACTGCTTTATATTTAAACAGCAGTGGTTTAAAAAGTGTTAATTATTCTGTTTGGATATTGATCACTCCCCCAAATTGAGACTTGATGGAAAGAAGAATGGAATTAATATTATTAAAGTTTCATCGATTTCAGATGCCTCTCTAGCTTATAGAATTGATTTAGTTGGACTGTATCTTCCTGTAACTTATATACCATTATTCATGTTTCATGCTTCGGAATAATAAAACCCCAAGACTTAATTAGAAAGAAATCCCCATCGCAAAAATTTATAAAATTATACATACTGCAAAAGGAGTTTGATCGCCATTGCTTAATTTGGATATTTTGAGCTTGGCAGGTTGTTGCATAAGTAGCGATGGCCTCACAAAAAACATTTGGATGTCCCTTGTATGTGCAGGTATCAAAGACACAATCTTCAAAGAATTTGGTTGGGTTAATAGTCCTGTGACAGGGTGCAAATGGTCCATTTCTTTTGGTGAGGATCCCACAATAATGTTCAGCTTGGTAGGTTCGTTTCTCAGCGTCACTGCATTGTAGGCATTTACCGGTGCATCCTGTAGCACACCCAGGGACATCCTTCACCTTCCAGCTGTTTGCAAATTGTATTATATCACTGGTTTGAATTCCATCCTGCATGTCAAAGTCATCGTGAGGATTCTGGTTGGCATTGCCACAGAGTCCACAAACCGAATTGGCATACGTACTGGGAAGAATAACCCTGCAGTAGCTAGACCAGTCAAAAGTGACTGTTATATCAAAATCAGTATTAATGAAGCCATGGACCCCACTCCGGTAGACATTCAATTTATTTTCGTAAGAAAAGGGTAAATCCACTAAAACTCCATTGACCTAAAAGACAAACAAGAGACACCATCCAGGGGCTTTTAGCAAATTCAGAAAATGGGGTCCTAAGAGGATTTAAGCCATTGCTTCACTAGTGACTTACAATGTCTTTATGGCACCACCCAACCACCACTTAAGTGATATATAGCCTTTTATATTGATTCAATGAGAGTTGGATGTCTCAAGGAAATGCTTTAAATTGCTATAGGGGAAATGATTTAAGATTAGCTGTGGAACCAATGCAGAATTTATGAATTGCCTTCTAGGTTTTGCTCACCTTTGCTCTACCATAATAGAGAAGGAGATTCCTTATCATATGAAAACTGTCAGATATTAATCTCTCCAGCCAGGATTGATCTTTTGCTGAGTGCTTGTAGGATTTGGCTAACTGTTTACTATGCTCTTTATCAGATTACCTATAGGGCATATTACCTATAGGGTTATCTCCTGCATTAAAGTTGCCTTCTGGTACAAGGATACAGAAGGGGAGGCTCTGATGTCATTAATTAATTAATTAATTAATTGCCCCCATAAAAACTATTTCATTGGCACTTAACATTCTGATAAATGAAAATACTTGTAGCTCAAGGTTGAAATGAGGGGTCCTTGATGCTCTCTGAGCTTGGTTGTTTTCTTGCAGATGTTTCATTACCCAAACGAGGTTACAGCTAGCACTGAGGATGTTACCTAGTTTGGATAATGAAACGTCTACAAGAAAACAGCCAAGCTCAGAGGGCACCAAGGACCCCTACACTTAGTATTCTCTCCTCTCTCTTTTGTTTGGAGTCATCAAACAAAAAGTTGACTTATTCTGCATAAAATACAGCCTTGTGAATCACTTTTAAGTACATTTCTTGTTACAAAATCAAGAAGAACCAGGATTGGGAGTAATTTCCATAAGTAGTTTCTGTAACGGAAGAACTTCAGTAAATGGTTTGAAGGATTCAACTTTTCCCCCCATAGAAACAGCAAAAGTCCATATCTGTGGTAATATTTCTCTCCATTTTCCAAAGTAGAGCTAAAGCACTTTCTTGAACTTTACTCTGAAAATTGCCCAATGTCTCCTTACATCGGAAAAATGAGAAATGCACGAAACAGACTGGACATGCTTCTGCAGAAGTCCCAAATACCAAATTTACACCTCCCCCATGCTTCTCCAATGTTCAACCACCGTACCTCAATCTGACGTGGGGCACTTTTGCTCAGGCTGATGGACATGTTATAAACCTCCAAGGTCACCGCTTTGGTAAAGGACACAGCCTTATTGCCTCGGATGTCGTTCTCCACTGTGACCAAAAACGGGGTGAGGGCTGGGTTTTTGGAGCAGACACCCGCCAGCTGATACACACAACTTCCCATAAAATCATATTTGGTTCCATCAAATGTAAGGTAATGTGGATCCCCAGATGCAATGCAGGTACTGTAGGTAGTGGCGTGACAACCACGAACACCATTCACCACAATGCATTTCGTCTTGGCTTTGCAAGAAGACTTCACACACACAGTTCTGCCTAACCTGTTATCACACCTACAACGGGACTGGCAGTTTTCATCTGCCCAAAACTCCTCTCCTGCTGTGTAGGTCACACCTTTGTAAGTGCAGTTGCAACTCTCCTGGGGAACACATTTCTCTCCACTGAAGAGGTAGCCTTGGTCACATTGGCAGACTTCTGCACAGGTATTTTTACATCTGGATGGAGCAGTTCGGTCAGAACATGTTGCAGGACAGGCATTTCCACAGGAAAGGTAGTAGCTGTTCTCGGGGCAGGTCAACTGGACAGGATCTGGGACTGGGACCGGAGCTAAGCAAAACAATGATCAAAAGAAGCAGAAGGAATCTCAGCAACATTAGGGATAACAAGGTACCTTTCCTTAGGAAGAGAAACACACATGGACAGCATTTGTTTGCAATTGACTACTCAGATTCCACATAAACTGGACCTTGTTCTGCTCCTTGCTGTATGGAATAGCCTCCCTCCAGAGAACTGGATGGCCCCAACTCTCCTGGAATTTCAGAAGGTGGTGGAGAAATGGCTCTTTCTCCAGTCCTGGAGGCCATAATGCTGTGTTATATTGGAGCATTGACACAAATACACGAATATTTAGGAACTGAGATTAAATAGGCCCTCCACTTGGTGTTTCCCTGCACCCCTTTGCCTTAATGCAGTGTTTCTTAACACCAGCAATTTTAAGATGTGTGGTTTTTGATTGCCAGAATTCCCCAGCCAGCATGTTGGCTGAGGAATTGTGGGAGTTGAAGTCCACACATCTTAAAATTATTGAGATTGAGAAGCATTGGTTCAATGAGGTGGACTAAAATACACTTTGCGCCCCTGAAAAAATGACAAAATAAGAAAACACCCCACATATCAAGTGGAAAAGACACAAAATGTAAGGCCTGCCATGTATAGGATCCAACCCCAGCTACACAACCCACTGCAATCTCACACACACTTCCCCAAATCATTCCCGTTCTCTCAGAGTAAGCAAGAAATGTCAACTCTTGAGATTGGGTTAAGGAACTGAGCTATGATCTTGGCAAAGTTTTGGGCTTTGGGCGTGAGCTGAAATGTAAACTGATGATACCAATAACGATTATAGCCATCTGTTCTTTGCTATGGAATCATTCTGAAAACACAGCTGTGTGTGCGTGCTTAATAAGTAAATAAGTTTTCAGAGTGATGTAGTACAGCTTGAGAAACCGGCTTGCATGTGCTGAAAGCTATATTTGACTTTCAGGAAATGATTTCAACCTTGTTTATCTGGTCAATTTTTTTCCCCTGCTGGAAGATCTGGAAGTCCCTGTAACTTTTTCAGCATGATACATAAATGTTCAAGAAAAAGATTTCACAATGAGAATCGCCTGAGCAATACATGCCAGATGACATTCTTGTGGGAAGTCAGCCCTCCCCCCCCGAGAAGGAAATATTAAAAGGGCAGAATATTATATTTCCTCAAAAGATCTTAAAGAGGCAGAAAAGCATGCCCAGTTTTTCTTAATAGCCCCAAGTCTCCCTCCCCCAAGCAGAAACCAGCTCTGTAGAAATGCAGATGTGATAATCCATTCAGGAAGGTTGGAGCCCTCCAGCTAGAAGCTTACAAAGACAAAGACACCTAAAATCTACATACCTCACCCAAACTCTAAGACAGGGCATAATAGGATTAACCCACAGATGCCAAAGGGGCACACTCAGACTCAGGTCAAAGTACATGACACAGGAAATACAAAGCTTCAAACAGGAACAGGAAACAATCTCAAGAGCCCCAGAGGGTATAAAAACCCACTCCCTACATGTGCTCTCTCTCTCTCTTTTCTTCCAGAGCCATATTTCTGTCTGGCTCTCCTCTTCAATAAACTGCAACCTTCTTTCTAAAGCAGTCGCCATGTTGTTTTTTCCCGGCTTGGACTGGACCCTGATGAAGATTTTTCATTCAACATTCTGTTCAGTTTTCCTTCTTATAATTAAAAAAGGACTTGAATCTGATGTTCTTGTGACTTTCTAGACAAATCTATATAATTTTGGGAGCAATACTACAAAAGTTATTATCTTTTCCCAGGATCTTTTTTAAAAGTTTTTTTTAAGTTCTCAGTCTAGCCCAGGGGTAGGCAACCTTGGCTCTTTTATGACTCGTGGACTTCAACTCCCAGAATTCCTGAGCCAGCCATGCTGAGGGGAAAGGGAGAGGTTTCCAAGCTGAGCCATGCTGGCTCAGGAATTCTGGGAGTTGAAGTCCACGAGTCATAAAAGAGCCAAGGTTGCCTACCCCTGCTCTAGCCTATAACTATGGAATGTGCTGGTGCTCCCTGATTTGAGCACTAATTGATCTGATGAGGCATCGCTTCCCCACCCAGACTCTTTCAATGTCTTTCGACAACCCTTAAATAATCAAAATCCAAGGCATGCTAGGCAACACTATATTAAAAAGAAAAAAATCTTCATTTAGATAGGTTTTTTCCAACCTTGGTTGCTTGAGGATGTGTGGACTTCCACTCTCAGAATTCTGGGAACTGAAGTCCATACATCTTCAAATGGCCAAGGTTGGGAAACACTGATTTAGATGCAGATTTACTCTTTCCCAAAGAACAACTTTTGCTGATTTTTCTTTTAATGGTGACTTGTGAGTTCCTGTCATACATCAGAGTTAACAAGTACCAGGGATGACTGCAGAATATGGTTAAAAAAATAAGTCAAGATGAGGGTGCCTCACAATGCCTCAAAGTTCTTTGAAAAGCTTCTTCTTTCGGAACCATGACATGTAGCTTCCATTACGTCATTGTGGCTGCCATCTTGATTTTTTTTTTTTATCCCGCCCTGTGGTACTTCTGCAAAGTACCAATGGCTACAGAAAAACATCCCATTTTCTCTTCAACAGTCTGCAGCCTCTCTGGGTTATTGTGCCTCATTTTAATCCAAAGGGAAGACTTCCAATTTTAACCCTGATTTCAGCTTTCAGACTGATATGCAATATTTTCTAAATTTATCATTGCTGTCATTTCATTTTTGTTTGTGAGGGAGGGAGTTAAACATTACAGTGCTTGTAAACCTTTACATCTTGCTTTTTTTCCCCTTACTTATTTTTTTGTCACATTTGTCTATGTAATAAATAATTGTCTTTTTAAAATAAATTAGACAGAAAAATTCTCTATGAGGCTTTTTTTTTTTTTTAGATCAGGAAGTCGAGGGAAGCTGCAAAATGGCCGACAGTGAAAGAAAGCAAGTGTAGCATCCAAACTCTGATAACATTAAAGAAACCTACAACCAAAAATAAAATGAAAATGCCCAGGGAGAAAACTTAAGAGGAAATTAGAGGGCAGATCATTGACACAGCATTAGCAATCATGTGAGAAACCCTTCTAACTCAAAAGAAATAATTATGAGAGAATCTTAGAATATGAGTCATAGTGCCGATTATTTTACAAAGGGCAATTAGTTACCGAGTGTGCCAAAAGGTGATGGAGCAAAGCCGTAACCTTCATAATTCTTGTTTCCATAGGCCAAAACACCAAATGGAGCCTGAAGAATCTCAAGGAAAATGGACCGTTGGTTAATATCAGCTTTCCAGTTATATTCTCCCCATGAATACTCTGAGCCAGGGATCAATTGCCATTGCACGCCTGCCGCAACAGATTTATCCCAGGTGACGGTTTCAGAGTTTTTTGCTACGATAAGGATATGGTTATCAAACTTTCTGAGACCATCAATACGGTAGGCCAGGCCATAACTGCTGACATCGGGGATGTTGATGAGAAATGGATCGTATCCTATGTTCCCGGTCTTGATCCCAGTGAAAAACAAAAGAACCTGGATTCCAGCATCGGCAGAGATGTACAACGCTTGAGGGAACTGGAGCGGAAACTGGGCAATTTCTCCAGCCACCATATCTTGAAAGCCTTTGTCCTGTCCTGACTGATAAACAACACGTGTGTTTTGAGAAGCTGCCACATAGATAATATCCAAACCAGTCTGCAGAGGCACGGGAGGAACGATGAAGGTCTTGCCCCACTTGGAGACTGGCAGAAGTTGCTCAGCAACGTGGTCGCAGTAATAATTTTCCTGAACGCAGACATGGCCACTCAAGACTGCCACTGGAGCTGAGGACTGAAGCCTGGTGCCAGACAAGTCATCATCACTTTGCAACTGAAGAACTTGGAAAGCTTTGAGGGGTACCGTGAGGGTACTCCCTGCCCCATATGACTGTCCCTTGAAGACGACTTCGCCTTGCAGTTCAATGGTGACTTGGGTAGGATTCTGCCAAGCTATGACAGCCAGTTCTTTCTGGTAACTTGCCACTTTGGAGCCAGGAGGTGTGATGATGTAATAGGTACTGCCAAGCTCATGGACTGGGTAGACTGTCATGCTCGCAATAGAATACAATTTCCGATTAAATGAGACCACTGAAATGTCATGCTCAGCCTCAATCACAATGGAATGGGTGAAAACGCCACTGCCTTTCATTTCCAAACTCACGGGGAGATCCACGGGCACCGTTTCATCTCCTGCAACTGAGTAAATTTGGCGGGAGGAAGACCTGGTCACTGTCACGGTGACTCTGGTGTCATTGCTGTGGCCCACGAGAAATAGCTTCAAGCTTGTTTCAGAAGGCCTGCTGGTCTCAAAATTTTCCATGAAAGCAGTGATGAATTGCTTTCCCTGGGAGCTTGATAACCCTTGGCCTGAGGGAAAAATGGAAAGGCATGAAAAACTAAGCTCAGGAAAGTAGAACAATAAAATACCCAAAGAAAGAAGAAAGTAGAAAGGGGGGGGGGGAAGGAATACATTTGGGAAAGGGCTATGGGCTAAATTGAAAGGCACCAATAATTTATGTTTCACTTTCCTTATCACTATTGAAGAGATAATAGGCCTACAGGTTTCATTTATTTTATTATTCCTTACATTTCTCACATTTTCACTTCAGGAACTTAAGGCAGCACATAGTGTGTCCCACAAATTTGTGAAAGAGTTGTGGGGGGGGGCAGTGAAGGATCAGATGAAAGAATGTATGTGCAGATAAGGCCCTGGGGATCAGAAGAAGGGTCCTATGTGGAGATAGGACCCAGGTGTGGTTGTGATGGACATGGGAGTGAGGAAGATATAAATTCTGAGAAGAAACATTGACTCTTAAACAACTTTTTCTTTAACAGCTTTTTTCCTTTCTGCTCACTGAGGGTTTTGCAGACAAGCTTGCTAACAGTTGACCCGTTAGGGGGGCTGCGAGGGATGGGGGGGTGCAGGGACAATGAAACGAGTCAGATTCACAAGTTCAAACCACTTAGCCAGGATGTTGGGTCCATGAATAGCTCACTTATAAGAAAACCCAAAACCACATAGCTGGCACAGGACACTAGAAGATTTGCAATATTCCCGTGACCTGAGGTGGCGTGACATTTAGCTCTTTGGCATAGCAAGCGAGAAAGCTTTAAGGGGCTACAATCCAAGTAACCAATCAATATTATATGTTATGCATGTATTATCAGAGGGAGGGAAAGGGGATGTGTTGGGTGGGCGTAGGGGTGTATGAAAATAATCTTTGATTATAAAAACTGCTGTAAAACTGTAAACGGGGCCTCGGTAGCTTTCAAAGCCGAGGTCACTTTCATCTTGCTACCAAAATAAAAGTCTGTTTTTCCATACCTTGGGTTTGGTGTAATTAATTGGCTTCGACACCAAGCTAAGACCCAGTTTTAGGAACAACAGGGAGAGGGAGAGACTGACTGACTGACTGACTGACTGAGATGGATGTCCAAGATTACCCAATGACCACAATTCTGTGAGGGAGGGCGGGGGGGGGGCGAGAAAGATCTCCAGGATCACACAATGATTTTTTAGGATCTCTCCAGTCCTGGTCTAATATCTAATTGTGGGATTTCATATATTGGGTACATCTAGCCCAGGGGTAGGCAACCTTGGCTCTTTTATGACTCGTGGACTTCAACTCCCAGAATTCCTGAGCCAGCCATGCTGAGGGGAAAGGGAGAGGTTTCCATGCTGAGCCATGGCTGGCTCAGGAATTCTGGGAGTTGAAGTCCACGAGTCATAAAAGAGCCAAAGTTGCCTACCCCTGATCTAGCCAATTATGGTTCATTTAAAATCTGGATTTCCCCAGTCCTAGTCCATCACCTTCAACACAATGACACATTGGCTCTCATGGGTCGGGAGAGAAAGAGAAGACAACCATGGATGGACTGGCCTGGGATTTGGGAGTGAGCTTCCTCCATTGGGTTGGGGCTTACTCACCATTTTGTAGCATTAAACCAGCCGAAAAGAGTAGCAGCAGCAGCCCCATCGCTACAGGACACAAAAGGAATATAAGAAGAAATATTAAATAGGATGTAAATATGAACTAGGGCCATCGAATGGTGCAGAGATTTCCTGATGAAATGCTAATTTTCTATGGATTTATTAGTCAGCAGGGCAAGCCTTTCCCATTTGCTTGTGGTTTTTTGGGGTTCCCCTTTCTTTCCCCACCTTCCCCAAAATAAATGCAGTTCAAAATTTAGTACCACTTATGGAGTCCAAGGCAGCTCTCAGTTTCAGTCTCCTCTGTGAGCAGTAAAAAATTTTTTTTAAAAAAAAGTCTCCAGATCTTTCCAACCTGTTAAGGAAGAGATAGGCAATTTCTGCTACACTGTTAGGAAAAAAATTAATCACCAAGCATGTAAACAAAGCAAAATGCTCTCCTTGCACAGGATCCAATGTCTTACTCAATGCCCTGTGGCAGACAGCCAATTTCCTTATGTGATTATATCAGTTTAAGGAAACTCATATTGGGTGTTATACTGTATTTGTGTACAGCTGAAAGCAGATCTTTCTTTCTTTCTTCTTTTTGTCTATGCTTTTTTTTTTCTTCCACTATGGTTTTCTTTTGCTAATGAAACCTGTTTGACAAGATGCAAGAAAAGAATACCAAGTTTATTCTTCAGAAAGTAATTTTTCTCTGGGGGGAAAAAAACAGAATAGTGGATTAAATACCTGTTGAAAGAGGAAGTTCGGTCATCCCATCGTACAGATACAAGCTACATGTTGCATGATGGAGAATACAAAGATATTGGACAAAAGTCCACCACAACTCTTACCTTTCACAATTGAGATTTCTTTGGATTTGAAGAAAGAAGGGGAGCACAGCCTGTGCTCACCCTCGTCCTCCCTGCTGCTGTTCCCTCTTTTATAGGGAGCAGGATTCACAGAAATGAGAGGGAAACACCCACAGAGTCAAAAACAAGTCAACCACTAAGGCTGCTGTCAGATAAATGAAGAGACGCAAAAGGCTGCAGTTCTGGGTAGGGGAGGAGAAAAACACCAGAAGTGATGGGATCAAATTTATTGCTGTCATTAATCAGCACAAGATATACGATCGTACTTTGTACGTTTTGGACGGATTCCAAACTTGAATAACAACAACCTTATCTAACTCTCTGGTTGAGGAGTGATGGTATCCACTGTCAGGCTGAAGGGCCTGCAGATGGCACTTCTCAATGTTTGACTTTGGGCAAATGAGGAATTTTAAAAGTGCTTAAAAAGGCTCTGTGGGTTTTATTGCTAAATAGCTAACTCTTGCAAAAGCCCTGTTCAGGATTTCTCTTACAACAGCATTCCCCATCCTTTCTGGCCTCTGCAAACTGGTGGAGGCAGCAGCGGGGGGAGGGGGGGAGAGAAGGGCGGTAAAGAGGATGGTTTTGCTTGCGTATGTGTCACTTTCACAAACGCAGCTTCATGTGCGCACTCTCCCACCACTTCTGCAGCCCGGTTCCAAACGGGCTACAGCCCAGCATCAGGCCGCGGACCGGAGGGTTGGGGAGCCCTATCTTACAATGATCAGTGGTAGAAACAGCACCCAATAAACTTGGATGGAGTTTGAGGAAAGGATCCAAACAATCATTTCGCTATAATTTTTAATACAGTGAATCACTGGATCCTCAATTCTCTGGGGACCACGAACCCAGTGTATGTTGGTTGCAAACCATTACGATTGAATACACGTGCAGTACAGTTTCAAAGCCAATTACATAGGCAATTATTTAGCCACAAGGATAATTTACCTTGATAATTTGAATAAGTAGACCTCTGCACTTTAATTATACACTATAAGGAAGTTTGTTTATTTAACTACTTTGTTATGATAAGAAAGTGCCTAGAATCTTACTTGCCCTCGAAGCACCAGATCTCCTTGGTAACCTGATGTTGTTTACCACTATTTACAGTAGTTTAATCATCTAACAAGTGCTATGAAGGAATTTTTCACTTATGTTCAAGAGTTTCCTTTCTGGCTGTATTTTACTGCAAGCAGGTTTGTCTTAAAACACTAGAAATTCTTCCACAGAGCACAAGTACAGAATGACTTGTATGTTAGCTTTTCCCAAACATCCTTGATCACCCATGAGTGTAATGTAAATATCTGGAAAAAAAAAATTAGGCACTGTTTCTTTCTGACTCTTTTTGCAAATGTAGCTCTTGGATGATAAGACTTCCCAATTGCAGATTGAGTTATAAGTTATAAAATCACAGACAGGAGCACAGTGGCTCGAATGGTTAATACACTGGGCTGGAGGTTAGTAAGCCCATGTTTGAGACCAGTGTGCTGCCTTGGGGCGGGGTTGAGCTCCCGTCCTTCAGTCCAGCTCCTGCTCGGGACATGAAAGGAATCCCCAACTGGGTGCCCCCCCCCCCGGGCAATGGTGATGTCACCAGCTAATTCTTTCAAACCTGGAAGCACCTCAGTGCTTCTAACACGAGTGGAGGGGGGGGGGAAACCCCACATATTAAAAAAAAGCCACACCAAATAGGCAGAATATATAGTAAAGGAAGAGGAAATAATGCAACTCTCCTTCAAGAATTCAAAACCATGGCTGAAGACTTAGTGTTTAGTGTTTACCTGAAAATAACTTCTCTAGAAAAGAGGTAAAGTGAGGAAGATCCAGTGGAATTTTGTCAAAGAACAAATCAATCCAGAGTTGTCATTTGAGGCATAAGTGATTAGGCTCAAATTATATTTGTGATACTTTGTGCAAAGTATAAAGTCTTCTGGAGAAGTCCTAAAATCTGGGAAAAGCGGGAGGAAAGAGAAAAAGAAGGCAACCAGTAGCAAGGTGAATGGACTCAGTGACAATGGCAAAGGTTGTACCGTTGGAAGATCTGAAGGATTGGGCTGGTAACAGTCTTCAATTTGGCCTGAAGAAAAACCTATCTGTGGTTGCTAAGTAATAAACATCAATTTGATGGCTTGACATCATCACATGGAGGCCATGCTGATGGCAATGATTCTATTCCTACATGCCAACCCAACCATGACTTTAAACCCCTTTGCTTCACCAGGGCCTTGAAAACCTTTCTCTGTTTACTCCGGGATGTAAATTCTACTGTGTCTTAATTCTTATTGGGATGCTTTTAGGAATGCCATGCTTTTTAAGATGTTCCGGGAGAGAAATGTACAAGGCTTTGAGTAGTAATGCTATTTCTTTTAATGCTGAAAACATTTATGATTACCAAAAGCGCATGCTCTTATTGAGTCGAGAGTTTGCCTCGTTTATGGCATATGGAGCTTAGTTTGAGGCCAAGGGGAGGAGTAAATGCCCTACACCAGGCCAAAGCAGAGTTATCTTTATAAATGTATGGACTCTCTGTCCTAAGCTGAAAGCGGAGCCAGCGTGTATGCAGGGTAAAAAAAAATCACAAAGGAAGGCAAGGTGAGTAAACTGAAAGTCCTGGTAATTGCAACAAGTTCTGATAAATCTTTCAGATCCCTCATACTACATTTTCCCCTAATCTGGTATGCTTGTTTTCATCACCTCAGCACAGCAGGGATGCTACTGTTGTATAGCATCCAAAATTCAGGTAGATAATGGGTTTCTGATGCAATCTGCTACATTTTCTCTGCCTGGCTTTTATTCTGATGGGGTTTGCAAGGATTTCTTCCCGTTCAAATGTATGGAGAAAATGGATACATACATACATACCATCCATGGAAATAAGAAAGAAAAGCAGATATGGACGGTGCCTAGCCAATTCATCTCGGAGCAGAGAAGCTCCAGAAATGGGCACATTACTTCTTGAAACTCTACATCGACTAAGTTAAGCTTAGCCCACAGACTTCAACCTTCAAAAACTCATTGCCATTGTTAAAAAGATGGCATTGAGTGGCTTTTCCAACAGCAGTTGAAAAAGTTGGGCTGCCAAAATGTTAATTGGGAAACCAACCCCTTATAAACTTTACACTTAGTCCCACAGCTAACCCCAGGACATTATTTTTATTTTTTATTTTTTTAAAGGAGTTTCTTGCTGTTACAAATGCCTTTGTAGATGGAAATAGAAGGGATAGTTAAAGGAGCTTTTTTTCGCCTGGGTTGATGGTGAGGGATCTTGCAGTGTGTGCATGCTGTCAGCAAAGTGGGATTTATTTGAATTTCAGCTCCTTTTTTTGTCAGATTTCTAGAGGCACTACATCCTGTGGGCCTGCGGCCACGTCAGTGTCTACATCGTTCTGTTAAAAGGATATTGGCTAAAGGAACGATGTGCAATTTCTTTGAGAGAAATGATTTCCCTTTAGGTTCCATGCGGTTGCCCTGTGCCGTTTTAGAGAAGTATGTCACCTGTTCCAGAAGATAGTTGCATTATTAGGGAACTGTGCAATCGGTTCGTGGGACGCTTGGAGATTTGTAACCACAGATTCAAATGGCCAGATCAAATTAATATACGAGAGGCAGATATTTCCCCTCACTTTTCTCTACTGAAGTCCCAGGCTGAATCTTATATCCATTTCCCTCGCCTCATTTTAGGACACCTTCACCCACTCACTAATAACAATCCTTGGCTTATAGTTATTTGTGCATCTCTGGGTCAACATGACAGCTCTTTGGCAAGGCAACATATGAGCAATTTACCTTACTCTGCCTGGCCCTCTTTTTCTTTTGCTGACACTCAATTTATTTGGATGTGTGTTGTGCATGAGAATACAGTACCCAAAGTATGTTTGACTGTCAAGTCATTCCCAAGCTGTTCGTTCAGATTTGGCCCACAGAGGGTGCGCTTAGGGCTGGAGAAGGCATTATGAGGACGGGTGGAACGCTTCCAGAAGTAATTTCATTGCAAACCTATAAAAAGAAATCTGGTTGAGCCCAAATTTTGATTGCAGGTTCCATTTGTTGGACTAGGAAGGAACTACTACAGAGGTGGGAGAACCATAACCCTCTTCAGATGTTGCTCAACCAGCGATCCTGCCTTCCCCAAAATGACTCCGAACAAAGTATTCTCCTAGACCAGTGGTGGTAAACCTATGGCACGGGTGCCAGAGACGGCACGCAGAGCCCTCTCTGTGGGCACGCGCGCCGCCGCCCCAGTCCTAGGCCTTCAGCTGGGTTTTATAAAACCTTTTCGCTTTAGGCCTCCGCCGCCGTGTGCAAAAAAAAAAAAGGTTCAATCAGTCAATTTCAACTTCTCACGGGAAAAAAACAGATCTTGCAAAGTTGGAATTGATTGATTGAACTTTTTAGTCCCACCCATTCCGCCGTTACCACCATAGCCACGCCCACCCAATGGGCCACACCCAGCCAATGGGCCACGCCCACCCGGCACTCGACGATGCATAAGGGCGTTTGGGGTTGCAGTTTGGGCACTCGGTCTCTAAAAGGTTCGCCATCACTGTCCTAGACAAATGATTGAGCTTCTTGCATGCATGAACCCCTACAATTTAACTGAAAATACACTGGTTTTTTTTAAATAAAATCTAATGCATCAACCATTCAGAAGGCCCCTTCTAACTCCCCACTTTTTTCCCCCACTATAGGAGCATAACCAGCTGGTCAATGAAGTCTCCAATGTTCTCCAATGCTCTTCAGCCTGGAACTTTGAGGTGGCAATGGCAATTGAGAAGTCTTCTGGGTATTCTTGGATCACAACTCCCATCATCCTTTCTCAATTAACTAGAGGAATGGCTTTTACTTCCCTGTATTTATTTTTTATTTTGATCGCATTAAAAATTATAATTCAATGGCAACCTTTAGAAAGATTTTGAGAGCTGAAATCCACTAAGGATTCTAAGAGTATTTTGGGTTTACATAAAGCAGAGGTTCTTAAACCCCCAGGGATTGCGATAAATCTAGACAGGGGAATTCATTTTTTAAAAAACTTCATAAGGCTTGGACAGGCAAAGTTAGAGTACTACTCCTTTGCTTCTTGTTTTATCCCTGCAAACCATCTGTGAGTCTGCCCAGACAAAGAGAGCAATATTTAACAGTGTTCCTGATTACCGGTTCATACAAAGCTGACAAAATTCATTCTGGGCTTTGGTCTTTATTTCACTTGCAAAATCCTACAGAGAACAGTTACGATAGTACAATGTTACAGAATAACAGAGTTGGAAGGGACCTTGAAGGTCTTCTAATCCCACCCTCTGCTCAGGCAGGAAACCCTATGTCATTTCCGACAAAGAGTTGTCCAGTCTCTTCTTAAAAACCTCCAGTGTTGGAGCACCCACAACTTCTGGAGGCAAGCCGTTCCACTGGTTAATTATTCTCAATGTCAGGAAATTTCTGCTTAGTTCTAGGTTGATTCTTCAGTGTTGGTGAACCCATTTTATCTATACATTAACAATTATTAATTGTTATTATATTCATGGGCAAAGGATTCAAATTCATTTCTCAGATTACGGAAATAATCCACTGGCATGAAGATAAAGTTGGAGACGGGACATTTGGCATCAAACAAGACATTAAAACAAATATTTTACTATTGTTTGATGTCTGTCAACCAACAGAATGCCAAACAGTCTCCCTTTTCATTTACAAAGAAAGCAGGCAAGTTTACTTTTCTTGTAAAACAAACGCAGGTGATTAGTTTCAGAGTTTAAAAAAACCCGATAAAAACATTGAGTTGAGAAGAGAACTCAGCCCGTAATGTCTTATCATTCCATAAGGATTATATTTTTCTAGTTGGAAGATCTGGGATCACAAGATTACCTAATCACACTGCTTCATTTATGGATTCTTGTGTGGGCTTGACCTTTCATTGTCACACACACATACACAGCGTGTCTCTGCTCATCTGTTTTTCCATTCTTTCCCTCTTGAAGACAATAAGCGAGAGAATTTCAGCTTGTCTTTTCTCCCCCCATTCAGAATTGCTCACTTGGGGACCCAGTGTCTAGACTTCAAAAGGATTCCTCACGATCATTCAGTGGCACTGCAGCTCCACAATTAGCTCATCTGAGATCTTTCCCTTATACAGGCCTGAATGCGGAGACCAGAACCTCTAACAGGGTGTCTGGAATCATTTCAATGATCTTAAACTTGTTCATTCCTGAAAGCCATGAAAAGATCCTTCATTAGTGGCGAATATCTGTAGCTCTGGTGTAGAATGAGGGTGAAGGTACGTTCTTTAAGTTTGTGGGTTGGTTTCCAAACGTTTCGTTACCAGGTTAGGTAACATCTTCAGCGGAGTTTGTCCGCTGAAGATGTTACCTAGCCTGATACGAAACGTTCGGAAACCAACCCACAAGCTCGGAGAATGAACCTTCAACCTCAAAACTCTTCATATTTTATACAACATAACTTCCTTAAGATGTGTAATTTCCCTCAGTTTTGAAACCATTTAAAGGTCTTCTTTTATGTGCTGTTCATGTACTTATCTTAACAGCAATATTTATTTATTTAAGAAAATGATGTGGCTTCTCAACTCACTGTCAGTACTCCAGGCAACTTACGAAGATAAAAACCTAATATAAAAGAAACAATAAAAAGCAATAACATCCCATCGACAACAATCATCAATTGAATAAGCCCCTTGATAGGCTCCATCCCACTCTGGGTTGGCAAAATCAGAACTTCAGGGCCTTGTGAAAGGGTATCAAAGTGGAGACCAATCTTATCTCTATGGCAGGGGTGTCAAACTCGCCACGTCATGTGACGTGTCGCGACATATCGCGACTTTTTTCCCATTGCCGGAGCTGGGGTGGGCGCGGTTTCGGCATGACGCATACGGCCAGTGGGCCGGCAGTTTGACATCCCTGCTCTATGGGGATGAGGTTCCATAAGGAGGGAGCTACCATGTAGAAATCTCTTCTTGGTCCCACTAGATCAGGGGTCTTCAAACTTGGCCCTTTTATGACTTGTGGACTTCAACTCCCAGAATTCCTCAGCCAGCATGCCTGGCTGAGGAGTTCTGGGAGTTGAAGTCCACAAGTCATAAAAGGGCCAAGTTTGAAGACCCCTGCACTAGATGTACCTCTTTAGGAGAGGGAATCTGTAACATTCCTTGCTTCCCCGCTCTCATGGGTTGGGTAGATGTGACCGGGAAAAGATGTATGGAAATGTACTGTATGGAAGTGGATTCTCTTTGCCCTCCTTCATTTTATATAATCATTCATTTATTAAATTTTTATGCTGCCCATCTCACTGTTGAACAACTCTGGGCAGCTTACAACATCATAAAACAGCAATATAAAGCAATTAGAATGTTAAAATATTGAACATTAAAAGTTAACAGAAAACTAGATAAGGAACCAATACACAAGTGGGATGGAGTGGGATCTTCTTAATCTACCAACCACTTCCAGAGTGGGACAGCCCCATCAAAGCCCCAAGTCAATCAGCAGAGCCAGGTTTTCAGGCCCATTCGGAAGGCTGGGGGCGAGGGGAATGAATCTCATCTTGATTGCCATGATGGTGCAAAGGATGGGGGCCACAGCAGGAAAGGCTCTCCTCCTGTACCCCGCTAGCTGAAATTCCTTGGCCAATGGGGTCCACAGCCTGCCCCTTCTGCCAGAGTGAGTGGGGCAGGTCAATCCCATTGGAATGAGACATTTCCTAAGATAGCCTGTATGTTTCCCCCCTTTTAGTGTGTAGTCTTAGGACTTTCTGGTGGCCTTCCATTCAAGGATTAAATCAGGTCTGACCCTGGTTAGCCTTTTGAGATTGACCACTGAGATACACTTTCTTGTCGCATTTAGGGCCCAACAATACTTGGAACAAGATGAATGCTACGTTTGTTTTTCGTTATTTATTATCTGTAAATATTTCTTCCTTTTGCTGTGACTCAGCCCAGGAAGCTGGTCTGCCCATCAGTTCTGGTGTTGACTGCTTCTCACAAAAGATGGGGAAATTCATACAATGGATTGAAATGCTCCAGAGCATTTTTGTTTGGTTAAGGTCCTTTTTCCTTTATGACAAATGTTTACTGCCTTTGTATACCTTAGGTGTGACAGATGCATATATGGGTCTTTGTGTATGGATATATATACACAACACACGTTTGCCTTTTCTTACCATACAAGAAACAGAAGGCATCACAGACCACTACAACAAACTTGCAGACATTCATTCAATCAAAAAAGGAACAAGATGGAGACCTTTTATATTTTCCTATTACTTGCAGCTGGTAAGTGAAGTTCTTAAAAAATCAGGTATGAAGCCTAATTTTAATTCCCGAAAAGGAAGTTATCTTTATCTTATAAAGGTAAAAAGTCGTTAAAACTTCAGTCTATCTACCAATTCATACTGTATAAGGCAGTTCATCGTAGTATTGTATGATCATCAAAGCTAGATATTCAAAATGATTTTATTTTAAACCTGAGAGCCTCTAAGTGACTTTTTAATCTACAAGAAGAACGGTAGAAAATGACAACTGTATAATGTAGTTAATAAAAATAAGAATATGTTTTTAATTGAACTAACCACCTTAATAAATGAATGTAAGACTTGATACTATTTTTAAGTTTTAATATTATGAAGCACAATGGAATGGAAACAACACATGGGGCTCTGTGATCTGGTTGTTCATACAATATGCTGACACTCAGCCTAAGTTATAAAATACTATGATCATCTTGACATACAATGCTTCAACAATCCATATGATGTCATAACATTATGAACTGGTCCCCCCAGCATATGAAGATAAAAGCTGAATTCTTATAACTTCCTGAATCACAAATTGCTGAGTTCAGTTTTAGTGTAGCCTTACATTCCTATGGATCTAATAAATAAGTGAATTATTCTCATTGCAAAGGACAGACAACTTAATCCTCTATGGTATCCTTCTCCATCCTGGCATCTTCTAGATAGCTTGGAGACTTGCCAGCTATTTCTTGGCCATGCTGGCTAGTAATTTGAGGAACGGTAATATATCTGGAGGGCATCTGGTTGAAGAAGGAAACCTGGAGGATGCCACTTCAGGTTGGTGACTCTGAGGAGATTTTAGAAGAGATCAGAACACAGCTATGTAGGATGGGTGGACTTGATGGTGCTCCTTTCTGACTATGGGAGCGTTGCAGAAAGTACTGCCATCAGCACAAGTCCCACCCTCTTTAAGAAGATTGTGCCCAAGAGGAACTCACATGACAAAAATGTACAAACTCATCTGAAAATTATTCACTTTCTGTGTTCTGAGTTCCTCCTTTGAAACTGCACGTTATATCTAGAAAACAACTCCTGGTGTTTCTTTAGACCTCTGAAAAATTTAGGTATATTTCTATCTTCTACTTTTGAATCAGGGTGGTGTTCAGTCAAGCTCATTCTCATTTTAATTAAAATCACTGAATAATGAATGTTTGCATATATATGGATTTATGGGAATAAAAACAGTCCAGATCTGACTGCGTTTTTGTTTCTACTTTTTTTTTTTTAGGATCGGCATTGCCTTCTCTGGCTGAAAGCCCAACGAGTAAGTTTTAGCTGAATCCATCAATCTGACTAGGGAATTTTCTAGGGCCAAAGACAATTCTATGCTGAGAATAATAGCAAGATAGAATGGTGGAGGTTGATCCCAGGATAAGGATCACAGTTAGCTTCATCCAAAAATAATCTCCCACATTCCAGATCAACTTTGCCCCTCCAGGTGTTTGGACGACACCTCCCAGAAGTTTCATGGCAGCCATGCTGTTGGGAGAATTCCAGGAGGTGGAAGTTTACCCATCAAGAGGACATTCACGTTAGAGAAGGCAGCCTTACACCTTCATGTATGCCCAGATGTTTCTTCCTAGACCTGCTGTACTGGATGGCAAAGTCTCAAGAGAATTCTTCTCACACCCATCTGAGTACAAACTGAGTACAAACCTCTTTATGGTTGCAGTCTGTTTTATTGTGATGGGATCAACTGGCAAAATTCTAAACTCCCATTAATGCCATCAATACCTTTGTAAGCAGAACTCAAATGAGATTGCAGTTGAATATTGGGAATCAATCTTTAAAATGCAAAAAGAAATATGTTTGAAGATCATAGAATATTCTGTGCTAAATGTTAGAGGCCTACTGCCCTTATACTAATAACAAATTTCTACTAGCTCCTATTGGCCATTTCCCAAATTAAACTATAAATTCACCAGAGCTCCTGCCAAGAGCAATCATGAGGTAGCCATTCATGAATAGAGATCAGTGGTTAGATACTACCCAGTAGACCAGGGGTCTTCAAACTTGGCCCCTTTATGACTTGTGGACTTCAACTCCCAGAATTCCTCAGCCAGGCAAGCTGAGGAAGTTGAAGTCCACAAGCCATAAAAGAGCCAGTAGACCATCAGCTGAACAATCAGCTAAGGGTTAGGTTAGCAGTTGAAAATCTCAAAACCAAATATGGTTTTCTGAAGAACAGTATCCAACCCAGGTGGAGGCAGGAAGCAACCTCTGAAGAAATTGATGTTCCAGATAGCTGTTTGGAGGGGGAGGAGAAATCAAGGTCTGAACATAACTGCTTTTGTAAACCAGTGATGTTCTCTCTTATTCTAGCATCATTGCTCTATCCTTATGGAAAAAACCAAGGTGACACAGAAAACCCAGTGGCTGATGATGGGAATTCTCCAGAGATCTTCACCAAAAAGTCATTCTCCTTCTATGGCAAGAAATACAACTCCCTTTTTGTATGTAATACCTGCCAGATATAAATCTCGTATTTCTTTATAGAAACTAAGAAAAAGGCTACTCAACTCAGCTTGTCCACCCACCCACCCCCTCACTCTCAATATGCTTTATTTATACCTTTATTTCTTTATACCTCTCTGGAGAGGCAAGATGTAGCATTTGCTGAGGTAGCTGGGCATGACCAAACTTCCTTTGGCTTTCATTTCTAAAACAGCTTCCTAGATAGGTAAGAGTCATAACTAATACGTGCCCACTAATATGCCTTTCTGAGAATGAATGGGTAGGATATGAGCAATCTGCAGTCACCTAAATACATTCAGAAACCCAATCACGAGTACAGTAGAAATCAGTGTGAGAACATTATGGGGATCCCAGGGTTGACCTCCAAGTCCCAATAGGTCCAACCGGAAGTGAGGATGTTGGGAAATAAAATTTTGCAGCATCTTGAGACCCATGGGTTCCTCTTCTCTGATATTAACTTATACTAGTTTCATGATTTCTGTTAAGGAACAATGGGAACTATTGCAACCTGTTCTCATTTGCTAAACATTTAGTTAACTTTGATTAGTGTGTGTGTGTGTTTGTGTGTGTGTGTGTGTGTGTTGGCTGGAGCACCCGGTCTACCAAGTATAGGATAAATCAGTCTGTCCTGCGTTTCACTCCAATCTAGGAGCATGTTTTGCAGGCAGACGTCACATACTGTGAACACTGTAAATTCAAAATTTTTGTGGCTGACAAAGAGTCTCCCACTAACTCTTTGTCAGCCACAAAACTTTTGTATGTGTGTGTGTGTGTGTATAATATTGTAAATAGTTGTTTTTATTGTTTCAAACTTTTTAACAATAAACAGCTGGTTTAGACTGTGTCATTGAACATATATATATATATATATATATATATGTTCAATGACACAGTCTAAACCAGCTGTTTATTGTTAAAAAGTTTGAAACAATAAAAACAACTATTTACAATATTAAAACAACTTAGATTTCGCTGGTCCCCTGCCAGCGTCCTCAGAGTGAAGGTTTGGGGTGGAGATTACTTTGATAAACCTTGCTAGCCTAATTGCTTACTCATCGACCGTGTGATAGGGCCATCGGTCCTGGCTGACCGTAATTGCCTTAATTGTCCCGCCTCCTCTTTTTTGCACTCCAGTTCTCCAACCTCCCTCCCTCCCATCCTTGTCAATCCCCTCCTTCCTGCCGTTGGCATGCTTTCCAGCCGCTCCCCCGTACTCGTTGTAAATATTGTAAATATTGTAAATAGTTGTTTTTATTGTTTTAAACTTTTTAACAATAAACAGCTGGTTTATATTTCTCCCGGAGATCGAGGACTGTGTCATTGAACAGATATGCCCGGGATTTGTATTTTTGCAGTCATCAAAGATATATATATATACATATATATACACACATTACACACATATCGTATTTTTGCAGTTATCAAAGATATATATATATATATATATATATATATATATATATATATATATATATAGTGTCTGTGTGTAAGAGAAGGAGAGACAGCATCCTATATTAACCCAGATTGCTTTGTTTATATCTTAATCTCTTTTAAGATTCTAGAAAATTGCCTAATTTCATAATAATATTGAGTATGTCAAATGAACACAGCATGCCACCTTGCTTTACATTTCTCCAGGTCAACAACAATGGGGTTATCTCTTTTGGAAAGTATGTCTCAGAATACACTCCTAACGCTTTCCCTCTGGATAATGGAGTACCCTTCGTTGCTCCGTTTTGGGCTGATGTTGACAATAGAGTCAGTGGGACGATCTCCTGGAGACAGACCGAAGACTCGGTGCTGCTTAGTCGGTTTGCTGCAGACCTCAGTCGGTACCACCCTGATGTTTCCTTCACACCCATCTGGATGTTTATCGCTACCTGGGACAAAGTAGGCTACTATGGATCTGTTTCAGATAAGGTAGGTCTCACACAGTAATGGTAATCTAGAGCATTTCTCCTCCTCCAGTGGCTGCTGCTTATCTGCTGAGAGTAAATGTAGTCTAGAGGTAAACGTGTTGAACTACAGCCCCATCCCCCCACCCATCACAGAAACTCACTGGGTGACTTTGGGTCAGTCTTTCCCTCTCAGTCCAAGAGCCATGGAGATGGAGGTGAAAGTGTTGGACAAGGAGCACCAAGACCCAAATTTAAAGCCATCTTCAGCCATAGAGGCTCCCTGGATGACTTTAAGACTGTCCTTCTCTCTCAATACTGTCAGACCTGCACCAGCCCGATCCCTTAGGAAAGAAAGACCCTCGACTCCACTTGGTACAAGTGATAGGTTTTTTTTTACTAAAAGATGCTGGCTGCAGTAAAGTCAGGCTAGAACTAAATTTCCCACGCTAAAAAGGATACAAAATGTTTTCCCTCATCCCAGCCCTCCCCCCCCTTCCCCATGACCAGTTCATCTTCAGCTAATGAAGATTCACCTAGGTGTTTTGAGAAAGATGTTTGCGGTAATCCACATTCCTTCCCAGGTGAGTGCTGGCACAAACTGGTTCAGAGCTACTCTGTTCTTCCTCAAGCTGTCATCTTCCCCCACCCACCCACCCTATTTCACAGCACATACTAATACAGGTTTATTGCCCATTTCTTCTCCCACCCATGCCCCCCCCTCACCTTTGATGGCGGGATGCCAGCAAGGCACCCAGCCAAAAATGGCAGACCTGACACTTAACCTTATAGACACTGAATTTCTGTAAGGAAAAATGCAGGATACAAATTTAAGGAGAGAAGGATATCATTCTAATGAAGAAAAAAAAGAAACCTAACAAAATATGCACCTGGCTGGAAGAATGTCCAGTTCGTAGGCATGTAGATTTTTCTACTAAGAAACGTGTATGGGACCTGGGGAATGTGATGAGAATGAAAGAAAAACGGGCAGAGAGAACACCTTCGTTTTTCTTATACCATACTCATAAGTTGAGTCCTTTATCCCTTCCATTCTTTCTGATTTTATTCAATTTTAAAACGATTAAAGGGAAGAGATTCTCTGTCCAGATGTGTCCAACTCAAGGGCACGGTGCTCATCTCCATTTCTTAGCCAAGGCAGCCAGCGTTGTCTGAAGACACTTCCGTGGTCATGTGGCCAGCATGGCTATAGATGCCAGAGGTGCACAGAACACTGTTACCTTCCCACCAAAGTGGTACCTATTTATCTACTCGCATTTGCCTGTTTTCCAACTGTTAGGTGGGTAGGAGCAAGGAACAGGAGCTCACCCAGTTGCACGGCACTTGGGTCTCGAACCCAGGCTGTCAGCTTTTCAGCTGACAATCTCAGCGTCTTTAACCGCTGAGCCATCACACTCCCCCCCCCTCTTAAAACTGTTATTCTACTTTTAATTCAGTGGGCATTCTGAAAACTGCTGCTAGCAAAGAAGGCAGCTACACAGTGTCAACAAAAACTTTCTCAGGTCACTGAATGTGCAGCAATGGTTTAAATGGGCCTAATACTTGAGAGGTGGGCTGACGTTGTGGGGAAGACCATATTTTTTATCAGGGAAGGAAAGAAAACACTAAACTGATCATCTATATCAGCGAACCCCAACCTTTCCGGCTTAGCAGCCCATCAGGAAGGGGGGGGGGGGAAGAGATGGTTTTGTGTGAGTGGTAGGCACATGCACAAGCACGCGCAGCTCAATTTGTGTGAACGGTGGGTTCGAGCACAGTTCCAAACCAGCCAAGGCCGGGTATAGTGGGCCACAGCCTGAGGGTTGTGGACTCCTGATCTATATAATCCTCAACCTGCAATGTTCAATGTTGCCACTAGATGGCATCTCTATCATCCTGCAAAAAAAGTTATAGCCAACTTCGCTGATCTAGAAAGTCAAGCAGAGGTAACTCTCTATTTAACAACCACAACTGGAACCAGACTTTCTATGGTAAGTCGAGACAGCCGCAAAGTGAGTCACCACTTAACCAGATCCAATTGACTACCATTTTTATCACAGTCATTAAGTGAATTACATGGTTGCTAAGTGAATCCAGCTTCCCAGATTGACTTTGTTGGAAGCCAGCTGGGAAGGTTGCAAATTGCAATCACATGACCACAAGAGGCTGCAACCATCTTAAATACAGTTGCCAGGTCCCAAATTGTGATTGCGTGACCACAGGGGCTGTGTGATGGTCCCAAGTTCAAGGACAGTTTGTAAGTCACTTTCTCTGAGGCCACCATAACTTCAAACCAGGGGTCTTCAAATTTGGCTCTTTTATGACTTGTGGACTTCAACTCCCAGAATCCCTCAGCCAGGCATGCTGGCTGAGGAATTCTGGGAGTTGAAGTCCACAAGTCATAAAAGGGCCAAGTTTGAAGACCCCTGCTTCAAACTATCATTAAACAGTGGTAAATCAAGAATTATCTGTAGAATTAACTCTGCTTAGTACATGGATGTGACTGGAAGTTGGACAGTATATAGCAAACAAAAGGAATGGCATAACCTTTTTTTAGGGGATCGAGAAACCGCAGGGATATGTTCAGGTAAGTCCCTAGGACTTGAATCCAACTCCAAGATGACTTTACTTTAGAAACAAAAGCAAGGATAGTCAGGCCTTAAAATATCACCTTTCTTTTTTTTTATTGCAGGTCAACACTTTTCAAGCTGTCCTGGCCACCGATGGAGAAATATCTTTCATCATGCTGAACTTTTTTGACATACAGTGGACCACTGGATTTGGAAACGATGGAGATATCTATACAGGGCTTGGAGGAACCCCCGCTCAGGTAGATTTGGGATAGTTTGAAGGTGCAGCAAGAAAGGCAGGTTTATGTCTGCCCAGTGTATGCAACCTCATTTAATCAAAGTGGACCGATACAAAAAAAGTGACCTTTATCTTTCTCAGTTCCTACTTTTATGCTGATGCTTTTGTTTTTCTTATGAGCTTCAGAAAACTTCAAAAAATACCAACCTCCATTGGATAGTAAATGTTCTCTTCATTGCCTCTTCACCAGGCTGGCTTTGACAGCGGGGATGAAGAAAATTACTACAACATCCCTGGTTCCCGAACTGCTGAGATTCTCAATATTAAGGAGACCACCAATGTTGGCTTATTAGGTCGCTGGTTGTTTCAAGTGGATAAGGCAATCATTGGAGTTCCCACGGTAAAAAGCGATTGCTTAAATAAGTAAGTGCCAGACCCTCTCTTTTATTTGCTAGGATAAATATATAAATAATTACTAGATCCACAGTCCCTCACTTATTTTGCTGTTGTCCCTTTTCATCAGGTGAAATCGCTTCCAACGCACTTCCAATCTGCTCCTCCAGGCCAGCATGGGACAAGTTGAATAGCATCTGCCATCTTTCTCAAATCCCTCTGCTACCCTCCTCAAAGAGAAAATTTTCTGGAGCTGCCATTGACTGTAGATTTAGCAATAAAGGATTGCGCTCACATTGATGGCGTGTCCATTGATGAGCGCAGGGAAAAAAGGGCATGATTGTTGTGTGTGTGAGTATGTCAGCCTGTGCACATATAAAGGTAGTATGTGTGCTCATGTGATGCTTTTTAGGGGAGTGATAAGCCTAACACTCTGTGAAGCTGGTCTCCTTCATAGGAGATGGGTGCAGATGTAATATCCCAAGCGATGGAAAATGTGACACGGACAGCCATACCAATATCTCCATACACATTGACCATTCAATTCTTTATGCCAGAGGTGTTCAACCTTGGCAATTTTAAGATTTGTGGACTTCAACTCCCAGAATTCCCCATCCACAGGTATTAAAGTTGCCAAGGTTGGACATCCCTGCTTTACACAATGAGAACAGGCACATCTTAGTCCTTCAAGGAAGATCAGACTAGGAATCCAATGTCATGTAGGTCAGTACCACTTTTATTGTAAAGCCTTAGTAACACTCTAACAAGTCTCAATGTTTTCCCCTTCTCTCCCTTTATGTACATAAAACTAGGGAGGTCTTGTCTGAAACATTTACTTCTGCCCCGGACTCCCTCTTTTTTTAGTTGACTGTTCCTCCTATACCTCAATACCATTCCCTCTTCCACCTACAATTTAGGAACAACTCTACCAACCCGAAATCATCAAGTCAATCAGAATTCTAACCATTTTTTGTTGTGGTGTCTTTGAGTTAGTTTCAATAGCTTGGATTACCTGGGCAAGTCTTTGATATTTTCTTGGCAACAATTTCAGAGGTGGTTCTCCATTGCTTTCTAGAACTCACTGTCTCCTGGTTTTTAGCTGACCAGGTTTAATTCCAACAACACCACTGAGCAGTTTGAGTTCATTTAACTCTGCATGATGGGGTCTGCTTGGGAATCCACTGATGTCCCTAAGGGTGATTTTTTTTTTCCATCTGACTCTCCAATGATCCAGGAACAGACCCACTGAGAATCTATTGCAGCACTTCTGACATTCCAAGATTTTTTTCAAGAAAAGAGTCCTTTGAAAAGAGAATCAGGCATAAACTACCAGACCATTACAATCATCTTTATTTCCATGGAATTCAGATAAAATAAAAAGTTTTAGCAAGACGTTCAGCACTTTATTAGAAGGGCTGGAGATGCACTTGTAAATAAAATAAAGAGTGAGATAAGCGGGACTGGCAGAAGGCAGCCTGATGGAAAGTCAAGTGGCAGGGAAGAAGTTTGTCTTCCGGTGTATTCATTTATACCCAGTCTTTATTATTTTTATAAATAACATAAGGCGGCAAACGTACCTTGTACTTCTTCCTTCTGTTTTCCCCACAACAAGAACCCTACGAGGTGAGTTGGGATGAGAGAGAGAGACTGGCCCAAAATCACCCAGCTGGCTTTCCTTCACAAGGTGGGACTAGAACTCACAGTCTCCTGGTTTCTAGCCTGGTAACTTAACCGCTAGAACAAACTGGCTATAAATTTAAATCATGGCTATAAATTTGGCTGTTTAGTTTTCATGGGACTATATGGCTGCTGAGCCTTTTTTTTAAACAATTCCCGAGGACACTGCCACAGCCCACACATCAATTTCTGGAATGTGTTGCAAGCAATAGCTGGTTTCACACAACCAGCATAATTTGTTGTAGGCATGTAGCTGGGTGCCAAAACATATTTTGCTAAGCTCTGTTGAGGTGAGCTTTGGACTTCACCTTAATCTGTGACACAACCATTGTCGTGCAGAAACTATAGCTTATCCATAACATGTTGTGTAAACCCAGACAACTACAGGTAGTCCTCGACTTACAACAGTTCATTTAGTGACCATTCCAAGTTACAACAGCACTGGAAAAAGCATTTATGACCATTTTTCACATTTATGACCGTTGCAGCATCCCCGGGGTCACATGATCAAAATTTGACCGCTTGGCGACTGGTTCATATTTATGACGGTTGCAGCGTCCCGGGGGGGTGGGTCATGTGATCCTTTTTTGTGACCTTCTGACACGCCAAGTCAACGGGGGAAGCCAGATTCACTTAACAACCGTGTTCCTGACTTAACAAGTGCAGTGATTCACTTAACAACGGTGGAAAGGTAGGTCGTAAAATGGGACAAAATTCACTTAACACATGTGTTGCTTAGCAACATAAATTTGGGGCTCAACTGTGATCGTAAGTTGAGGATTACCTGTTACACATTTTCCAACAGCAAACCATAACTTGATGCAAAGTGCTGACCAGCTCAAAAAGAGATATTTTAACCAGCAAGAAAAAATATTCACATTCAGGAGATTATTTACGCACTGCTGCTCTGCGTAGTCCATTAAAACCCTTTTATGTTCCACTGGTTAAAACTTCCATGCAACTCCTTTTAAAAGTTTAAGGCTTCAATATGCAGGAGTCAAATGCACTCCTAAATAGCTGCTATGGAAGAAAACCAATTCAGGGGTGAATTGCTGGCTGTTTGCAGTCGGGAGGTGGATGTTGTTTGACACTGGCAGGAGACACATTCTGATAAATGACCACAACCTAATGAAACAAGTAACACAAAGCTTTAGGACCATTTTTTGCGCATAGGTTCTCATTCCACAGCTCAGAATGGAATTCCTCAGCTTTCCAACAGCCTGTTGACTGATTCCATCTGTCCTTGCTTCGAATGAGACTCTACAGCACTTTGATTCCATTCCCATGAGAGGAATCTTGATCTTTACTGGAGCATAAAGATAGCCCTGTCTCTCTTTAAAGCAGCTGAATCCTTTTCTGATTTGCATGGCTACAGCTACCTCCAAAGCCCCAGAAAAAGATGCAGCTGCTTTAAAGACTTTTAACAGAGTTACTGGGTTCAAGCTGTCATACATACATTTCAAAACATCTTTTCAGTCTGAAGTGCTAGCTGGACCGTGTACAGATTAGGCACCTCTTATTTGGGTGGTAAGAACTTTTCATTGTCTTCTGCCAATCAGCTGAAATCTGAGCTGAGATTCATAAGGTGGTTTGTTTGCTTTAGGTTTATCGCAATATGAGAAACTATCCACTACCACTTATAAGCCAGATTTGCAACACAGTGTATGTGTGAAGCCAATTATAATTCCCTTACTGCATACTTAGTACAACATGTGAACTACTCCTACTCCATATTGGCAACCTTTGCAGCAATCTTTCATCTTTGTTGCCAATGACATCCTTTAGCCTGAAGCCATAGTATACACATTGCTTTTATTTGTTATTTATTTTTTATGATGCAATTCAGTGCGTACGTTTAACATATAACAAAACAGCCAAATCTGCAAAATTAATGAGTTATGGTAAATGGAGATGTGGTTCTAATCTCTCTGGGCTTTAGCTTTTTCACCCTCCTCTGTGGTCCAAATTGCACCCAGCACAACTCATGCCAAAATAGCCTCCATAAGGATTTTATCCTTTTAATGACCATTAATGACCATTAAAACACACATGAATCAAGAGTAACTCAGAATCTCCCTGCAGCGGTACCTCAGTACTCAACTGCTTCAGAACTTGTCGAATTTGGTACTTGACACATTTTGATGTGAAAATGTTGTCCCAATACTCAGGGTTTGTTTAGTACTTGATGTGCTGTGTTAGGAAGAGGGGGACAGCTGCAGAGAACGGACAGGAAGTCAGCCATGCTGGGAAGGTCACTGTGCTGGACCAGTGTAGCCATCTGGCCAGAGTGTTAGGAACTAAATTGTGTGCTGTTAGAGCAATCCTTAAGAGATGGCCTCTGGGAAATGTAGTTTAGTTGTTGGTCAGTTCTATGTCTTAACTAGCCACTGGGAGGGGCTTCAATGTTGTATGACAGGATTTCCTGGCTATGTGTATGTATGAAAGGTTTCTGTGTAGCTCAGCCATGAGGTCTTTGCTCCATACGAACATGGGGTGAATCTACCTTTAATTTCTTACACCACAAGATCGGACAGATTATGAAACGTGCCTCAGAAGAACTCTTCTTAACTGTGAGTTATTGTTTAGAGATTCCTGAAGAATAAATAATCTGAATATTAATCTGTCTTTGGAGTTAATCTGTCCGTGACAAACAGGATTAAAGCAAATCTCTGGTTTGGATCAGAACAGTCACTGCAAAAGGAGGGGGACAACCACAGAGGGCAGACAAAAGGTCGCCCCTGCTGGGAAGGTCACTGACATAGGAAAAGGAACAGACAGAAAGTTCTTCCTGGCCAAAAAAAAGGGTGATATGATAAGTCACATGGTTTGTTTAGGACTCGTCCCTTTTTAGTATGTATCACACCTCCCAGAACTAATTAACACCGAGTACCGAGGTACCACTGTATATGAAAACTAGCCTGAGGAGAGAGATGTTACCTTATCCAAGGTAATGCCTTCCAATCCTACTATTCCATATTATTCAACCAAGTATCAAAAAGTCATGTTTCTCAATCCATTTCCCTTAATTAACCAACCATCTTCCTTTGGAATCTTACCGTTTCAGGGAAGGCATTTCGGCAAAGCATCTTACATCCAAAAGACGCAACTGAGATGGTGATGCAAAACTCCAGGGCGGTGAACACAGTAAGGATAATCGGTATTCCATTACCGATATTCTATCAATGAAGCAGAAAAGTAACATATTCATTTTTACACATACAGATAGGCATATTTATCTCCAATTCTAGAGTAAGGAAGATGAGCTGGATGCCATAGGCAGGCTCTATTGCCTAAGGCCATAAGGGGGTTGAAGCATTTTTTTAATCCAAAATAGAAACAATAACAGAAACAGAGTAAGAGTTGGAAGGGACATTGGAGATCTTCTAGTCCAACCCCTGCTCAAGCAGGAAACTCTATACCATTTTCAGACAAATGGTTGTCCAATCTCTTTTTTTAAAAAACAAAACTCCACTGTTGGAGCACCCACAACTTCTGGGGGCAGGTTGTTTCACTGGTTTAATTGTTCTATCAGGAAATTTCTCCTTAGTTCCAGGTTGCTTCTCTCCTTGATTAGTTTCCATCCGTTGCTTCTTGTCCTGCCTTCAGGGGCTTTGGGGACTAGGCTGACCCCCCCCCCTTCTTTCTGGCAGCCCCATAGATATTGGGGGCAATGAGCTATCATTTGGAATGTTGTGGCCATGCCCTTCATTTCTTCTCCAACAGATTAATTATCAGAGGCATCTTGGCATTCCAAGCAAAGCGATAACATTTGGAAGTAGCTCAGCCTAACTGGAGCTACTGGGGTATGAGGAGGTACAGCCCAATCAGACTATTTTCCGCCAGTTTTTTTTCCTGTGCCACACATAAATATCTAGCAAAACTTTGACTGCACTGTTAGCGCTGCCACCGTGAGACCTTGGCGATCCCTGAGGACAACCCTGGTCCCTGGTGTAGATGCTTTGGAAAGATTGGGCAAAAGAAAAACACCCAAATTCTATAGAAATCCCACGGTAATAACCTTTCCATGGTTAAAACTCTGTTTGGGAGTTTTGGGGTATTTTTTATACCAGCAGGTCCTCCAAAGAGATACATGTGCACTTATGAACTTCCTTTTGTGGAAACCAACTTCTTACAGAGGAATTTGGGAAGGTCACATACTTATATAAAAGGGCGTACCTGGATTTGATGACACTTTTCCTCAATTTCTTTTTCAAGACGATGGCAGTACAAACTCAAACTGTATAGGTAAGGTAGAGCGAAGGTGACAAACAGGGATGCCAGGCCCAAACCAGCTGCTACAGTACTTAACACATTCATTGCCAGCATGCTTTGCACCTAGGGGAGACAAAATAAATGAATAAACATACGTCCAAAAATGTGCACCGCGCGTGCACACACACACACACACGCAAAAGCTGGCTATGATGCAACTGAGATTTCTCTGAGGATGATAATGATGGGAACAAAATTTCAGTTTGGGATTTGCTTTAGCCAGAAAGTTTCAGTTTTGGATTTGCTTTAGCCAGAAAGTTTCAGTTTTGGATTTGCTTTAGCCAGAAAGAAAGGGCGAGGCTGGGTGTCCTTTAAACCCTTGAAAGAGTGGCTCAACTCCTCCTTGCTCCTCTGGGACAGCGCAGCTTGGATACAGCCTCTTTGGCATGGCAGATTAGCCACTGTGAAAGAAGAGAGACAACTTCAAGAGGTTTGCTTCCAGGGAAGCAACGGTCTCGACTAACTAGAATATTCCATCAGAGATGGAGACGCAGAACCTCTTTGCCAAAATTCGGCGAAAAGAGATCCGCCAAAGACTTGCAGCTTCCAAAAAGGGAATTCATGGGAGAGGCTCTTAAAACAAGAAGCCACAAGCATCACGTTTGATGTTAGCCATCCAGGAACATCAAAAATCCACCAAGTTCCTGTGCTTGGCAACTCAAAGGATTGTAGCTCTCCATAGCTTCAGATGAGAGGCTTTCTCAGTCTTGCATTGCTGGGATCCCACAGATGGAAGCTTTCTGATTAAGCCATGACCTTCCCTTTTTCTCCAATGGATTAGTTACCAGAGGCATCCTGGGATTCCGAGCAGCTGCCACAGCTAAAGATCCGGAGATGATGTACTGGAAAAAAAGGAAAAGTAGGTGAACCACTATGGCTCTATCCCCAGAGAACTAGTGTTGTGGTCCGAAGGAGGATACAATCCTTGAGAATGGAGACATTATTCTCTGTTTTAGTTTCTTTATTTTGCATTCCTTGCCAGACGTTTTGATACAACCCTTCGGTACATTACAAAGCGGATGCCAGAATCTGGATTTCTCTGGCTGGCGTCTGTCTTATCTTGCTAACTCCTCCCTTACTTTACTGTCATGATTTACGTCTTCCAATTAGGCTGGAGGCCAAAGATTCACTTCCCTTCCCAATCTCCCGCTTTCTTCACAATTCTCCTCCCTCTGTATGTCATCTGATTTAACTCCAAAAATACCAAACAGTTCTGCATATCTTGTCAATGCAATAATATCCCATATTAACAGCGTTGACAACTAGATTTACAGTACAGACCCATAATCTCTCTTCCACCTTAAATTGCTGCCTAGTGTCATTGCCTACTGTTCTCTGGTCATCTTTTGTGTTGAAACCTAATCGACTTTTTCTATTCTAGTTAAAGATGCAGCTGCTTTAAGGTGTCACAGCCAGGAGCTACATTCGATGAATTTTTGTGCAACACAGCACTATTATTCAACTTTCCCCCCCCCCATGTCGCTATGACAAAAATCAAAGCTCCCGATGCTGCAAATAACTCTCAGCTTCATGATTCCAATGGAAGGAAGCCCCTAGGAAGTGTAGCCACAGAATGACAACTTATATTCAGAATATTTATAAAGACAGTCCTCACTTACCCACCACAATTGGGACCAGCACCTCTATCCCTAAATGACCCAGTTGTTAAAGCATGATATGGCATGATCATGCTGACTGATGACCTCACATTCAGATGCAGTCATTAAGCATATCAAATTGGCTGTGAAGTGCAACTTCATGTCATTGTGACTTGTGACCGACCTCCTGCTGGCTTCCCCATTGATTTTACTAGTCAGAAGCCAGCTGTAAAGGTCACAAATTGCACACACAGTAACCATGGGATGCTGCAACGGTTGTAAATGCCAACCAGCCAGCTGCCCGGCACCTGGATGGCAATCACATGACCATGGGGATGCTGCAATGGCCTCAAGATCAAAGACTGGTTCCAGCATCATTTTAACTTTGAATGTTTGCTGAACGAGGCAGTAAGTGAAAACTAACTATACAATAAGAACAAAAGATGATACTTCTATTAGTATTTGTAGGCTCTTAGTTCTTAAGTTTCTGAAACTTGGGAAAAGAGACATCGCCACAATGTCAAGCAATCCTTTTCCTAAAGCAAAATCTGTTTACAGAAACCAACAGCTGGCAAACTACAGCGCCAAGCAACCTTCAACAAAGGCCAGTTTGCCCTAAGGGTGCTGTGATGTGCTAGTTGTGCTAGTTGTGTTGTTGAATTGTTTAAATGCACCATCATGTAAAATTACCAAGATTCCACTCCAATAGGGCATGAATACAATAAGGTAGAAAATATCACTTTCATTAACTATGTTGATCAGCATTCCAAAAATTATTCCTATCGTTCCTATGAATATCTGTGCGATCTGCGAAGAGAAAAAACAACAACAAAGCCTTCACTTTCAACCCACACACCACAAACCAGAGCAACAGAGCAAGAGGGAAACAAGATGCATGCCAAAGCCTATGTAAAATTTTATACCCTTCCCTCCAAAAACCTTTGAACTTTAAGAAAATACAATATTTTAAAACAGAATATCTAATTATAAATGCAATTCAGCTGTGGCTGCTACAACCTTCCCATGTTCAGTGATATTCAGGAGTAGGGAACCAAGAGAACAGCAGATGCTGCTGAACTACAACTTCCAGCATCTCTCGGCACTGGCAACTGGTTTTATTACTATTGTTCAATAACCTCTGGAGAACCTATTTTTCATGTCATCTTAAACTACTGGCCAGTAGGAGGCACTACACAATCAGTTTCATCCTGGTTGGGGCTCATCAGGCATTCTCAAATCAGTTGTGTGTGTGTGTGTGTGTGTGTGTGTGTGTTTGTGTGTGTGTGTAGAGATAGATAGATAGATAGATAGATGATAGATAGATAGATAGATAGATAGATAGATAGATAGATAGATAGATAGATAGATAGATAGATAGATAGATAGATAGATAGATAGATAGATAGATGATAGATGATAGATAGATAGATAGATATAGATAGATAGATGATAGATAGATGATAGATATAGATAGATAGATAGATAGATAGATAGATAGATAGATGATAGAGATAGATAGATGATAGATAGATAGATAGATGATAGATAGATAGATAGATAGATAGATAGATAGATAGATAGATAGATAGATAGATAGATGATAGATAGATAGATAGATGATAGATAGATGATATAGATAGATAGATAGATAGATAGATAGATAGATGATAGATAGATAGATGATAGATAGATAGATAGATAGATGATAGATAGATAGATAGATAGATAGATAGATGATAGATAGATATAGATAGATAGATAGATGATAGATAGATAGATAGATAGATAGATGATAGATAGATAGATATAGATAGATAGATAGATAGATAGATAGATAGATAGATAGATAGATATAGATGATAGATAGATAGATAGATAGATAGATAGATAGATAGATAGAGAGAGAGAGAGAGATAGAGAGATAGAGAGATAGAGAGATAGAGAGATAGAGAGATAGAGAGATAGAGAGATAGATACATCGGCGCAGCAGGAGGTAACGAGGAGGCAGACCGGACCCACGGACATCAGGAGAGGGCATTTGACCAACGTGGACAGCGATGCCAGCACGATGGAGGAACGACCAGCCAAGACGGCAGTATCGCATGCGGAAGAGTCACTCGGGCGGCGAGACGATCGCGCGCGGCAAGACGAACGCTCCCGGAGGGCGGGGCGAGTGGAGAGAGGCAGAGCACCCAAACCTAAACAGACGTCAGCCAGCCCAACGGAAATAGGATCGATGCAATTGATTGCGGGAGGGCGGGGGCCGAATAGACCCTTAACACACTCATTAGCTAAACTGTTGGCTTCAGTGGCAACGTGCCTCCCATTCCTGGCTTACACTCTGACGGCGTCAGCAGGCACTGACGAAAGCTCAGTTTTAATAAAAATTTTAGTCTCGGTGATCCATGTTTCCAATTTTGTCATAGATATATAGATATAGATAGATCAGGGGTGTCAAACTGCCGGCCCATGGGTCGGACACATCACGCGGAAGCCTTGCCCACCCCATTGCTGGCAATGGCAAAACAGTCCCGATACGTCGCATGACGTCACGTGACATCACGAGTTTCACATGTCTGATATTGATATAGAGATAGATATATAGACATATAGACATATATATATATATAGAGAGAGAGAGAGGAAGAGACAGACAGAGACACAGAGACACACACAGAGAGAGAGAGAGAGACAGAGAGAGAGAGAGAGAGAGAAATACAAAGAGAAGGGATTTTTGTGTTAATTTTATTTTTCTGGGCCTCATGCTACAGACCTCAAGATCACCTTCCCTTAACGGGGAGGGGATTATATATTTTTTACATCTTTCCTTATCTGGTCAGAATAACAAATGGTTCAAGAATTTTCATATGTGCATAAACAAAGAATCCTCATGCTGCTGTTGCAACAGAAGAGGGGGCCATGGGATTCTCAAAAAGAGAGAAGTTAACATTCCACTCATTTCCATACTCACCCCCAGGGCCAGAGGTTCGCCCTGATAAAACTTTTTCACCGGGACTGGAAGATCCATCTTAGTGGTGGAAGGCAAGGATTCTGGGCCCATGACCACAACAGAATCCATGCTGGGCTCTGCAGGAAGGGAGGCTCCTTTAGGACATCACAGTCAGCAATGCTGGGGACCACAGAAAGGAAGGAAAATGGAGAGTATAACAACATAGTGAGTATTATAAAATATAAAACATATGCTCCCCATTTTTAATTTCCCAGTAGTTAGGTTCTGCATCAGGAAGCTTAGAAGGAACGTACTTTACATAATTTCTTATCCTTAATTGGCAGCATTTTCCTTCACCTACAGTAGTAGACAGTGGCCTAGTGGTTGCATTTTCCTAAGATGGAAATGCAGTTATCTTCAGAATCTTCACAGCTAGACTCTCATATCTTTGAGATAAGAGCAAAAAGGGAATCTTCCATCTAAGGCAAGAAAGGGCATTCAGGTCTGATCCCTCCAACAATATTAGACAGGTGAACTTCTCAATGACGTGTGACTGTGTATTTGTCTGATTGAAATTGAGGTTAGGAACTGCGTTTGAGGATAAGAAACATTACGAAAAGTCAGGTCTGAAGATCAGCTTGGTTTATTCACTGCACAAACAGAATCTTTGCAATTTGCAAACCATGTTTAGACCCAGTTTAGCGTTTGGTGAAGCATGACTGACAGCTTCTTCCACAGACTTAAAAGTTATTGCTCGAAAATTTATATGGCCGCCCAATTCATTTCTGATGACTCCGGGTAGCCTACACAAATATGATGATAGATCGGAGCCTAATTAATGTCAGTGCAGCTTCCATCTTCTATCAAGAGCCAAACAAATTAATTGCAGGAGAGCCCTATTACAGGAAGCATAGAAAAACAGCTTTCCTGGGAACAGCTTACAGCCTGCAGTGACACCTTCAAACAACAACTTTTGCCCATCCCAAGTCCTGACTGGATAGCTAGCTAAAAATGCCAAATAAACATCTGGCTGATTGTGCAACCAACCATAATAATAATAATATAGAGAAGGAATAGTCTAAGATACCAGTCAAATGCCAAATTCATGCTAATAGTAAGGAGAGAGACCAACAATTCAGTGCAATTGAATTGGATCAAGTGTGCCCCATCACAGCCAGATCCCACGTTTATCTCAAGCATCTGTGCCAACCCAGATCCAACATTAGATAACTTTTAGATGAATGGAAACATCCACTAAAGAGGCTCCCTAAGGCTGCTAGGTCCCCTTTAGCAATTCCCCAGGAGTTTCTCCACCCTAGACATCAGAACTTCAGAGGCTGAACTTCCTCAATCCACCCTCCACACACACACACACACACACACACACACACACACGAGACAGTTTGGCGTTCGTGGGACCTCAGCTGGATTGACGCAACACGACTTAACGCCCTTACTTCATTCACCTGCTTGCGAATCGTGCCAGCAATAGGGCTGAAAAACGCGCCGAGGCAAAAATAATAATAATAACAACAACAACCCAGCTTAAAACTCACACATTTCAAACATCGCCCGAATGCAGCTGCTGCGTTCCATCAAACAGGTTAAACCTGAACGGCCACCCCGAAGAAGCCCCGCAATGTAGCGCTCCGAGCGCGCGTCGGGCCATCGCTCGGGGGCTGACACGGGTCGTGAGAAACCAGGAAACGGGATTCCCTAACAAAGCAACGCGCGTTCGAGAAGCGCCCCCTCCCTCCCCGCGCGCAAAGACGCGCCGCTCGGATCTGCCCGAAAGAAGCGCAGAAGCGGATCCAGAGCCGGCGTCTGCCTGCCAGCTTCTGCCGCGCAAGAACCCCTCTCCCTGCCCCACCGACTACCGCCTCCAGCGGCTTCGAAAGGAAGGAGGAGAAGAGGGAGCCAGCCGGCTGCCTCCCCTCCCTGCCTTTCGGACTGAGGCTGACCCATCCGCTCCGGCTCGGCTCGGCTCGGCTCGACTCGGCAGCGCTCCGTCTCCTCGTCCGGCGCAGCCGCTGCTTAACCGCGGAGCTGAGCGTCGCCCGTCCGGGAAGGAGGCGGTGATTCACCCCGCCGGAATGGCATCGAAAGGCGGGCTTTCCGGCTCCTTTCCCTTCTCCGGGAGAGTCGCGCCAGCGATCTGTGCTGCGAGCGAGCGGAGCGGAGCCTCCTCCAACGCCGAGTTCAAAGAAGCCGGTATTGTTCCCCTCGGCTTCTTCCAAGTCCAACTTTGGCTTCTGTTCCAGGGAATAATTGCCACGGTTTGCTTGATTCTGATCGACAGAAAACATCGCGGCATCTGGGTATCTTTTTTAAAAAAAATATTTTACTGATTTTCTATTTGTTACATTTCATTAGTGCTTAGTAAACAACGTGTTGCCTGGGTTAATTTCTTATATTTAGTTATACAAGTTAAATTCTTACTCTCTGTCCCGTTTTTCCAGCCATTGATAAAATAAGTTCCATGTTTGAAAATATTTTTGTATCTTCTTTTCCTTTCATCCTCAAAGTAAGTCTGCCCATTTCAGCACAGTCTAGTATTTTCCTGATTATTTCTCCGTCCAATAGTGTTTCTTCCATTTTTCCAGTGCTGGGCAAATACAACCTCGCCGCTGTTAATACATGTAATATTAAATATGCACTTTGTTTATTGATTTTTTTCTGGAATTATACCTAATTAAAAAAAAAAGTTCAGGTTTAAAATCTACGTGTTTCCCTAACATTTTTTTTCTAACCAAGTATGTATTTTTGTCCAATGCATCTGGGTATCTTTTAAGCCTTCCAAACGTGTTTGCTGTAAAGCACAAGGGCCAGCAAAGAGAGAGAGAACAGAGAGAGTCTTCAAAACAATGATATCTGATTTGAATTTTTTAATATATACATACATACATACATGCATGCATGCATATATACATACATACATATGGAGACCTTTCTGCTTCTTCCCCTTTGAATGTCTGGGAGGGCAGAGTGGTCCTGTATACATTTATCGGAAAGTGAGCACTTCATGATGGATGGGTTGACCAAATAACCAAATGCAGAAACGGAATCCGTTGGGAAGAATCCAAGCTCTTTGGGAGAGGCCCTGGGAGACCTAACCCAGGCCAGCATGGCAGCACCTGCCCAGCTCACAGATGGCCCACCCCAGACCTCCCCCACTCCCTGAGGCACCCTTTGCACAGCTTCCTACCCTGCTGGATCCCATAACTTTGGGCCTCCTTCCCACCCACCCCCGTCCCGGTCGACTTTCAGAAAGAGAAGCAGTTGTTCTACCACGTAGTCTTTCTATTCAGAGGCTGCGTCGCGCCCATCTCAGAAGCGGGCACCATCTTGACAGCAGCCTCAATTTTCGGATGGCAAGAACTGTGTCTCCTTCCAAAAGGGCACCCACTTCTGGGTTTCCGGTGTTTTGGGAAAGATTCTGATGAGGTGCTTTAGAATGTATTGGGTATGTTAATGTGGTGCCTTTAAAGCAGCCGTGTCATTTCTCAAGATCATTGCACAATTCTGGGGAAAGACACAGCTGCTTTAAAAGAAGTGCCCTGTTTTATTTATTTATCAAATTTATACACCATCCATTCCACTATTGAAGTGACTTTCAGTGATATGCAGATAAAAAAACTAAAATCATACAAAAAGGACAAAATTAAAAGAAAAAGTTAAAAGGACAAAGTTAAAGAGAGATAGGGAATACCCCCAAACTACCAATCACCCCCAGAGTTACCTATCGTTCTTGGATCCCTCTGCTAGTTGACAAAACCAGATCTTGAACTTCTTCTGGAAAACCAGAAGGGGGTAGAACGTTCCATAGGGTGAGGAGAACAATGTAATTGGTGCCACACCTGTCTAAACCAGAGTCCTACAATCATCTTTATTTCTGTGGAATTCAGAGAAAATAAAAATGGCAAGTGACAAGCTTAGCAATTTATTAGAAGGTGTGGCAGTGTAGTCATTGCTAAAATAAGATAAATAAGATAAAATAGAGTGGCAGTAGGTGGCCTGGTGGCAAGTCAAGTGGCAGGGAACAAATACAATTGGCTCTTTAGTTATCATGGGAATAAATGGCTGCCCGGCCTTCTATTTGAACAGTTTCCATGATCAAATCAATTTCTGGAATGTCTTACAAACATTAGATGGACATAAGGCCATCAGTATTAAATTCTTCTCACAGCTGTAGACTACACTAGGAAATACTTTTTTAAAAAAAAAAAAAAGATAGCAGAAAATTATTTCTGCACATTGGTCAAAATAACTGCATAAATCTGGAGTCATACTCAATTCAAGAACAGGTTTGCCAAATGCATCAAACCATACATTAATGATGATCAAACCTAGGTTAAAATGAGCATTTTCCAAACAGCAAACCATAACTTGGTGCAACATGCCAACCAGCTCACAAAGAGACACTTTAGCCAGCCATAAAGAACATTCAGATTCTGAAGAACTCTTAGGCACGATGCTTTGCGTAATCCATTGTATTGTTTGTGATCCTCTGATGAAAAAGTTATATGCAATTCCTTTAAAATTTTAAGGCTTCAATTGATAGGAGGCGAATACATTCCAGAATAGCTACTAAGAAGGGAAAGCAATTCAGGTGGATTCTGACTGTTTGCAGTCAACAGGTGAGTGTTCTGCACTGACAGGAGTCTCATTCTGATAAATGATTACAACCTAAAGAAAAAAAAATGCAGGCTTTAAGGACATCTGCTGCGCGTACATTTCTCATTCCACAGCTCAGAGTACAAGTCCTTAGCTTTCCCACAGCCTATTGATTAAGTCTGTCCCTGTCTATCACTACCTCTCTTTAAAGCAGCCACGTCCTTTTCTGGTTTTGCATGGCTGGCACTGCTTCCCAAGTCACGGAAAGAGATGCAGCTGGTTCAAACACTCCTGCACATTCCAAAACACTTTTGGGGGATTCAATGCAAAGTCCCGCTTGGACTGTGTTTACATTAGGCAGTACTTAATTGGATGGCGAGACTCATACTTCTTCCTCTGTCAATCAAAGATGGAGGCTGGGTTCACTGAGATTTGTAAGGCATTTTGTTTTCTTTACAATACGAAAATCTATCCACTGCCATTGGTAATCCAGATCTGCAATGCAACATATCGTGGGAAGCCTGATAATTTTGTTCTTTTACAGCACTTAGTACAACATGTGAACTAGAACATAAGTTTATTGGCAGGCCGTAATCCATCTCCCTTGATTAACTATCCTTCCTCCTTTGGAATCTTACCGTTTCAGGGAAGGCATTTCGGCAAAGCATCTTACATCCAAAAGATGAAATGGAGATGGAGATGCAAAACTCCAGGAAGGTGAACACAGTAAGAATAATTATTATTCCATTCAAGATGTTCTACAGGTATCAATGAAGCAGAAAAGTAACGTGTCATTTTCTATAGTACCTACAGAGAATCACATTTATCTCCAATTGTACAATTATAAAGTAAGGAAGATGATGCAGGCTCCGTGGCCTGGCCAAAAAGGGAAATGAAGCGTTTTTGAAGCCCAGAGCAATGAAATAATACTTGGAAATGGCTCAAGCCAACACCTCCCTAATTCACTGCCCTTTAAGAAGGGGCAGAAGGGAGAGCCCAATCGCTTGCAAGATTCTGTGTTTACAGCCAATTTCAACACAAGTAATTGTAGCCTTTCTGCAGAATTCTGGGTAGCATAAGTAGCCCAGAGTCAGAACGGGACCTGTTAAAACCATTGAGTTTTGTCACAGACCACACAATAGCTGCAATCCATAGTTCTGTCCCAAAAAAAAAAAGTTAGGATTTGATGGGGAAAAAAGTCAAATGCAAACCACGACACCACAAAGCTCTGGCCAGATTTTTTTTTTTATGCCACACATAAAAAATCTGGCAAAACTCTGATTGCACTATCACAGCCACTATCTTGAGTGCTTGGCCATGCCCAAAGACAGCCCCTTGTTGCAACTGCTTTGAAAAGTTGGGCAAAATAAAATATAAGGGACCAAATTCTAGAAATCCGAAGGCAAAATTCCTGCCCCTCCTTTTCCATAGCTAAAACTCTGTTTGGGACATATTTTTGACCCCACCACATTCTCCAAAGAATTATACCTCCAGCTAGAGATCCCCAGGACTTCCCTTCTCTGCTTTGTTCAATCAACTTCTTACAAAGGAATTCTGGGAAGTCACAAACTTACAAAAGAAGACATCATGGTTTCGTAACATTTTTCCTTAGCTTCAGCATCATTATGATTGCAAAGATGCCTGACATAGAATACTAAGTTGTAGCTGAGGGTTAAAAGCAAGCATATGATGCCAATGCCAGCTGCAATGCCACTTATCACATTCATTGCCAGCATGCCTTTCACCTAAAGGGAGAAAATAAATTAATAAACACAAACACACAGAGACACTGTATTGCAACCCAGATTTTGGGTTTGCTTTAGTGAGCAAAGTGAGCCTTATACAGTGAGGGGGGGAAATATTTGATCTCCTGCTGATTTTGTACGTTTGCCCACTGACAAAGAAATGATCGGTCTATAATTTTAATGGTAGGTTTATTTTGTGAGAGACAGAATAACGCCAAGGTCTACAATCTTGTCCCTGACATCCTTGGACATCTTTGGTCTTGGCCACGGTGAAGAGTTTGGAATCTGATTGATTGATTGCTTCTGTGGACAAGTATCTTTTATACAGGTAACAAGCTGAGATTAGGAGCACTCCCTTTAAGAGAGTGCTCCTAATCTCAGCTCATTACCTGTATAAAAGACACCTGTGAGCCAGAAATCTTGCTGATTGATAGGGGATCAAATATTTATTTCTCTCATTAAAATGCAAATCAACTTGTAACTTTTTTTAAATGCATTTTTCTGGATTTGTTTGTTGTTATTTTGTCTCTCACTGTTAAAATAAACCTACCATTACAATTATAGACTGATCATTTCTTTGTCAGTGGGCAAACATACAAAATCAGCAGGGGATCAAATACCTCTAAACTTTTATAAGAATGGTTAATTTCCATCTTGCCGCTCTCAAGTAGTGCAAGCTGGATGCAGTCTGTCATTTGCATGCCAGACCAGCCGCTGTGGAGGAAAAGGGATAGGCTCAAGATGTTTGCTTCCATGGAAGCAACTGTCTCATCTTACCAGAATATTCAGTCAGAGATAGAGACACAGAACCACTTTGCCAAAAGAGATCCACAAAAGATCTACAGCTTCCAAAAAGGGAACTTGGAGGGGAGAGGCTCTTAAATAACAAGCCACAATCATCATGATGCTCCATTTGATGTTAGTGATCCAGAAACATCAGAAATCCACCAAGCTCATGACTGGTAATCCAGTGGGTTGTAGCTCTTCAGAAGAGAGACTTTCTCAATCTTTGCTGAAGAGGGTGGAGATCATGGCCAGGATCCCAGAGATGGAGGGTTTCCCATTAAGCCACGGGCTTCACTTGTCTCAATGTTAGTTACCAGAGGGATCTTGGGATTCCGAGCCGCTGCCACAGCTAAGGATCCAGAGATGATGTACTGGAAAAGAAGGAAAAGCCAATCAACCAGCATGGCTCCATACCCAGAGAACCAGATTTGACAGTATAGACCCATAATCTCTCTCTCACCTGAAATTGCTCCCTACGGTTCTCTGATCATCTTTTGTACTGAACCCCAATCAACTTTTCCTCCTCCTGTTGAAGAGGCATTGCAGCCAGAAGCTACATTCATAGAACTTTTGGGCAACGCAGTTCGGAACGAGTGTTCAACATTTTCCCCATCTTGCTATGGCAAGGACCACAGCTCTTCAGATGCTGCGAACTATGCTCAGCCTCATGGTGCAAGTTGAATGAAGCCACTAGGAACCGTAGCCATGGAATGGCCACTGGCATCAGAATGGTTATACAGGCAAGTCTCCACCCTGCCGCAGTTGGGATGGAACTCTTCTTACAAATTGGCACAGTCGTTCAATGTGTTGCCAGGTGACCATGCTGACTTGCACCATCAGTTCTGTATGTGGTTCTTAAGCAAATCGCACACAGTCGTTAAGCACAAATTCAGGTGAATGTGACTTGCGACCTCCTGCTGGTTTCCCCATTGACTTTTGCTTGTCATAAGCTAGCTGTGAAGGTTGGTAATGGGGACCACAGGATGATGAAGCGAATGTAAACAGAAGTAACCAAATTGTGATTGAGTCCTTTAGTGAGAACTGCCTACAAAAAGAGCCAATGAGGCTAGTTCTATTAATATTGATCATCTCTGAATTCAGTGATTTTCTGAAATTTGGAGAACAGACATGTCAAAAAATTGAGCTAGCCAAGTGATCCCTTTCCTAAAGCAAAGCCTAAGAAACCAACAGCTACTAAATTACAGCTCAAAGCATCCTTCAGCAAAGGGCAGTTTGCCCTGTGGCTGCAATTATGTGCAGTTCAACCTCTGGATCCCCAGATGTTCAGTTGACTTTTTAAATACAACATGATGTAGAATTACCAAGATTCCGCTCCAATAGGGTATCGCTATAAAGATGTAGCATATCAAGTCATCCTCAGCGGTGTTGATCAGGATCCCAAAAATGATTCCAATAATTCCTATGAAGATCTGGGTGATCTGCAAACAGGGTCAGAAACAATTTCAGTTTCAGCCTTCAGTTACAATTCACACTGCACAATCAGATCAACAGGACAGTACAGCAGGGGACACAAAACACATGACATACACTGTCACTTTAGATTTTATCCCCTCCCTTCTAAACGACTTGCAACTTTAATAACCTTTATTGTCATTTTTTTCCTGTGGGCACAACGGCACACATTAAAAATGAAATTTAGTTGCTTGCTCTCAAAAGTGTACCCATACACAGCACACATTTAAAACATACTATATACAACGTATGTATAGACCTACACCCTTACATATAAGTAACATATAAATATGAATCATTTCTAATTTCTAAAAAGAGGGGCACCGTCATTCCGCTCATCCCCATACTCACCCCCAGGGCCAGAGGTTCGCCCTGATAAAAGTTCTTCACTGGGATGGGAAGATCGGTCTGAGCAGTGGAAGGCAAGGACTCTGGGCCCACGATCACAGGAAAATCCATGCTGGGCTTGGCAAGAAGTGCGACTCCTTTAGGCCAGCAAATTTAGCAATGCTGGGGACCATAGAAAGGAAGGAAAAAGACAGGACATATAAAAGATACATTCCCTGTCTTTTAATTTCCCATTCCCCAATGTTTCATTCTGCCTCAATAAGCCTAGGGGAAAAAAAAAAACTTGCAGCAGAGCTTCAAGAGCTTCCTAAGGCAGAGGCCCCCAACCTTTTGGGCACCAGGGACCGGTGCCATGGAGAAAGGTTTTTCCTGGACCAGAGAGGGTGTGGTTTTGAATACTGCCTGCATCCCGAGGATGGAGCTTTGCTTGTTTGTGCGACCCTCTTGCTGGCATGCTGCGGACCGGTGCTGGTCCACGGACCAGGGGTCGGGGGACCCCTGTCCTAAGGCTGCTGGGTCCCCTTTCGCCATTCCCCCAAGAGTTTCTCCCCTTTTGACATCCCAGCACTTCAAAGAGGCTGAACCTCCCCAATCCACCCCTATGACGGATCGGCCTTCCTGGGACCCCAGTTGGATTCACTTAACGGCCCCGTACCTTAATTCACCTGCTTTCGACGCACAGGATCCGCTGCTGAACCAAAACCCAACGGAGCTGGAAACACGCAGATGCTAAGCAAAACAAACCACCAAAACAAAACAAAAAACAAAAACCGACAACTCAAATGTCATCGATCTTAAAATTCCCGAAGGCTGCTGCATCGAGTGCCGAGTGCAGCTTCTGCCTTCGGACAAACGCGTTAAGTCTGAAGCCCCGCCCGCGCCTCGCCTAACGCGCCGGGCCATCTACTCGGTTGGTGAAACGGGGGATGCGAAGCCGGGAAACGGGATTCTCTACAACGGATCTGCAACCTTGACAACTTTAAGACTTGTGGACTTCAGCTCCCAGAATTCCTCAGCCAGCTATGCTGGCTGAGGAACTCTGGGAGCTGAAGTCCACAAGTCTTAAAAGTTGTCACGGTTACAGACCTCTGCTCTACAAGGCAACGCGCGGTCGTGAAACAGCCCGCCTCGCTCTCCGCCCGCGCAGCAGCTCCCTTCCCTTCCCTGCCTACCGATTACCGCCTCCCGCGGGTCTGGAAGGGCGTTTTCCGAAGGAGGGAGGGGGTGATTCGCCCAGCCGGAGTCGGAAAGGCCGTCCCCGTTCCAGCCCTTTTTGCCCTTGCAAAGTCGCGGGCCAAGTCCCTCGTTGCTGCGAGTTCGCTTTTCTCCAGCGCCAAGTTCGGGAGGCGATAGTTATCTCCTTCTTCTTCTTCTTCCCAGTCCCACTTTGGCTTCCATAGAGGGAAAATAGCACGCCTTGCACCCAGCCATTTGCCTGAAATGGTAAAGGGTCCTGTTGGGGAAATGGGTGGCTTCTCTAGAAAGTTGCTTGGTGATTTCCAGCTACCAGCAACGGTCCCTGCAGATCTGGAGTTTGGTCCGCTGAGAAAATCTCCCCGGGATGCTTCAAGCAAAGAAGTTGCTGCGGGGGGGGGGGGGATTCCCTGCAGCCAAAAGGTTTGATGCATACAGTGCATCAAGGTCTCGTTTGCTTACCCCATGATTGATTGAAGAAGCCACCATAGTCTGGATTAACACATTGAGCTAAATCATAAACCAAGGCTTACAAACCACTCTTACAAAAAAAAACAAAAAAACAAACACCCTGGTTAGCTTGTCTAAATAAAAAGCGGTTTCTTGAAATCGTCTGTCAGAAAGCTGAAAAAAAATGTGTCTCACTCTACAGCAGAGGTCCCCAACCTTTTGGGCACCAGGGACCGTGGAGAGAGGTTTTTCTGCAGACCGGAGGGGGAGTGGATTCGTGTGCTGCCTGCATCTCGCGGATGGGGCTTTGCTTGTTTGTGCAGACCAGGTGCTGGCATGCCGCGGATCGGTACTGGTCCACGGACCGGGGGTTGGGGACCCCTGGTATAGGGTTTCCTGCCTGAGCAGGGGGTTGGACTAGATGACCTCCAAGGTCCCTTCCAACTTATTATTATTATTATTATAATAATAATAATAATAATAATAATAATAATAATAATAATAATAATCGCACAGTCAGCCAGATGTTCAGACTGGATTTGGCATTTTTGTCTACTTATCGAGTCCTTACCAAGGACCTGGGATAGGCAGATGTGGACGTTTGATGGTATTACAGATATCGTCGCAGGATGAAAGCAGTTCCTAGTAAGGCCGCCTTTTGCAATTGACTAATGGTGAATTTGTCAATGCCAATGGTGTTCAAGTGATGCTCCAGTTGTTTTGGGATTATTGTTATTATTGTTATTGTTATTGTTTATTATTATTGTTATTATTATATTATTATTATTATTATTCCTGATCTTTGTTAACTGCGGACACATTGCAGCATCTGAGTATCTTTTAAGCCTTCCACACTCTTGTTTGCTGTCAAGCACAGGGCTGGCAAAATGAGAGAGGAGAGAGAGAGTATCCCAAACAATGAGACACACACACACACCTATGACCATCTTTATTTCTGTGGAACTTAAGAGAAAATAAAAACAGCAGCAATATGTGCTCAGCAGTTTATTATTATTAGTCTGGAGTGCAGTCGTGCCTAAAACAAAAGAGTGAGATAAGCTGGATTGGCAGAAGGCAGCCTTGATGGAAAGTCGAGTGGCGAGAAAACAAGTTTTGTCTTCTGTATACATTTATATCCTGTCTTTATTATTTTTTATAAATGATTTAAGGCAGCAAATATAGCTAATATTCCTTCCTCTTCCCGTTTTCCCCACAACAACCCTATGAAATTAGTTGGGCTGAGAGAGGGACTGGCCCAGAGTCACCCAGCTGGCTTTTCTTTATAAGGTAGGACTAGAACTCACAATCTCCTGGTTTCTAGCCTGGTATCTTAACCACTAGAACAAACAGGTTAAATTTTTAAATTATGGCTATAAATTTGACTCTTTAGTTTTCATTGGAATACATGGCTGCTGAGCCTTTTATATGAAGGCTTCCCAGGGTCACTGTTACATCCCACAAATCAAATTCTGGAGTGTGTTGCAAGCATTTCACACAACAAGCATAATTTGTTGTATGAATGTAGCTGAGTGCAAAAAAACATTTTCCTAAGTTCTGTTGAAGTAAGCTTTGGACTTTGCCTAATCTGTGCCACAGCCATTGTAAAGTGGAAGGTATAGCTTATCCATAATGTGTTGTATAAACTCAACCAATTGTGCATTTTCCAACAGCAAAACATAACAAGGTTGGTACAAGGTGCCAACCAGTTCACAAAGACATGTCTTAACCAGCAATCAAGAACATTCACGTTCTCAAGATCTTTTACACAGGGTGTTTTGCTTAGCCCACTAAATATTTTATGTTCCACTGAGTAAAAAGTTCCATGCAAATCCTTAAAAAGCTTAAGTCTTCAATTTTGCAGGAGCCAATGTAGTCCGGAATAGCTGCCAAGAAGGGAAAGCAACTCAGGGGAACTCTGGCTGTTTGCAGTCGATGGGTGGATGTTCAACACTGGCAGGAGTCACATTCTGATAAATGACGACAACCTAAAGAAACGCATAATGAGATTTTAAGCCACTTGTTTGCATGCATTTCTCATTCCACAGTTCAGAATAGAAATTCTCAGCTTGCCAACAGCTTCTTGAATACTTCTGTCTCTTCTTGTTTCAAATAAGGCCCTGAAGCACTTTTGATTCCATTGCCAAGAGGAATCTGGATAAAGACATCACTTCCTCTCTTTAAAGCAACTGCATCCTTTTCTGGTTTTACATGGCTGGTGCTGCTTCCCCAGAAAGAAATGCTTTATATGCTCTCACACATTTTGGGGACTCTACCTGAAGTGTTGCCTGGACTGCGTGCAGATGAGGTGGTACTTATTGTCAATTTTATTATTATCAAACTCATTTGCTACCCATCTTCCGGTCTGAGGCAACTCTGAGCAAGTCTTAGAGATGAAGGTTGAGCTCACTGAGATATGTAAGGTGGTTTGTTTCCTTTATCACAATATGACAGTGGTGGCGAACCTATGGCACGGATGCCAGAGGCGGCACTCAGAGCCCTCTCTGTGGGCACGCGCGCCATCACCCCACTCCTAGGCCTTCAGCTGGGTTTTATAAAACCTTTTCGCTTTAGGCCTCCGCTGCCGTGTGCAAAAAAAAAAAAGGTCCAATCAATCAGTCAATTTCAACTTCTCGTGGGAAAAAAAAAGATCTTGCAAAGTTGGAATTGATTGAAATTTTTAGTTCCACCCAGTCTGCCATTACCACCGCAGCCACGCCCACCCAATGGGCCATACCCACCCAATGGGCCACACCCAGCCAATGGGTCACACCCACCCGGCACTTGATGATGCATAAGTGGGTTTTGGGTTGCAGTTTGGGCACTCGGTCTCTAAAAGGTTCGCCATCACTGCAATATGAGAATCAACCATAACTTGGGATTTGCAACATAGTATACTGGGTGAAGCCAAATGATTGTTTTGTTTCTTTTACAGCACACTTAGTACAATGTATGAGCTACCGTAGAAACTAAGCTTATTGGCCAGCCATGTTTTTGAATCTGCTTCCCTTGATTAACTACCCTTCTTCCTTTGGAATCTTACCGTTTCAGTGAAGGCATTTCGGCAAAGCATTTTACAGCCAAAGGAGGCAACAGCGATGGTGATGCAAAACTCCAGGATGTTGAATACAATAAGAATAGCCAAAATTCCTTCAACGATACCCTATCAATGAAGCAGAAGAGTAACATATCTATTTTTATAAATAGAGATAGGCATATTTATCTCCAATTCTAGAGTAAGGAAGATAACCTGGATTAGATATGCAGGCTCTGTTTTGCCTGGGCAAAAGGGAGGATGAAGTGTTGTTGTTTTTTAAGTCGCCCAAAACATCTCATTTGCTTTACTTTGAAACATTCCAAGCTAACGTGAAGGTAATCACTGATTTTAACTTGCAAGAGTTCAGCTGTTCTCACTTCATTCAGACAAGGCATAGAGAATTGCATTAACTTTACTGCATCCAAGCTGATACGAAGAAGATTAATGAGTTTACTTTTAACTTCCATACAGGGCACAGAGATTTTTAACAATGTCTTTTAACTATCCTGTTTCCGAGAGCAATGAAATAGTTCAAGAGTAGCTCAGGTCAACACCTCCCTAATTCAGGGAGGAGGGACAGTCCAAACAGCATTGCAAGTTTCTGTTATTACAGCCAATTTCAATAACATTAGTAGTAGCTTTCCTGCAGAGATGATGTACTGGTCAGTTCTACCTCATGGGACTGACTAATACATCCTGAGTAGCATAGCTAGCACCTAAGTCCAGGTGGGAACCTGTTGAAACCATCTAGTTTAGTCGTAGTCCACACAACAAAAACTGCAAACTACATTTTTGTGAAACAAAGAATTAACCTTTGATCCAAAAAAAGTGAAACGCCAGGCACAACGATTCAATTAAAACTCTGGCAAAACTTTGGCTGCACTGATATAGCTGCCATTTTAATTCTTGGCCATGCCTTGAAGACATGACTCTTGAAGCTGTTCTGAAAAGATTGGGAGAAAGAAAATTAGAGCAGGCCAAACTCTTGAAACCCCCAAGACAACATTTCTGTCCCTCCATTCCATGGTTAAAACTCTGTTTGAGAGAAATTTTTGACCCCACCATGTCCCTCCAAAGATTTGCATGTCCAGCTAGAGGTCACCATGAGCTCCCTTTGCCTTCTCTGTCCGATTGAAGCCAACGTTTTAGGTGAATTCTGGAAGGTCACAGACTTACATGGGTTTCACGACACTTTTCCTCAGAGTTGTGTTCAATTTCATAGCAAAAGCGCATGAAGCGATATGAAAAAGGGTAGGTGATACTGAAAGACAGGAATATGATGCCAATACCAGCTGTTACAGTACTTATCACATTCATTGCCAGCGCACCTTGCACCTAGGAGGAATAAAATACATTAATAAACGTACAAAAATGGGCGCACACACACCAAGAGATTCAGCTGGCTTTGCGTTCTGAATTTGCTTGAGACAGAAAAGGTGAGACTTTTACTCTCTACACCAGGGGTTCCCAACTCGGTGTGCTTGACGATATTCCAGAGGGTGCGAAAACTTGGGTTTCGAAGTTTCAGAATTATAGTGTATATGCACAATTTTTTGTAAGGGGTGCAAGAATATATCAGAAGCGTTCTAGGGCTGCGGGGTATAGAAAAGGTTGGGAACTGCTGCTCTACACCCTCAGGTATGGCTGAATTCCCTTCTTGTTCTTCTTAAGTAGTGCAACTGCCTCATCTAATCAGAATATTCAATAATCGGAGATTGAGACAAAGAACCTCGTTGCCAAAGGTTAGCGTAAAATGACCCACAAACCACATGGAGTTTCCAAAAAGGGAATTCAGGACAAGAATTTGGAGTGGAGAGGCTCTTAAACAACAAGCCAGAATCATCATGAGGCACCATTTGATGTTAATGATCCAGGAACATCATAAATCCACCAAGCAACCCAAGGGCTTGTAGCTCTCCAGGGCGTCAGATGAGAGATTTTTTTCAACCTTTCTTGAAGAAGGGGGAGATCATGGCCAAGATCCCAGAGATGGAGGGTTTCCGATGGAGGGTCAAATGAGTTAATTACCAGAGGGATCTTGGGATTCCGAGCAGCTGCCACAGCTAAGGATCCAGAGATGATGTACTGGAAGAGAAAGAAAAGCAAGCGAACCGCAATGGCTATATGCCCAGAGAACAATATAGACCCATAATCTCTCTCCCACCTTAAATTCCTGCCTACTGTTCTCTGATTATCTGTTGTGCTGAAACTCAATCAACGTTCCCTATTCCAGTTGAAGATGCAGCTGATTTGAGGCATTAAAGAAAGGAGCTACATTCACAGGCATATTACTGTATGTAGCACTGCAGTAGTATTCAGCATTTTCCCCATGTTGTTATGGCAAGGACACAGCTCTCCAGAGGCTGTGAACAACTCTCAGACTCGGGAGTCAAGTTGAATGAAGCCACTAGGAAGTGTAGCCCTCAATGGCAACTGATATTCAGAGTGATTATATGGGCAGTCCTCACCCACCAAAATTGAGTCGGGCAACTTGGTGCAATTATTAAGTGTTATGTGACATTCCCTGTTGCAATGTATGGCTGTGAAAGTTGGACCATAAGAAAGGCTGAGCGCAAAAGAATTGAGGCCTTTGAACTATGGTGCTGGAGAAGACTCCTGCAAGTCCCTTGGACTGCAAGGCGTTCAAACCGGTCAGTCCTAGAGGAGATCAACCCTGAGTGCTCTTTAAAAGGCCAGATCCTGAAGTTGAAACTCAAGTACTTTGGCCACCTAATGAGAAGGAAGGACTCACTGGAGAAGAGCTTAATGCTGGGAAAGATTGAGGGCAATAGAAGAAGGGGACGACAGAGAATGAGGTGGCTGGATGGAGTCACTGAAGCAGTAGGCGTGAGCTTAAATGGACTCCAGGAGATGGTAGAGGACAGGAAGGCCTGGAGGAACGTCGTCCATGGGGTCGCGATGGGTTGGACACGACTTCGCAACTAACAACAACAAATGTGACATGACTGTGTTGACTTATACCGACAGTTCCAGATGCAGTAATGGAGCAAATCAAATAAGTTATTAAGCACAAATTCACATGGATGTGACTTGCAACCTCCTGCGACCATAGCTTCCCCATTGACTTAACTTGTCAAAAGCCGATTGTGAAGGCTGCAAATGGTGATCTGATGACCACGGGATGCTACAGCCACTGTAAATGCACACCAGTTGCCAAGCAACCAAATCGCAATCATGGGGACCTTGGAGACACTATGATGGCCAGATGTTTGAAAACTGGTCCCCCCCCCTGCACATTGTGATTTGAAATGATCGCTGAATGAGCTGGTTCGTAAGTGGGGAAAGAGAGCCAATGTAGTTACTTCTATTAAGGTTTGTAAACTCTCAGTTCAGTGGTTTTCTGAAATTTGGAGAACAGACATAAGCCACAAAATGGAACTAGCCAATCTGCTGAACTATAGCATCCTTCAGCTAAGACCGGTTTTGCCCTGAGGCTGCTGTGATGTGCATCTGGATCCCTGGTTGGGCTGTTGACCTTTTTAAATACACCATTATGTAAAATTACCAAGATTCCACTCCAATAAGCGATCTTTATAGCACTATAGCTCATGAAATAATCATTCATTATATCAAGCAGGATCCCAAAAATCATTCCTATGATTCCTGTGAATATTTGTATGATCTGGAAAGAGAGAAAAAAAAACCCACAAGATCAGTGATAGTCAGGAGTGGGGAACCAACAAAATTCCAAATGTCCCTGAACTACAACTCCCAGCATCTCTCAGCACTGGCTGCTGGTTTAGATCACTATTGTTCACCAGCCTCTGGAGAACCTATTTCTTTCTTCCTGTCATCTGAGCAACTGGCCAGTAGGAGGCACTACACAATCAATTTCATCCTTGTTGGGACTCATCGGGCATAGACAGCTATATGTTCAACCATATACATAGCACACTTTATAATATTCTTTCATTCTTTTATGTTCAATCCTTTCTGATAAAGTAAAGATTTTGAAAAAAGATGATACAAACTAAGAAAAGGAATTTTTGTTGTTGTTGTTTTAATTTTATTTTTCTAGGCCTCATGCTACAGCCCTCAAGACCACCTTCCCTTAAGAGGGAGAGGGTTATATATTTCTTAGCTGCTACATTAGCTGGCCAATAAAACAAATGGATCAAGAATGTTCATGTGTATAGTACATAGCAAAGAATCCTCATAGTCCTATTGCAAAAGAACAGGGGACCCGGGGATTTCCAAAACACGAGGAATCGTCATTCCATTTCTCTCCATACTCACCCCCAGGGCCAGAGGTTCACCCTGATAAAATTTCTTCAATGGGACTGGAACATCAGTCCAAGTGGTGGAAGGCAAGGCCCCTTGGACTAGAGGAGCATCCATGCTGGACTTTGCAAGAAGGGCGGCTCCTTTAGGTCAGCAAGCTCAGCAATGCTGGGGACCATAGAAAGGAAGGAAAAAGAGAGAGAATGTAGAAAAGACATGATCCCCATCTTTTAATTTCCCATTCTCAATTTTGACTTTGTATGCATTTGTCCTTAAGGCTTGGTCTTGTGCAGCCAGAATTAGTCCCTCGGTCTCTTTCTTCAACTTTCCTGCTCTTAGCCATTGCCAGGTCTTGTTAGTCTCTGCTTTCCCAGCTATTTTTTTTAATGTACTGGCCATGTAGTGCTTTGTCTTCCCATGCCTCCATTCTGTTCTTCATTTGGTCTTTCTTCTAGGCCAGTTTGGTCTCCTCAGTAGTCAGCAAGCCTTCCTGATATAATAACTTCAGTGCATCTTCATCATTGTCCTTCAGATATTCTTCCAAAGCCATTTTTTTCTTCTTCAACCATCTGATGTACTTGCAACATTCCACGCCCACCTATTTGCCTTGGTAGATAGAGTCTGTCAATGTCACTGCGTGGATGAAGGGCATGACATCGACAGACTCTTATCTACCAAGGCAAATTATTATTATTATTATTATTATTATTATTATTATTATTATTATTATTATTATTATTATTATTATTATTATTATTATTATTATTATTATTATTATTATTATTATTATTTATTTATTATTTATTATTTATTATTTATTATTTATTATTTATTATTATTAATTATTAATTATTAATTATTAATTATTAATTATTAATCATCGCGCAGTCAGCCAGATGTTCAGACTGGACTTGACATTTTTGTCTACCTATCGAGTCCTTACCAAGGACCTGGGATAGGCAGATGTGGATGTTTGAATTGATGGTATTATAGATATCCTCGCAAGATGGAAGCAGTTCCTAGTAATGCTGCCTTTTGCAATTGACTAATGGCGAATTTGTCAATGCAAATGGTGTTCAAGTGGTGCTCCAGCTGTTTTGGGATTGCAGCTAAGGCACCTATTACCATTGGCACTGACAAATTCGCTGCTATTATTATTATTATTAATAATAATAATAATAATAATAATAATAATAATAACAACAATAATAATAATAATCATTTCAGTCAGCCAGATGTGTCTTCTTTTCCAGGGAAATAGAAAGGTCTGATTCTCCATACAATTGTAAACCATCTTAAATATGTCACATAACTGCTCCCTATGCAATGCATTTGTAAAAAAGACTTGAAGCCAACATCTGCAATTATATTCATCATCATCATCACTATTATTATTACTGATCATCGCACAGTCAGCCAGATGTTCAGACTGGACTTGACATTTTTGTCTACCTATCGAGTCCTTACCAAGGACCTGGGATAGGCAGAGGTGGATGTTTGATGGTATTACAGATATCGTCGCAGGATGGAAGCAGTTCCTAGTAAGGCTGCCTTTTGCAATTGACTAATGGCGAATTTGTCAATGCCAATGGTGTTCAAGTGGTGCTCCAGCTGTTTCAGGATTGCACCTAAGGCACCTATTACCATTGGCACTGACAAATTTGTCATTACTATTATTATTATTATTACTATTATTATTACTATTATCATTATCATTATTATCAATCATTATCATCATCATTATTATCAATCATTATCATCATCATCAATCATTATTATCATTATTATTATGAAGGGAGACGGGGAGCGACCCGGCCGAGGTTGACCTATTCGCTCCCGTTCGGCTTGGCGCCCTCCAGCCTCTCATCTTCCCAGCGTTGCCCGACGCCCACCGGGGGAGAACAGGGTAACTCACCCCAGCCGGAGTCTCGTCAAAAGACTGGCTCCTTTCCTCTCCTCTCCCTTAAGAGTTTGGCGAGCGACTGGTTGCTGCGAGGGATCAGAGCGGGTTCTTCTCTAACGCCCGAGTTCAAAGGGGTCGCTGCCGTTCTTCCTCTTCTTCGAAAACTCAGTTTTCGCTTCCTTAGACCATTTCAGGGAATAGCCTAGCTTGCCCGAGCCTAATCTTTGCGTCACAGCATCTCGGAGCATTTTTTTTTATTTATTTTTTTAAAAGACTTCCAAACTTTTGTTTGCTGTAAAGAACGAGGGAGCTTGCTGGGCACGTTGTAGCCTGTGAAAAGGTTAAATCGACCTTTAAAAGATCAGAAAGAGAGCAAACGATGGTATAATCCCAGGCAATTACGTCCGATCTGATTTTTTTGTTTTGTTTTGTTTTGTTTTTTAAAAATTGAGACCTTTCTATTTAGTCCCCTTTGAATGTCTGGGGGGGGGGGCGCAGAGTGGCCCTGTACAATTTTTTTCAGAAAGCGAGCATTTCCTCCTGAGTACAGCTAAGCAAATAAAGGGATGAGCGGACCAAGTAACCAAGTACAAGCCGAATCCAGAGGGAAGAAGGAGCACTTCGAAATTAGGTTTTGTTTGCAAAATCACAACGCGGTTGCTGCTGCCTTCTAGAGTTTAGGAAACATTAGCTTAAAGATTGCCCTGGGGGCTTCTCTCCTTTGAAAGAGGACAATCCCACCTTTTATTAAACTGCCCTATTATGCCGTTCCGGGGTGGTCTTCAGAAGCGCCAAGTGACAAAGAAAACGTGACGCATTTCTTTGAAATTCTAAGCGAGCCTTGTTTATGCGCGTGCAAGACACTATTTTGGAAAAGATTGGGAAAAAAAGCTGCTTCGGAATACATGGGAATGTTAACGTGGTGCCTGTGTTTTTTTCCTCAGGATTATTGTGCAAGTCTGGGAAAAGATTCAGCTGCTTTAAAAAAAAAAAGAGAGAGAGAGAGAGATAAGGGTCATAGTTTTCCCACTTACATATTGCAAAACATATTTTGGGAATTAAATTGAAATCATTGGACAGCCCTGCTTGATATTATTTGCTTATCCCTCCCTCCCTCCCTTCCCTCCTTCCATTTCGTAAAATAAATGGTTGAGATTTTGTTGTCCAAACCGAGGGAACTTTCTAAAGTTCTTTCCGGCTTCAGAGATTTCCACACAAAAAAAAATCCATCTTGCCAGACCTCTTTCCCGGCTCTTGATCTAAAAGTTTGCCAGTCGTTTTAAAGAAGAAATTCTCACAAAAGTGATTTTGGTGTGCACTATTATTTGGCTGTCTTTGCAAAACAAAGAATGCATGATTTCCTGCTTAAAGAACAGAATTTAGGCAGAAATCGGTTATGTTATTTCCACTTCCCCTTTAGAAAAGCAGAAGTGGGAAATGACTGTGTGAATTGAAGAATTTAAAAAAAGAGATTTGCTTTTTTTTTTTTTTTTTTTAAAGAGAAATGCTTCTAAGAACAACAGTGACGCAAATTGGAGTGTCTTGGTAAGGTTGGAATAATTATACCATTTTAACTTTTTTTTTAAACTTACATCAGAAGCAATAAAAAAAAAAATTCCTGGAGTCCATCATAGACATAGATGTAAACCAGTTGAGAAGTTGGCTGGGCAAGTTGGCTACTTTCCCCAATTGTTTATATTATGTGTTTGTTTTCTGAAGCCCAGAATGGTGTTTCAGTAAAGTGTTTTTGAATGTTGTAATGTTCTTATCTCCACCCCCCACCCCAGATGGTCAGAAGAGAGCTTGTAAGAGTGAACAGGAGTAGACTTTTGGTAAGTCCAGAAAGCCCCAGGATCAGTTAATTTATCTCTGGAGCTGAATTAATCCTCCATGTTTCCAGCTTTAAAACAAATGATAAATTTGCTTTCTGTGGAGTAAATTTTACACTGGAACGCCACAATCTCTTTCAGGTGAGCATTTGCTGGGTTTTCATAGGCTACAGGGGCAAATTCTTTTAATATGTCTGTTTTGCCTCCCATTGGAGTGATCACATGTCCTTTGCCTACTTGCTGAATTGGGTAGAATACATAGGACCAGGAGAAGACAAGCAAGATAATTTTCAGGTTGGACATAGGCAGATATATTGACATGAAAGTCAATATAATCAGTGAATAGTAGTTCACTGAGTAGTTGAAGTTCATCTAACTCTATGCATGAAGGGGTCTGCTTGGGAATCCATTGATGTCCTTAGGGGAAATGCTTTTTCATGTTATTTTTTATTATTATTATTATTGTTATTGTTGTTGTTTTGTTGTTGTTGTTGTTATTGTTATTGTTACTGTTATTTATTATTATTATTATTATTATTAATTATTATTATTATTAATTATTATTATTATTTATTATTATTATTAGCAACAGCAACAGCAACAAACAATAAAACAACAACAACAATAATAATAATGTTGGAAGGGACCTTGGAGATCATCTAGTCCAGGGGTGATCAAAATGCCGGCCCGCGGACCAGACGCGTCATGAGGAAGCTGTGCCCACCCCATTGCCGGCAATGGCAAAACCGTCCCGATATAGTTACGCGACGTCACGTGACGTCACAAGTTTGACATGTCTGATCTAGTCCAACCCCCTGCTCAGGCAGGAAACCCTATACCATTTCAGACAAATGGCTGTCCAGTCTCTTCTTAAAAACTTCCAGTGTTGGAGCATTCTCAGCTTCTGGAGGCAGGTTGTTCCACTGGTTAATTGTTCTAACTGTCAGGAAATTTCTCCTTAGTTCTAGGTTGCTTCTCTCTTTGGTTAGTTTCCCTCCATTGCTTCTGCCACACATCTGTTCCTGCCACACATCTGCCTCTCCGTTGACCCAGGAACAGACCCATCGGGACCCTATTGGAGCACTTCTGACATTCCAAGATTTTTTAAAAGAAAGGATGCTTTTGAAAAGAGAACCAGACACAAAGCACCAGAACCCCTACAGCCCTCTTTATTTCTGTGGAATTCAGAGAAAATAAAAACGGCAAGCAACATATTCAGCGGTTTATTAAAAAGTCTGGAGGTGTGGCCATGGCTACAATAAACAGTAAGATAAATGGAGTGGGAGGAAAGCAGCTTGTCTTCCAATAAAATTGGCTCATGAGTTATCATGGGAATATCATGGGGAAACTGTTGACTTACAACAGTTCGTTTAGGAACCATTACAACGGCACTGGGGAAAAAAAATGACTTATGACCGTTTTTCACAATTACAAACATTGCAGCATCCCCACGGTCACGTGATCAAAATTCAGATGCTTGGCAACTGACTCGTATTTATGACGGTTGCAGTGTCCTGGAGTCAAGCGATCCCCTTTTGCGACCTTGTGAAGGTCAATGGGGAAGCCAGCCTCGCTAAAGAACCACGTTACTAACTTATCAACTGCAGTGATGTACCGAACAACTCTGGCAAGAAAAGTCGTAAAATGGGGCAACACTCCCCTAACAAATGTCTCACTTAGCAACGGAAATGTTGGGCTCAGTTGTAGTCGTAAGTCGAGGAGTACCTATATTTGGTTGCCCGGTTTTCTGTTTAAACCGTTCCCATGGACACTGTTATATTCCACAAATCAACTTCTGAAATATGTTACGTTGGATGATTTCACACAACGGGCTTAATTTCTTTTCACAACTACAGGCCACACTAGGAAATACTATTTATTTTTTATTTTTTTAAAAAAAGGTGAAGGTGATAGCAAATGATTTCTGCATGCTTTTCAAAAAGCCTGTTTGGTTCTGGATCCTACTCAGTTCAAAAATGTATCTAACCTAAGTAAAATGCATTGAACCACGAACTAAATACACTAAAGACAAACTAGCCCAGGTTAAAATTAACCAGGCATAGTTGCTGTGTGGATGCACCTGAGTTTGTAATTGACCCGATAAGCTTCTTTTGTGAGCACACACACTTTTTGCTGAGCCCTGTTGTGATGGCGTTTGATTTAGCCTGCTCTGGGACAAAGCCATTGTGATCTAGAAATTATAGTTTATATGTAACATAGGCAAGAGCACTTAGACTTATATACTGCTTCACAGTGCTTGACAGCCCTCTCTAAGCGGTTTACAGAGTCAGCCTATTGCCCCCAACAATCTGGGCCCTCATTTCACCCACCTCAGAAGGATGGAAGGCTGAGTCAACTTTGACCCGATTGAGAATCGAACTGCTGGCAGTCGGCAGAATTAGCCTGCAATACTGCATTCTAGCCCCTGTGCCACCACAGCTCTTGTTGTATAAACATGTTGTATAAACCCAGCCAACCGCATATTTTCCAACAGCAACCATAATTCGGTACAAAAGGCCAGCCAGTTCACAAGTGATACTTTAGCCAGTAACAAAGAACATTCACATTCTCAAGACCTTTTACAGATGGTGCTTTGCTTAGTCCATTAAGTCCTTTATGTTCCACTGATTAAAAAGTTCTGTGTAATTCCTTTAAAATGTTGAAGGCTCCCATCTGCAGGAGGCGACAGCACTCTGGAACCCTTGCTATGAAAGAAAAGCAATTCAAGGGTGAATTACTGGCTGTTTGCAGTCAAAGGGTGGGTGTTGTTCGGCTTCAGCAGGTGTCACATTCTGATAAATGACCACAACCTAAAGAAATGGGAGATGGAGGTTTTAAGACCATTTGTTTTTGTACTTTGGATAGTGAGAGGATGGCATATCAATTTAATAAATAAAACAAATAAAATTAAATTAAATATATCCATATATTTCTCATTCCATAGCTCAGAAGAGAGGTCCTCAGCTTTCCAACAGTCTGTTGACTGCTTCTGCTTGTCCTTGTTTGAAATAAAGCACTTTGATTCCATTCCGAAGGTGGAATCTGGATTCTCACTGGAGAATAAAGATAGCACTGCCCCTCTTTAAAGCAGCTGCATCCTTTTCCATTTTGCATGTCTGGAGCTGCCTCCCAACTCCCTGAAAAAGATCCAGCTGCTTTAAAGGCCTCAACACGGCCGCTGGGTTCAAGTTCCTACAGATTGCAAAGCCATTTTTGAATTTCACTTTGAAGTGCTGTCTGAATCATGTGTAGATTAGGTGGCACTTCATTGGGCAGGGGAAACCTTATATCCTCCCCTGCTGACTAGAGATAAAGGCTGGGCTCACTGAGTTTTCTAAGTTGGTTTGCAATATGAGAATCTATCCACTAGTATTCATAATCCACGATTTGTAACATAGCATGGTGCCAGTTTGGTCTAGTGCAGGGGTAGGCAACCTTGGCTCTTGAGCCACCCAGGAATTCTGGGAGTTGAAGTCCACGAGTCATAAAAGAGCCAAGGTTGCCTACCCCTGGTCTAGTGGTTAAGCACTAGGCTAGAAAATGGGACACCGTGAGTTCAAGTCTCACCTTAGCCATGAAAGCCAGCTGAGTGACTTCGGGCTAGTCATACTAGCCCAACCCACCTCACAGGGTTGTTGTGGGGAAGATAGGAGGAGAAAGGTGTATTTGATATGTTTGCCACCTTGAGTTATTTGTAAAGTAATAAAAGGTGGGAATGAATGAATGAATGAATGAATGAATGAATGAATGAATGAATGAATGAATGTTGTGTGAAGCCCAATGGTTACTTTGAGCACACTTAATACAACATGTAAACTAGCATCATATGTTGATTGGCTACTATCTTACTATTATTATTATATTCTGCTATTAACTGTTCATATGCTACTGTTCCATATTATTCAACAAAGCATCAGAAAGCCATGTTTCTGAATCCTTTTGATTAACTACCCATCTTCCTTTGGAATCTTACCGTTTCAGTGAAGGGATCTCGGCAAAGCATCTTACAGCCAAAAGACGCTACTGAGATGGCGATGCAAAACTCCAGGATGGTGAACACAGTAAGAACAACCAATATTCCTTTACTGATATTCTACCAATGAAACAGAAAAGTAACATAGCCATTTTTATGCATACAGATAGGCACATATATCTCCAATTGTAGAGTAAGGAAGATGACCTGGATGAGGTATGCAGGACTCTGTCTTGTCTGGGCAAAAAGAGGGATGAAGCATTTTTTAAATTGAAAGTAATGAATGTTTAAACGTGGCTCAGGCAGACACCTCCCTAATTGACTGCAGTATACGAAGGGGGAAGAGGGACAGCCCAATCAGACTTGTAACAACAAGTTCTGTTTTTAACAGCCAATATCTATAAAAAATAGTTAGAGACTTCCTGAAGAATTGATTTCCTAGTCTGGTCTAGCTTGAGGGACTCACAAATACCTTCTGGGTATATAGTCAAGTTGGGACATGGTGAACCTATCAAATTTGGTCACAATCTACAAGCAAAACCTGCAACCCAGTTTTGTTAAAAAAAAAAAAAAAAAGATTTGGTCAAAAACGGTCAAATGTAAGCCTCAACAATGGAATCTAAGCTCCAGCCAGGTTTTTTTTTTTTTCTACGTCACAGATAAAATTCTGGCAAAACCTTGACTGTTCTCTTACTGCTTCAACTTGAATTCTTGGCTATGCCCTGTGGATGTGCTAGTTGCAGCTGCTTTGAAAGGATTGGGAGGAAAAACAAACAGAAGAAACAAACTTTAAAAGGCAACATTCCTGCCACTCCTTTCTATGGCTCAATCTCTTTGAGATAGATTTTTAACACCACAAACTCCAAAGTGTTACATCTCCACTTAGAGAACACCATGAGCTCCCTTCTTCTTCTCTGTCCTGTTGAGGCCTAGTTCTCACTGATGGATTTTGGAAGGTCACAAACATATAAAAAGGCACACCTCGATTTCATCACATTTTTCCTTAGTGTCATAACCAGCATAGTTGCAGTTCCAGGCGAAACTAAGTGGAAGGGTGGGGCCGACTGTAAAAGACAGGAGTATGATGCCAATACTAGCTGTAATGGCACTTATCGCATTCATTGCCAGCATGCCTTTCACCTAGGAGGGACAAAATAAATTAATAAACCCAAATACACACAAGCACAAACACATACAAGCACAGACACAGTGACTATCATGCAACCCAGATTTCTCCGATGGTACAGAGAACAGAAGAGTTCAAATGGATTTCAGTTTCGGATTTGCTTTAGCCAGAAAAGGTGAGGCCGGTACCCTTCGTGCTCCTCTCCAGTGTGCTGTTATGGACACACATTTGCACGCCAGATCCTCCACCTGACCACCGTGGAGGAAGAGAGACAGCTTCAAGATGTTTGCTTCCGTGGAAGCAACTGCTTCCACTAATTAGAATATTCAATCAGAGATGGCGACAAGGAACGCCTTTGCCAAAAAAAAGTGGCAAAAAGAGATTTGCAAAAGACCTGCAGCTTCCAAAAAGGGAATTCAGGGGACAAGCTCTTAAACAAGAAGCCACAAGCCTCATGATCTTCCATCTGATGTTAGTGATCCAGGAACAGCAGAAATCCCCCAAGCTCATGACTGGTAACCCAGTGGCTTCTAGCTCTTCAGATAAAAGGCTTTTAAAGCCATGGCCTTCGCTTGTCTCCAATGGCTTAATTACCAGAGGGATCTTTGGATTCCGAGCAGCTGCCACAGCTAAGGATCCAGAAATAATGTACTGAAAGAAAAGGAAAAGCAAATCAACCTTATTGACTCCATCCCCAGAGAACGAGTTACAGACTGCTCTCTTCCATCATAGGCCTATCATCTCTCTCCCACCTTAATTTGCTCCTTAAGTACTGACATTTTTTGTGCTGAACCTCAATCCATTTTCCCTATTCCAGCTGCTTGAAGGCACTGCAGCCAGGAGCCACATTCATAGAATTTTTGTACAACACAGTATAGCAGTAGTCTTCAGCTATGTGTCAGAACCCATTTCTTTGTTGGGGGGGGGATGGTTCTGTTCCCTTTCAGTTTCTTTCTGTGGGTTCTGTCATTCTCCGGCCATCTGGCTTATCTCTTGCTGCAGAAGGGAAAGGTGTGAAGACCCAACAACGTCTTCACAGGCATGGGAACAGACTCTGTTATCAGCTCCGTTCCCACAACGGACTTAACACCTGGGGATTGGCTCGTTTGAGCTGACCGGATGAACTTTTGGGGTGGGGTTTGCTTGATGCTCCTTTAACCTATTGATCTGAGCGGGAAACCCTCAGATCCTGCCTTCTTTGCCTGCTGTCAACTTCTCCTAATAAAAGTTCCTTTTGGAATGAAATTGTTCCGAGAGTCCTGCCTTTTTGGGATGAGGTTTTGAAGCAGGTCCTTACACTATGTCTCTATGATAATAATAATAATTAAAAAAAGCTCTCCAGATGCTGCAAACAATAATTCTCAGCCTCATGGTTCCCATGACTTGCAACCTCCTGCTGGCTTCCCCATTGATTTTGCTTCTCAGAAGCAGACTGTTAAAATCACAAATGGCAATCATGTGTCACTGCATTCCAGCTGCTGAGTGTCTAAATCATGATCACATGACAATGGGGGCTCTGCAGTGGCCACTGGTCATCAGGACTGGTCATCGGTCCCCTTGGTTCAGCAGCACTATAACTTCGAACAGTCATTGAATGTGGCGGTTGGTTGGTTAGTAAGAACTATCTGTAGGCAACCTTGGCTCTTTTATGACTCGTGGACTTCAACTCCCAGAATTCCTGAGCCAGCATGGCTCAGCATGGAAACCTCTCCCTTTCCCCTCAGCATGGCTGGCTCAGGAATTCTGGGAGTTGAAGTCCACGAGTCATAAAAGAGCCAAGGTTGCCTACCTCTGATCTATACAATAAGAGCCAAGGAGATTACTTCTATTAATTTTTGTAATCTCTTCAGAGGTTTTTCCGAAATTTGGAGACCAGGCATAAGACTAAAATGGAATTAGCCAAGCAATCATTTTTCTGAAGTAAAAAAGTCTGTAAGAAGATTTGGAGAAACCCAAAGCGGCTAAACTACAGCTCCAAGCATCCTTCAGCAAAGACCAGTGGGCCAGGAGGCTGCTGTGATGTGCAGTTCAACATCTGGATGCTGAGTTATCTTGTTGAATTGTTTAAATACACCATCATGTAAAATTACCAAGATTTCACCACATATAAGGAAGAAGTAAATTGCATCATCAATTACGTTGACCAGACTGCCAAAAGCTATTCCAGTGATTCCTATGAATATCTGTGAGATCTGTAAACAGAGAAAAGTAATAATTTCAGTTTCAGCCATCACTTTCAACTCATACGCCACAACCAAACCAACAGAGCAGGAGGGAAGAGGGACATGCCAAAGTGGGATTACACTGTATCCCATTGCCTCCCAAAACTTTAAACTTTATTGAAATAACACATTTTAAAGTGGGATATCTAACTATAAATGCCATTCACCTGCAGATACAACCTTTCCCACAATGTGGAGAACCAACAATCCTCCAGATGTCACTGAACTGTAACTCCCAGCATCTGTCGGCATTGGCCACTGGTTTGGGTCACTATTGTTCACCAACAGAACAATATTTGTTCTGTTCTCTGCAGAACCTCTTTCTTTCTTTATGTCATCTTAGCTACTGGCCAGTAGGAGGCGCTATGCAATCAGTTTCCTCTATGCGGATTCATCAGCCATAGACATTTTCAAGTTCAATACACTTTATAATATTCTTTCACTCATTCTTTCTGTTTCAAATTTCAATAGATATTTTTACATTTTAGCAATTACATGTTCACAATTGTACCCAATTCTATTTCAAACTCAGCCATGCTCAGATGATTCAATCGTGGTCAGCCTATAATGAATTTTAAGGGAGCATCTGTCCTTCCTGAAGGAAAGGCACAAATCCAGCTCTGGATAAAGCCTGTCTGTAAGATCACGTGACGTGTTAATACCACTTTACAAGGCCTTGGTAAGGCCACACTTGGAATACTGCGTCCAGTTTTGGTCACCACGATGTAAAAAAGATGTTGAGACTCTAGAAAGAGTGCAGAGAAGAGCAACAAAGATGATTAGAGGCTAAAACATATAAGGAGCGGTTGCTGGAATTGGGTTTGTCTAGAAATGAAGAGAAGGACGAGGGGTGACATGATAGCAGTCTTACAATATCTCAGGGGCTGCCACAAAGAAGAGGGAGTCAAGCTATTCTCCAAAGCGCCTGAAGGCAGGACAAGAAGCAACGGATGGAAACTAATCAAGGAGAGAAGCAACCTAGAACTAAGGAGAAACTTCCTGACAGTTAGAACAATTAACCAGTGGAACAACCTGCCTCCAGAAGCGGTGAATGCTCAACACTGGAAGTTTTTAGAAGAGCCTGGACAGCCATTTGTCTGAAATAGTATAAAGTTTCCTGCCTAAGCAGGGGGTTGGACTAGATGACTTCCAATGTCCCTTACTACTACTACTACTACTACTACTACTACTACTACTACTACTACTACTACTACTACTACTTTCTTCTTCTTCTTCTATTATTATTATTATTATTATTATTATTATTATTATTATTATTATTATTATTATTATTATTATTATTATTATTATTATTATTATTATTATTATTATTATTATTATTATTTACTTCAGCAAGTCAGAGAATGCAAGTATTATCTCTAGTGGATGGAGACCTGTGTCATACAAATCAGCTCATTTTGTGTCTCTCCAATCTTTTGCCCAACTGTTTTCTTGCTCTGGGAAGGAATGAGCCTGGGTGGCACTCCAGAAATACAACTCCCAGCATCCCCCACTGCAGCCATTAGAAATCATTTATTCACCTCTGGAAGACCCTCCATGTTTCGCAACCTTGCCAAATGGCAAGAAATTCAGTGACCAAACTAAACAGGAATGTCTATTGCTCTGATTTAACTGCCCTGCAAGGATGGGGACAGCTAGATTGTCCAGCACTATATTCCAAAGGAGAGGCACCATCATTCCACTCATCTCCACACTCACCCCTAGGGCCACAGGTTCACCCTGATAAAACTTCTTCACTGGGACCAGATGATCAGGCTCAGTGGAGGAAGACAGGGAGCCGGCACCCATGACCACGGGAGAATCCATGCTGGGCTTTCCAAGAAGGGAGCGTCCTTTAGGGCGGCCAAAGTCAGCAATGATGGGGACCATGGAAAGGAACGGGGGGGAAAAACACAGAGAACATATAAAAGACACCATCCCCTTCTTCTAATTTCCCATTCCTCAGTATTGAACTTCTGCATCAAGGAGCCTACAAGGAATGCGGTTTGCAGGTCTGTATCACCATCCAAGGGGCTTCCTAAGCTGCTAGGTCACCTTTAGCAACTTCCCAAGAGTTTCTTCAGCCCTGACGGACAATCAGCATTTCAAAGAGGCTGAACATCCCCAATCCAGCCTCTGTCATAGATTTACCGGACTTGGGTTGCAATGACGCAACACACACTTAAGCAACCGCTGAACGAAATTTACTTAACGCACATGCTTTTGACACACTATATACGCTGAACCACGCCGCCAATAGGGCTGGAAACAGGCAGGTGCCAAGCCCGCCTCCCCGGCAAAAAGCTAAACAAACAACAACAACAACAAAACCCCTAATCCATCTTAAAATTTACAGGATTGAGGGCATCGCGCGAATGAAGCTTCTGGGTTCAGACCGAACCGGGTAAAACCTCAACAGCCACCCCGAAGGCCCCCAATCTACCGCCCCGGCTGCGCGCGGAGCCATTGCTCAGCTGCTCGCGCGGCTCGTGCGAAAGCAGGAAACCGGGATCCTGCACAACGCGCGTTAGAGAAGCGGCCCCCGCCCAGAGAGCCGCCGCTGCGCTCTGGCGGAAGGAAGGAAGGAAGCAAGCGCAGAAGCGGATCCAGAAAGCAGCGCCTCTTTGCGCGGCCCGTCCCCGCGGAGCAGCCCCCTTTCCCTGCCCACCGACTGCCGCCTCCGCGACTCCGGAACGGCGAACCGCTCGCTTCGGCGGCGCTCCGGTCCTCTCGGCCGGCCCAGCCGCTGCCCAGCGTTACTCGAGGCCCGCCGGGGAGGAGGAGGTGGTGGTGGTGGTGGTGATTCACCCAGGCAGTCTGTTTTTACAACGTAGAGCCCTACCTCCGAAGCAGCCCTACCTCCGAAGCAGCGTTTCTGCTTCCTGACGATTACCTCACTTTGTGTTGTAATGCAAGCGGATAACGAACTAGAAAAACTTTGCAAGGGTGATGGAGACGAGAAGAGAAATGCATAATAAGGTGGATGGATGGGATCAAGGAGCCTGTAAGAATATTCTTGGAAGAATATTGTTTGCCTGTTCTAGGTCGATCTGATCTTTGTCTATGCGAGATGGACAGTGATTAATTAATATGTATATGTGTCTATATTGTAAGGACGTAGGTATAGAATAGAATAGAGCTGGAAGGGGCCTTGGAGGTCTTCTAGTCCAGCCCCCTGCTCAAGCAGGAGAACCTATACCTATGGCACGGGTGCCAGAGGCAGCACTCAGAGCCCTCTCTGTGGGCACGCACGCTGTCACCCCAGTCCTAGGCCTTCAGCTGGGTTTTATAAAACCTTTTCGCTTTAGGCCTCCACCACCGTGTGCAAAAAAAAAAAAAAGGTTCAATCAGTCAATTTCAACTTCTCACGGAAAAAAAAAAGATCTTGCAAAGTTGAAATTGATTGATTGAACTTTTTAGTCCCACCCAGTCTGCCGTTACCACCGCAGCCACACCCACCCAATTGGCCACGACCACCCAATGGGCCACACCCACCCAATGGGCCACACCCACCCAGCACTCGATGATGCATAAGTGGGTTTTGGGTTGCAATTTGGGCACTCAGTCTCTAAAAGGTTCGCCATCACTGACCTATACCATCTCAGACAGGTGGATGTCCAGTCCCTTCTTAAAAATCTCCAGTGATGGAGCGCCCACGATTTCTGGGGGTAAGCTGTTCCACTGGTTGATTGTCTTCACTGTCAGGAAGTTTCTCCTCAATTCCAGGTTGCACCTCTCCTTGATCAATTTCCAGCCATTGTTCCTCATCCCTTCTTCTAGTCTAGTGCTTTGGTGAACAACCTGGCCCCCTCTGCCTTGTGGCAGCCCCTCAGATACTGGAACACTGCTGTCATGTCTCCCCTATTTCTTATTTTCTTTAGATTAGCCAAACCCAAGTCCCGCAGCCGGGTCTTCGCATGTTTTAGTCTCCAGGCCTTTGATCATCTTAGTTGCTCTTCTCTGAATTTTTCCCAAACTCTCAACATCTTTTTTGTGATATGGTGACCAAAATTGGCTGCAGTATTCCAGGTGTGGTCTTACTAGGGCTTTGTAAAGCAATACTAGCACTTCGTGTGATCTTGATTCTATGCCTCTATTTATACAACCCAGGATTGTATTGACTTTTTTGGCTGCTGCTGCACACTGCTGGCTCATGGGTCAAGTGATTGTCCACTAGGACTCCAAGGTCCCTCTCACAGTTACTGTACATGTTATATATAGCATGTTTGTGTGGGTGTTATGTATGTGTACACTTCTGAGAGCAAGTAACAATTTCATTTTTAATGTGTGCCAGTGTAACCACAGTAAATAAAAATGACAAGAAAGGTTATCTTACCTTACCTTATCTAGAGTCAAGCACAGTTGTGCCATCTACCTATGTACATACAGTAATAATCTCTATAGGGACCAGAAATTCAATCTACCCTGGTTATCCTACAATAATAAAACTGGAATGTAAAATTATTCACTGTTTCCTTAACAGCGATTGCAAAATGATGTCTATTGATAAAGAACTCAGGATCCAACAGGCTTGTTCAATCGTTGTATAAAATAGCCACGAGAGATTCCTTCCCTCTGGAATTTTTTGATGGATGGAGGAAAGAAATGGGAGAAACACATAATTATGTAAAATCACAGTATGCCTCTATTTGGCATGTTTTCTTTGTTTTAAAAAAAGGGGGGAAAAAGACTTGAATTCAGGAAAGGATGGAATTCTGTAACTTAAAAAGCCCAAATTCTAAATGCAGCCTGGTTGCACATCTTTTTAACCTTGTGAACTCTCAAGCTTCCTCCTTCCGTTATATATTCAAGATGGACAGTATTTAATATTTATTTGTTATGTATATGTAGGGGTGTGGGTCTATACATATATTGTATATAGTATGTTTTAGATGTGTTGTCATGTATATGTTTCACTTTGAGAGCGGGCAACTAAATTTCATTTTTGATGTGTGCCGTTGTGCCCACAGTAAAACAAATGACAATAAAGGTTATCTTATCTTATCTTATCTTTTTAATGTAGAAATTCAAAAAGCTACAAGAATCTTTCTGCTGCCACCTTCTGGTTGAAATCTTCCAAGGACTTCTGTTCTCGTAGCTATTTCCCGAGGTTTAGCGTTTTTCTGTTTCACACGCTTTTAACAGGGATTCATTTTGAAAAGCCATATGAAGTTCTGTTTATACCTTCCTGCACATTTCCTCAGACATATGTGAGGAAGGCTTGGGCTGGTTTTGTTTTGTGTTTGAGATGGAAGGATGGATATTTGCATGCAACCCTTGCACAAACATTCCGGAAAATACAGGCACAATCATATAGCATATGTATTTAGATATAAAATCTTCTAGAGTTTTCATTCCCTGTTGCTTTGGTTATCTCCCCTAAAATGATTCCCCAGGATCACCGTCGATTAACCTTGACAGTTTGAGGGCAACATTGCAAGAAAAATGTTGGGCTTCGGCTGTTCAGCTTTTATTTTTTTTAAGGATAGATGTAGGACCTACATTAATGTTTTTCAAGCTTAGCCATTTTAAGATGTGTGGACGTCAACATGGCTGGTGGGGGAATTCTGGGAGTTGAAGTCTACACGTCTTAAAGTTGCCAAGGTTGAAAAACATTGGCCTATACAGTAGGACCATTCTGTAGGCTGATACATTGCTTTACAGAACGTCAGCTTCTTAGGATTGAGTTTTGGAGGGTGTGTTTTTAAAAAAGTTTATTCAACTTTCCAATGTTAACCATTAACTAACTACCTTAAATAACAATCCAGGTAAGAATTCCACAAGATCTACAGTATGCAGTAGGAGGGAGGCTGATTTATTTTGCTTTTGGTACATCTCCTCCAAAATCATTGGCTAAAGTATCACTTCTTCTTTTAGAACCAGTTTTCATAGCTAAAGCAATATACGGTACTGTGCATTTTCATAAGCCTGATCTTGACTCCGATATTTTCTCCTACCTTTTGCAAGAGATGGCAGTGCCGTAAATCCCAGTTCTAATTCACCCACTGCAGTAAGCAGTGATGTGCTTAATTATGGGTTTATTGAATACATTTTAATTAGCTGGGGTTATTCAACATGGATTGCAAACTACGATGGCTGAATTCCCCCCATTATGAGGAACCAAAGGCAGATAAACCAGATTATAGTTTAACATGATGTGTTAACCCAGAGAACTTTTTTTTGTCTCTTATAAAACCTTCTCCTCCCCTTTTCTGAATCTTTCTATACCTTGTCATGTAATTTGACAGCTTCCAGATCCCATGATAATAGCTCTGCTGTCATAGCTTCTTTCAGAACAAGGATATGTAAATATAACCGACACCCACACCAGGCCAAAAACAGTAAAGAGTCAATGTCAGGAAATTTAGAAGCAACAAACCACGCCAAAAGTTTATTGAGAGAACAGAACTTGAGATTTCTTGGCAGACAATTTGCACAGACCAGTTTTGCTAAGCAACCAAGAACAATAGCCATGATTCACATTGCCCTGATCTCCGGCAGGCAAAGAAAGGAACAATGAATTGTGGTTGTGCAAAGGAACTAGTTTAATGTAACGGAAAGATAATTTAGGGAGAGGACAATAAAAACGAACTTATGTTGCAAGATCACAATAAGCGCAAATGGAAAGCTTGGATGGCAGGAAGATGGTTTTGGGAGAACATCAAACATTTCTTCGCCATAAGAAAGGATGCCCCCTGGTGGAGCCAAAGCATTCCCTGGACAGTCTTTTGTGGCTTCCGGCGAAGAGGTTTCAAGGCAGAGACACAACGTATGTTCTGTAAAAGATCAGGAATCAGGATCAGAGTTGGCCACGCATGAGAATCAGACATATTTCTTAAGCACAATTCTATTCTTCCATTCCATTTTTCGTGCAATCAAGTGCACCAAAATAAGGGGATAGAATGGGCAACCCAGTTGTAGGCTTACCTTGACTGCTTTTTCCCTCGGCATCGTGGAAATTTCCCATGTTTATCACCTGGAAGAGAAAAGGAAGGAAACAAAAGTATTTGAGGAATGCTCTTTCCTAGAATTCAGAACAGAATGGGAAGAGATGGCACGTCATCTGCCTCTAACACTAATGTTTGTGTAGACTAAGGTGCTTGGATTGTGGTTGAGCATATCTGGTAAGCTAGATAGAACCTCCACCACCATCACTTTGCCCTAGAGCAGGGGTAGGCAACTTTGGCTCTTTTATGACTCGTGGACTTCAACTCCCAGAATTCCCCAACCAGCCATGTTGAAGTCCACACATCTTAAAATTGTAGGTCCTACATCTATCCTTAAAAAAAATAAAAAGCTGAACAGCCGAAGCCCAACATTTTTCTTGAAATGTTGCCCTCAAACTCTCGAGGTTAACCAAAGGTGATCCTGGGGAATCATTTGAGGGGAGTTAACCAAAGCAACCCTGCCCTAGTGTTTGACCTATGGTCAAAAATAGCAGCCTACATAGCATCTTTAAACCCAACCAAGGCATTGGATCGCCAAGTCATGGTAGAAAAGACTGTGTCCTAACTGTGTGCTCCCCAAGGCCTTTCCTGAACATTAAATAACATTAAATAACATTTAACTCTTTTGATTTCAAATCCACCACCCAGATTTTCTTTGGATGGGTAGGCAGCCATAGAAATTGATAGCAAAGTTAAGTGTTCCCACCTAAACGTTGCCATTTTTCTTAAGTACCTCCGATTTGAAATGGCGATATTAATGGTGTGATGTTATTCCCTAGCATTTTCAGTTAGGCAGATAACATTGCTGAGAAAGCCAACACAAGGCCAGTGTAATGAACTGATTAATGTTAACCATAATCGTTAAAAACTAAACTAGGGTTGTAAGGCGATACGACATGAAACATGGTTCTGTTCTTTTATTTCATCCTTCTCTTTCCACCTTTAGTTAATAAGATAAATTTCATTCATTCATCCATTCATTCCAGTCTCTCAGGCTTACAGGCAAGAATGAGAATGCCCAAGATGAAAAGGATGGCAGCAGCTACCAAACCCCACTTGCGCAAGGACTCGTAATCTGAAAGACAAATGGAGAAAAGTCAATAGATTTGAGACATCTGGAACTGAAAAGAGAGAACAGTTTCAAGAGCATCCATTGATGTTTAATGGAAGGCACTGCGTTCATACCTGTCTTAACTTGCTTCCCAGATCATTCATTTTTTTCTGGCTTTAGTATTTTGAATCATGAACAAACCAAATAAGTTGGGTTTGCACAACATGTAAAGCCACCAAAATACTCTCAAATTAAAAAACAAACAAACATTGACCACGCTTAAAGTGTTGTGTGAATGTAGCCACTAGGTTTCCAGCATATCAGGCTTTAACAAGTGGTATAAATATAACCATTGGGTACATGGGCATCAGAGCACCTGTGAGCCTTCCAATGTGGTCAAACAAGTGCCAGAATCTCTCTCCATTGGCCATCAATATCTGCAGGACCTCAGGTTCCTCACCCCAATACGTGTACATACATACATGCATGAGTAATGTGTTAAAAGGTGGCATAGTATATAGAATGCCTAGGAAATCTATAGAATGTGTGACGTTTGTAGGCAAAGAATGAAATGTGTTATTTTTAATATGCTATCTACTTTCCCTAGGCACTGTATATAGTACCTAGGCATTAGGCAGAATGACAAGAACTATTTAAGCAACGTATAAAAAGAGTTATGAAAAGAGTTAGGGTTAGGATTAACCCTAACCCTAACCCTTCATTGAAAAAAACATATATGAAAATAAAAGAAGAAACAGAAAATAAATTACAGGACTTCCTTACTGAAAGAAACAACAGAAAAAGACCAGCATTGATCTACTTGTTGCAACAAGGAAGGCTAGAATGGCATTTTAAGTGAGAGCATTTTATACTTTGCTGGTTTGCCTTTTGCCGTTGCAAAGAATGCCTAGGAAATGTGTGAAATATTAAGCATTTCATATTTCGACATCCAATTTTTGGCGTTCTAGAGATTTCGTAGGCATTCTGTAAAATGCTTAATTTCACACATCGATAGTAACATATACATTTTATTTTAATATTTTCTCCCTCAAGCCGTTTTTTTTTGCAGGAGTTTGGAAATCTCCCTTGAAGGTTTCTCCTTTGTTTAACCCGGTCCAGTTTGAAACTCACCATAAGAGAAAAAATCCTGATATTCTTTCATCTCAGCATCTATGGAAAGAGGCGGAAACATATTGATGGGGAAATGTCAGAACTGAAAAACATATTTATATTTACTTCAGTATTTACTTAAGACGGTAGATTTTATCGTTCTATAGATGTTCATATGTTACCTCAGATCTTCATTAATGTTGATAAGAGTCTGTCATCTTGGAAACGTTTGCCCAGCATGGCAAACAGTTCAGAAATCTTTAAATCTTTCACAAATAAATTAAAGAAATACCTCTTCTCTTTTCTTGGTCAACAGATGGTAGTTGAGGTGTGGAATCTTCTGGAAAAGATAATGCCAGAGGAAAATTTTACTGTGCCAAGAACATCATCCTTGAAAGTTATGTTCCCTTGTGAAAGAGACTTCTGAGATTTTTTTGGTCTGATTTTCAAGGTGTTTCAGAATTTATTTCAAAATTCTTTGTGTTCTTTGGACTCACAGTTGTGACCTCACCTGGAGTGTTGTTGAATTGCACAATGCTTGTGCCGAGAGCCACTGTCACTTCAGCTGGTGTTGTCACTTCTATAACAGCTCAAGAAAAGAATGCCCTTAGAAAAAATAATTGTGGATTTCCCCTATCCACTATACAGATTCTTCAACTAAGCATTAAGCAGAGAAAGGGAATCCTTCACCATAATTCCAACATTCAAATATGTTTTTATGTCAGCTCACAAACTGTGACTTAAATCTCATGCTGGGTTTGGACATCAATCAAAACTGTCCTCTTTGACTGGTTTAATTGGATGACAACTGCCAATAGGAACAAGTGAACTACGTGGACTAAACATCTAACAATGTACACAATATCACATACCATTTGTTGATACATTCTCTTGCAGAAAGGTTAGATTTTCTGCATTGTGACTTTCATTTGTTAACACCCCTGTCATTAGAAAAACAAAGCATAGAGAAGGAAAAACGTATTAAATAGATGAATTTCTCTCTCACCCTAAGGTTACATTTCAACTGATGGTTAAATGTCAGCTCCATCCAGTTGCCCTGACTCTGCCTCAAATTAAGGGATTACAGGTTCATAAAAAGGAAGGGTTTTCTTTTAATGAATACAAGTGATCCAGTGATTATTTCAAACATTGAATCATAACTATATAGCTGTGGGTTGAAATGTTTGGTTCATGGTGTTCTCTAAGACTTTTTTTTTCCCCTGCAGACATTTTATTACCAGGCTAGATAACATCAGCCGTGCGATGAGAAAATGAAGTTTTCTGACTCTAACCCCACAATATTCTTCCCAGAATTGGTCTGCCATTGCTTGCTGAGAGGGAGGGACTGGCTCATGTCACCCAGCTGGCTTCATGCCTAAAGCAGGCCTAGAACTCCCAGTCTCCCAGTTTCTATCGAGGGGGGACATGATAGCAGTGTTCCAATATCTCAGGGGCTGCCACAAAGAAGAGGGAGTCAAGCTATTCTCCAAAGCGCCTGAAGGCAGGACAAGAAGCAACGGATGGAAACTAATCAAGGAGAGAAGCAACCTAGAACTAAGGAGAAACTTCCTGACAGTTAGAACAATTAACCAGTGGAACAACCTGCCTCCAGAAGCGGTGAATGCTCCAACACTGGAGGTTTTTAAGAAGAGACTGGACAGCCATTTGTCCGAAATGGTGTAGGGTTTCTTGCCTGAGCAGGGGGTTGGACTCGATGACCTCCAAGGTCCCTTCCAACTTTATTATTATTATTATTACCACTATACCAAACAGGCTATCATGATGGTGTTACCTAGCCTGGTAATGAGGAAAGAGACAAACTCAGAGAACACCAAGTGTTTCATTAAATCATGAAAGTATTGCGTTAAATCATAAAGTGAAATGTGTCCTCTTCATACATGAGAACTTGGCAGTTCACCCATCCCCCTATCACTATGTGTAGATCCATTTACCAACTCAGATGCTTTGGAGACTTTAATAATTGTGTCACAAACCTATCAAATCTGGGAATATGGGGAGAGGAATGCTAAGGGGAAAAAAAAAGAACGAACCACTTTACAGCAGATTCATTTCTTTTTAAAATTAATTCTCCAATCTCAAGAATCTTAACCCCCTGGCTTTCAAAAAGTGTTATGCATTGGACTCAATGACAGCTCCAAACTGCACTCAAATGTTCCATTATATGGCATAAACTATATGCTCATATAACTTTAGCAAGATTTTAAAGGAATGAAGAAGCATCTTAAGGAAATTAGCCCCTTTGTCCGATCAATTAGTTCTCTTCTAAAAACACATCTTCAGGGAAGCAAAACAATCTAGGAATGGGAAATGTATACTTAATTAGACACAAATGCTAGCTTAGCTGAGTAAGACTGGCTATTGCCAACTATTTTGGTAAGAGACTTACCCGCGGAACTCGGAGAAAATTCCGTTGTGGTTTGAAATCCTTCAGCATCTTCTTCCTTCTGAACTATCGAAGTTGGACTACCTGAAACTGAATCAAGATGGAGACAGCTTAATATCCTTTTTCTGTCTGACTCTCCAACTGTTTTGGGGTAATATCTTCATCTTTTCTCCAAATTGTTCAGAACAGTGCAACTTCCCTTTTTTATTCTTACTACATCCTTGAGCAATGTTTCTCAACCTTGGCAATTTTAAGACATGTGGATTTCAACTCCAGGCATGTGGACTTCAACTCCCAGGAATTCTGGGAGTTGAAGTCCACATGTCTTCAAGTTGACAAGGTTGAGAAACGTTGTCCTTGAGTAACAGATTGAGTTGAGATAAAAAGAAGAGAGAAGGAAGTCAAACTCTCCAGAGGTCACCAAAGTTGAATGGGGAATCAAATTGAATTCACGTCAATCTGACGACCTAAAGGCAGTCACTTCCAAGATTGTTCCTTCCTCAGATGTCATCACTAATTTCTGCCATAGTGATTTACAGCATGTAGATTGCATTGCATCATCCAGCTATCAGTGAAGCGACATAAAACCTGTCTACATTACTGCAAAACAATAGTTGGAGGACTCCAGAAGATGCTATAAATTCCTAGAGTGGCGATGACCTGGATGGAGTCTAACATGGCATCCTAGGAGAACGTTTTTAAAATGATCCTGCCAATTACCAATATCTTTCATCAATTTATAGCAAAACAGGACATAAATAAAACTAGAAGTACAAAATGCAACCATAAAAAACATAGCTTAAACTCAACACCACCTTGACTGAAAGAACAAATGGAAACCAGCAATGAACAGAGCTGTCATTGGAAAAGTAAGATCTTGCAGCCAGGCACGGGAGATTTTGAATTCTGAAAGTGATAAGGAGTGCACTCCAGCCTGAACAGGAGCGATGGCTTAGAAAAAGATTCCTCATGGGTTGAAGATAGCCCAAGGTCCCATAGGCTCCTCACCAATGCTCTAGTCCAGGGATGTCCAATCTTAGCAACTTTAGGACCTGTGGACTTCAGCTCCCAGAATTCCCCTGGAAGCAGATTCACTTAACTGTGGCAAGAAAGGTTGTAAAATGGGACCAACTCACTTAACAACTAGCTTGCTTAGTAACAGACATTTTGAGCTCAATTTTGGTCATAAGTCAAGGACTACCTGTACAATTATTTGATGCCAGGATGGTCATCCTTCCTTCATAACATGTCCCATGCTCCCTTCTTCTTCTTCTCATCCTTTGCAGTAAGCTTATGATCCCAAGTTGGGTACATTTCCTCACCTTTCTTTCTGCCAGCAGTTTGCAAATATTTAAAAATAATTTTTAAAAAGACCATCTGGCTCTCGGCTTTGCAAGGCATGCAGGAAAAGATGTGAAATTGTCGCTATAGATTTTTAAAAAAAAGAAATGTGGAAAATGCCAGCATATGTTTTGGCTTGTTTAAAAGAGAATTAATTTTCATCTCAAGGGTAAAATTAATCACAATATTTTTTTTAGCTCAATCCTCCAGATATCTTCCTTCCCACCTCTTGTGGATATTAAAGCAAAAAGGAAAACAGGAGGTGATAAAAGGGGGTCCCCTGCATAGTTTTCTTTCTTGTTCCTCTCCCCATCTTAATTTATCTGAATGCATCTTTATAAATTACATACACCATCAAAAATTGTTCCATGCTAGCTGCAAATTACATTGACTAAGAACAAGGATAAATCAGTGGGTAACTTCCAGAGAAATAAGCATTTCGCTGTGAATTTAAGAAAAGCAGAAACAAAAAAGCCCAGTACTACAATTAAGTAAAAAGGATCTTTTAGAATCTCTGATCTGTATAAGAGAACTGCATGGATGTGGACCGAATTGCTGTCTTAATGCCAGTAAGCAAACACTTCAACTAAGAGATGCAAAATTATACTACGGGATCTTTTTCTTACATTGTGGAGGGAAAGCCATACTCTGCTTGACATTTTGTCATTTCTGCAGATAAAATGGCTTTAGAAAGTATAAATAACTGACCTTTGGATCACCCAGGTGATCTCGGGCTCTAAGCTGTAAGGCTTTGCTAGGTTTTCCTGTAACTCTGAAAGATTCCCATGCATCAGATAGTACGAAAGGTTGACAGTCACAGGAAATGTTATTTATTAAATTTATATGCCGTTCATCTCACTGTAGAGTGAAATAAATGAACAAAACCCATTTCTGGTCACTACTGTGGAGATGAGGGGACACACATATCTAGACCCATGTCAAAAAAAATAGCTAGCTTCTTACCTTGTGAAACTACAGGAACTGTGAGATTTGCAAGGGCAAGTAGGACCAAAAAAATGAGCTGGGGGAAAAAAAACAGAATTATGAATCAACTGTGATGTATTTTCTAACTCTGTCCCATGATTCCACCCCTGAATCACCACATAATCAACCCAGAAAGATTTATCAATAAAACCAATATGGGGCAAGTTACAGTTATAAATCAAGTGCAGATCCCACCTATGGCACAGAGTAGGCAATTGCCTTAGTACAGGATTCTCTAGACATAATTTATGGGAGTCATACATTTTAGTTTGTCCAAATTCAGAACAGCAGATGCCAAGATAAAGAATGTTAATAGTTTTAGAGTGGTGGGAATACACTTGTCTTGTTCCTCATCTGCAGATATTTCTGTGTTTAAAGAAAGATCTTTTTTCAATATTATGAAAGTTTCCCAGATTTTCAGAATGGGCCCATATTCCATTAACGTACCAGTTGTTTTTAAAATTAGCTTGGATTAAACAATATGCAATCAACCTATTTTCTCTATGCACATTTACCAATTCCAATATGCGAAAATAAGTGAAATCAAAAATTGGATCGTGTATTTATCATTTCTGTAACGAACCAGCAAAATCTAATTCTTCTCATCTATTTAAACGGCAGTCTTTTTTAAAACTGAATCAAATTCATCCTTTAAGCCAACAAACGAGTGGCATTTCTTTTCTAATTGTTTCTGAGTGCTTACCAACGTGGCACCCATGAATGAAAAAAAATGAGATGTTTTCTTAACAAAAACACCTCAGTCTAGAAGTCCATCCAAAGCCTTCCATTAATAGACTCACATGGATGAGAGAAAATATTTTCCCATCAGAATATAGCTAATTCAAATACTCCCTCCCTTTTTTAGCACTGTGTTGCAGTGCGCTAAACACAAACAAAACGTCCTAATGCCTGATCACATAAATCTGACATTTAGAAAGCAAGTAATAGAACAGGGCTGGGGGAACAACATTTGTACACTCACACTCACAAAATTCCTACCCTACATGTTGCGTGGCTCTGTCTTAAGTGACCGCTTCACAACCTAACAGGCATTTCTGGATTGTTCAAAAACTCTGACGAAGCTCATAGTCCCATGTAGATCCAAGTCTCCCGAGCTGGAAAAATACTGACATTTCCACCCAGTGGAACAGATTCTCCTTTCACTGAGATAGCTGAGGATATCGCAGTTTGCTGGAGAAAAACTCCCCAAAACGTCCGTGCCATAGTACTGCCGTCTGCGAAGGCCGTTTGGAGTTGTCAGCCAGCCAAAGTCCTCATCACAAAAGACCGTTGGAGTTGACAGAAACCTAGAGTGTGGCCTCTCACTGCTGCATCGTAAGGCTGGGTGGATTTGCTAAACCCTCTCCTACGGGATTCCTGCCAATCTACTGTAGCCTACACATCCCTGAAATTTAACTATCCCCTTCCTGTTAGCTTTGTAACCGAGAAGGCAAAGGACTTTTCTCTACTCTTTTATTTCTTTTCTCAATAGTATATACACAAACACGCACACACAGATACACAGCAGCAGTTCTGAAGTTCTAAACTGCTCTAACTCCGAAGCCTAAAGTTTTGGAATCTACTGTTACAGCTGAACTGTGACGCTCTCTCTCTCTCCCCCATCATTAACTATAACGCAAAGTTCTCATTTCTTGCATGAAAAAAAAAGCTTCCCGCGAGCAAACCGGAGGAGGAGTGAAAAAGGCATTTCAGGGCCAACAAAAGTGGGGAGAAATGCATCTCCCTGCGCTTTTTCTGTCTGTCTTCTGGCTTACAACTCTGCTTTTCTGCTTACCACTGACCTTCCATCTCTTCCCACGATTTTCTCGGTGGGACATGTGGTTTGCATTTATTGCCACTACCTCTCCCCCCCCCCTCCCCGGCGCCACCTCTTTTATCTAGAGTCAGGTTCTTCAACCCAAAGAGTTAACTTCCAGCAAAGAATTTCCCAGCTAGCACATTGTTCCAGAGGCAGGAAACCGAAGGACGGGGGCTGTCAGTTATTGTTAGAAAGGAAACTGGGAATAAGGGGTCGCTCACCTTCATGGCGGCTGCTTCACAGCCTTTGGAGTGTGGCATGTCGAGCATCTGGAAAGGAACGAAAGGCCGCACCAATCATTTCCTCTTCTTGCCACTTCCTGGCCCCGGAGAGTGGGTGTGTGAGTCACAAGGCACGTGCTCCAACATTTCTAAGTGTGTGGGGTATGTATATACAAAGACCAGCAGCATACATGTACAGTATGTGCCTTTCAGAAGGCACCAGTGCCTTGGCCGGAAATACAAGCGTTCTCTGTTCAAGACAGCTCACACTAACCCAATCTCAGGCTGTTCCTCAGAGGAGAACAAAGGCATCCTGGTTTTTCTTCACTGTTTCTCTGCAGGGCTGAGCCAGTGGCAGAAAAGTGGCCTGGTTCTTCCCCAGCATTGATGGGTACAAATGTTGGGCACTGTGATGCAGTGAAAGAACGCTGAAAAAAACTCTTTTCAAGGAGCAGGTTGGTGTGGCAAACTAAACCAGAACTAAACGGATGATCGGAACCACCAAGTGGTACGTACTTACTTAAATAATAAATAAATTTATATAGCCTTCCCAACTCGCATGCAGTGACTTCGGGCAGTGTACAACATTAAAAATCCAGAGTTAAAAATCTGCAATTTAAAACTCCTTCACACACACACACACACACACACACCCGCATGGCAGCAGCAACAAAACCAGACAAGTCACTTGATCAGGTCTGAATGGGGCCCAAAGCACACAGGGAAAACTGTCTTCAAGGCCTTGTTATAACACCCATTCTTGACTTTTTGCAAAATGGGTATGGAAAGCTTTGTTGGATAGAAGACAGAAAGTCTTCTAATGCAGGAAGTGTTTCAAGGCAGGTGGGTCCAGACTTTTTTTAATATATATATATATATATATATATATATATATATTTATAATCACAAGTGCTTAAAATATTACCAGCAACATATTGTCTGGGTTTCACTGTCTAGTTTTCTAATACATATTCAGTTCCTTTTCTCTCTACCTCGTTTTTCTAGCCAATTATAAAAAGTATCCCATGTTCTAAAATAAACGGAGTCTTCTTTCTGTTTCATTTTCAATGTCAATCTATCCATTTCTGCACACTCTTTAAGATTTTTTTAATTAACACTTCCTCCGCCGGTAAATCTTCGTTTTTCCAGTATTGAGCGAATACAACTCTTGCTGCAGTTAGTATATGTAAAATTAAATATAGACACTCTTTCTCATAATTACCTACGATTATGCCTAACAAAAATAATGCTGGCTTAAACTCTATATATGTTTTTTCGTCATTTTCTCTAACCATGTATGTATTCAAGGCAGGTGAGTCCAGACTTAAAGGAGAGCTTTAAGACATTTTAATCAAGGGCATCCAAAATCTGGCCTCAGGGCCACACAAGGGAAATAATTATCGGAACCATATTTCATTAATATAAATTTAATGGAGTTTAGTTTTGTCCTAGAAATCGCCTATGCCCTTGTCCTGGCTGGTGTGGCCTTCAAACTGAAACAGGTGGTACATTTATTTTGCATATCCTATTTGCAAACGTTTTGTGAAAACCAGATCAGGCTGGCCCTACCATTAGGCAAAGTGAAAGAGCTGCCTCAGGTAGGAGATTTTAGACGATGGGGGGAAAGCAGATCCCAATTTGCTTTTCTGTATTTGATACTGTTTTTTCCTGCTGTGGATGTGGAAAGATAGTTGCTGGATTCTTCTCTTTGTTCCTTTGTTCCTTTCTTCCATCCCCAAACTATTGGGCAGTTCTCTTTGATTCTGGCTGACCTCAGAAATGGAGTTTTGCTATAGGAAACCAATACTGATTGTGGTTTTTTTTCCTACCAGCTCAAAAAAGGCCCCAAATTTCATTTGTTTTCTTCGTAAGAAATTGCTTTTGTGAATGAAATATCTGAGTTAGATAATATGGTTCTGTTTGTCCATTCTGCTAAGCTATGATAGGGCTCAGCACCACAAATCACCCATTTGAGGCTAGAATTATATGTGATCCAGGTGACTATGGTTCATTTAAAAGTGATGGTGCATGGTGATTCCCCTGACCAAGTATTGGCTATATCAAGGGTGCACAATTTAAGTGGCCTCCATCACACAGAATTAGAACACTATGCACTGAAAGTGGGTAAGATCAAGGGTTAAAGAAAGCAGGACCAATGAGCAATTTTTTAAAAAATAACATGAAAAAATGAGAGGGTATTTATTCCCTGCAGACCTACAGTCTGCATTTAAATGCCATAGCTTTTGGGCACCAATGCAGTATTCTTTTGAGAGTCTTTTGAAACCATCTCATGGTTAATGGCCACTGCAATGTGGCAGAACCTGTCATTTCTTGTGTTACGGATGGCAATGTTTTTGAATCTGTCTCAGATCTGCTGCTGGTTATCAGATATCCGATAGGGCATAGCTATCAACAAACAATCAAAAATACTTCTAACAGCAGCAAGTCTAGAATGAATCCACAATTGGATGATATCTTTACTTAGGATAGCCCTGCATGTCACAAGAGCTTCCAAACTCTTAATCAGATTGTTTTGTACAAAAAACAGGAGTGGAAAACAAGATTGTTTTAAATCCATCATTTTAAAACAAAACAACATGCACAAAAAAATCCCTCCAATCCCTCCAACTTCCCGATGTATCTCTGAATAGTAAAACATATCTATTTATAGCTATCAGGGCAATTGTACAATATCCATTGGCTCAGTGATGGGATTCAGCCGGCTCGCACCAGTTCGGCAGAACCGGTAGCTAAATTTTGTTGAGTTCGGAGAACCGGCTGAATGCACACCACTTCCGGAAGTCCATTCTAGGCCTGGGAGACCTGGAGAAGGCCTCCCAGGCCTAGAACAGCCCGTTGGAAGTGTGGGGATGCCACTTCCAGAAGTCCGTTCTAGGCCTCAGAGGCCCAGGCCTGCATCCACGCAGAGAACCAGTTGTTCAAGGATTTGAATCCCACCACTGCATTGGCTGCACAGTAAAGTATTAAGAGGCTAAATGCTTTCCTCCCCTAGAATGGAAGTTTTAATAGGAGCTGTCATCCATTTCCCCGCACAAGACACTTCACACATCTTGTTCTGCCACTGCGCCCTCTGCTGCTCTTTCAACCAGCAAGTAAATGTCGGAATGGGACAATTGATCGTGGCCACGTTTTCGCATCCACTTCAGCCCCGTGTCCCCAACGCAACTGACCTAGCTTGGGTATTCATTCGCAGCTGGCCCTCCCCTCCCGATCCAGCCAGGGAGACTTACTCCTGGCTGATTCGCAGTGCGGAACAACTAAACGCCAGTCAATAGCTGCGCCGAAGGATGGCCCTCTGCTTTCTTAATGGATGGCAGCGGCCACGGGCACTGGGGAGGTGGAGGACAGAGCGGCGGGATTTAGAAAGGTCTGCCGGGGGGGGCGGTCCGGCACCACAATTCTCCCACTACTGCCGTACACTTTGCACGAGCCCCAAAACGCCTCCAGCCCAGCGCAGGAAAGTTTGAGAGGGCAAAGTGGCCATCATCGCGGGAAATGGAGTTTCATGCAAAGTACAGGGCAGCAGCAACAGAAGTGTGGTGCCGGATGAGCACCCACACCCCTTTCCAGACTCCGTCGCTCTGTCCACGCCTCCACGGTGCCCGAGAGTGCTGCCATCCACTGAGAAGGCAGAGGCCCATCCCTCGACGATTGGCATTTAATTGTACCGCACCACGAATCGGGCATGAGTATGTCTCCCTAGATGAATTGGCTATGATCACGGGGCAGCGAGAGAAGGATAGCTCACCAGTGAAAGGGGGGGGAGTGCTGGCAAAGGGTCAGCCGAGAATCAATACCAAGGATAGCTCGATTATGAAGTAAAGACCGAAATAACGTGGGCCCAAAAATGTCAGCATAACCAATTGTTCTACACCAGGGGTCTTCAAACTTGGCCCTTTTATGACTTGCGGACTTCAACTCCCAGAATTCGTCAGCCAACTGGCTGAGGAATTCTGGGAGATGAAGAACACAAGTCATAAAAGAGCCAAGTTTGAAGACCCCTGTCCTACACCATATGCCTGTGGGGCCCTCTCAAGCACTAAAAACTACAGCAGTGGCGAAAATTACACAAGAGGAAAACTCTAATCAGCATTTTAGCAATCCATGACCACACTTTGCATTAATAATGGTGGTAGAGATTTTCTTCTTCCTTTTCAGAACCATTGCCAGGTCTAATACTACGCAGGCACAAAAACTTCAAAATCTTTTATAAATCAAGGACTACACATGGAAATAAAAACAAGTGGAAAGGTTTCCCCTATATTTCTAAGAACCATTGCCATGGCCAAATTACATCAGGCTAGAAAACTATGAAATCTATTAGCTATCAACAGCCCCATCTAACATTAAAATGGGCCAATGAGCTTCTTTCTGGTTCTAAGAACCGTTGCCATAGCCAAATTATGCCAGGCAAAATACCTAACAAAATCTATTGTCCGTCAACAGCCCCATCTAACATTAAAATGGGCCATTGAGCTCTTCTTTCTGGTTATAAGAACCATCGCCATGGCCAAAGTTATGCCAGGAAGGAAAGGTATAAACTCTATTAGCCATCAACAGCCTCACCTAAGATTAAAACGGGCTCTTGAGCTGTTCTTTCTGGTTCTAAGAACCATGGCCATGGCCAAATTATGCCAGGCAAAATACCTAACAAAACCTATTGTCCATCAACAGCCCCACCTAAAGTTAAAATAGGCCATTGAGCTTCTTTCTGGATCTAAGAACCACTTCTTCTTCTTGTGCCATATCCGTTATCGGACGTTGGCGATCCTGTTGGCGATCCTGTTTTTATCAGCAGCTGCACGAAAAAGTGTTGCTGAGTTTTGTCCAAACCAGTCCCTTAGATTTTGAAGCCATGATGTTGTTCTTCTGCCTGGACCTTGTTTGCCTTCAATCTTTCCCTGGAGGATTAAATGGAGTATGCCGTATTTTTCTGGGTGTCGCATCACATGTCCGAAATATTCTAACTTTCGTTTTTTAATTGTTTTGATGATTTCCCTTGGCTTTCCCAGGCGGCTTAAAACCTCCTCATTTCTGATCTTGTCCACCCAGCTTCTACATAACAGCCGCCTGTAAATCCACATTTCAAATGCTTCTAGTCTCTTCAGGTGGCCTTCTGTCAGAGACCAACTCTCTACTCCATAGAGCAGGATAGAAAAAATATAGCATCTGACAAGCCTGATTTTCAGTCTTAGGCTTTTGTCGTGACTGCAGAAGACCTTTTTCATTTTGAAGAATGCTGTTCGAGCTTTCTCTATCCTTGTCCTTACTTCAGCGGTCATGTCCCAGCTTTCATGTAAATTAGAACCGAGGTGCATGATCCTTTCAACTTTTTCTAGTGGTATTCCTTCTGAATTTATTGGTGGTAAGTTAACGGGTTGTTTGCTGACGACCATGATCTTGGTTTTTGAGGTGTTAAGCTTCAAGCCGTATTTTCCAGATATTTCGGTGACTCTGTTGATGAGGAGCTGAAGGTCTTCATACTTACTGGCAAGCAGAACTGTATCGTCAGCATATCTTAAGTTGTTGATCCAAACACCGTTTACTTTGATGCCAGCATCGATGTTCTCCAGTGCCTCGTTGAAGATTGACTCAGAGTAGATATTGAACAACAGTGGAGACAGAATACAGAATAAGAACCACTGCCATGGCCAAATTACGCCAGGCTAGAAAAGTATAAACTGTATTAGCCATCAACACCCCCACCTAACATTAAAATGGGCCGTTGAGCTCTTCTTTCTGGTTCTACGAACCATTGCCATGGCCAAGGTTACGCCAGCCTGGAAAACTATAAATTGTATTAGCAATTGACAACCACACCCAGCATTAAAATGCGCCATTGAGCTCTTCTTTCTGGATCTAAGAACCATTGCCATGGCCAAATTACGCCAGGCAAGAAAAGTATAAACTCTGTTAGCCATCAAGGGCCCTACCTAACATTAAAATGGGCCATTGAGCTCTTCTTTCCGGTTCTAAGAACCATTGCCATAGCCAAAGTTACGCCAGGCAAGCAAACTATAAAAACTAGTATAGGTCAACAGCCACACCTAGCATTAAATTGGTATGTTGAGCTCTTCTTTCTGGTTCTAAGAACCATTGCCATGGCCAAGGTTACGCCAGCCTGGAAAACTATAAATTGTATTAGCAATCGACAACCACACCCAGCATTAAAATGCGCCATTGAGCTCTTCTTTCTGGATCTAAGAACCATTGCCATTGCCAAATTACGCCAGGCTAGAAAAGTATAAACTCTATTAGCCATCAAGGACCCTACCTAACATTAAAATGGGCCATTGAGCTCTTCTTTCTGGTTCTAAGAACCATTGCCATAGCCAAAGTTACGCCAGGCAAGCAAACTATAAAATCTAGTATAGGTCAACAGCCACACCTAGCATTAAATTGGGATGTTGAGCTCTTCTTTCTAGTTCTAAGAACCATTGCCATGGACACATTATGCCAGGCAAAAAAGGTATAAACTCTATTGTCCATCAACAGCCACACCTAAAGTTAAAATAGGCCATTGAGCTTCTTTCTGGTTCTAAGAACAACTGCCATGGCCAAATTATGCCACGCAAGAAAAGTATAAACTCTATTAGCCGTCAACAGCCCCATCTAACATTAAAATGGGCCATTGAGCTCTTCTTTCTGGTTATAAGAACCATCGCCATGGCCAAATTATGCCAAGCAAAATACCTAACAAAACCTAATGTCCATCAACAGCCCCACCTAAAGTTAAAATAGGCCATTCAGCTTCTTTCTGGATCTAAGAACCACTGCCATGGCCAAATTACGCCAGGCTAGAAAAGTATAAACTGTATTAGCCATCAACACCCCCACCTAACATTAAAATGGGCCGTTGAGCTCTTCTTTCCGGTTCTAGGAACCATTGCCATGGCCAAGGGTACGCCAGCCTGGAAAACTATAAATTGTATTAGCAATTGACAACCACACCCAGCATTAAAATGCGCCATTGAGCTCTTCTTTCTGGATCTAAGAACCATTGCCATGGCCAAATTACGCCAGGCAAGAAAAGTATAAACTCTATTAGCCATCAAGGGCCCTACCTAACATTAAAATGGGCCATTGAGCTCTTCTATCCGGTTCTAAGAACCATTGCCATAGCCAAAGTTACGCCAGGCAAGCAAACTATAAAATCTAGTATAGGTCAACAGCCACACCTAGCATTAAATTGGGATGTTGAGCTCTTCTTTCTGGTTCTAAGAACCATCGCCATGGCCAGGTTTACGCCAGGCAAGCAAACTATAAACTGTATAAGCAATCGACAGCCATGCCCAGCATTAAAATGGGCCAATGAGCTTCTTTCTCGTTCTAAGAACCGTTGCCATGGCCAAATTACACCAGGCAAAATACCTAACAAAATCTATTGTCCATCAACAGCGCCACCTATCATTAAAATGGGCCGTTGAGCTCTTCTTTCTGGTTCTAAGAACCATTGCCATGGACACATTATGCCAGGCAAAAAAGGTATAAACTCTATTGTCCATCAACAGCCACACCTAAAGTTAAAATAGGCCATTGAGCTTCTTTCTGGTTCTAAGAACAACTGCCATGGCCAAATTACGCCAGGCTAGAAAACTATGAAATCTATTACCCATCAACAGCCCCATCTAACATTAAAATGGGCCATTGAGCTACTTTCTGGTTCTAAGAACCGTTGCCATGGCGAAGTTATGCCAGGCAAAACACCTAACAAAATCTATTGTCTATCAACAGCCCCACCTATCGTTTAAACGGGCCATTGAGCTCTTCTTTCTGGTCCTAAGAACCAATGCCATAGCCAAAGTTACGCCAGGCAAGCAAACTATAAAATCTAGTATCACTCAACAGCCACACCTAGCATTACATTGGGCCGTTGAGCTCTACTTTCTGGTTCTAAGAACCATCGCCATGGCCAAGGTTATGGCAGGCAAGCAAGCTATGAAATCTAGTATCACTCAACAGCCACACCTAGCATTAAATTGGGCTGTTGAGCTCTACTTTCCAGTTCTAAGAACCATCGCCATGGCCAAGTTACGCCAGGCAAGCAAACTATAAAATGTAGTATGAGTCAACAGCCACACCTAGCATTAAATTGGGCCGTTGAGCTCTACTTTCTGGTTCTACGAACCATCGCCGTGGCCAAAGTTACACCAGGCAAGCAAACTATAAAATGTAGTATGAGTCAACAGCCACAGCTAGCATTAAATTGGGCCGTTGAGCTCTACTTTCTTGTTCTACGAACAATCGCTGTGGCCAAAGTTACACCAGCCAAGCAAACTATAAAATGTAGCTTGAGTCAACAGCCACACCTAGCATTAAAATGGGCCATTGAGCTCTACTTTCTGGTTCTAAGAACCATCGCCGTGGCCAAGGTTATGCCAGGCAAGCAACCTATAAAATCTAGTATGAGTCAACAGCCACACCTAGCATTAAATTGGGCCGTTGAGCTCAAATTTCCGGTTCCAAGGACCATCGCCATGGGCAAAGTTATGCCAGGCAAGCAAACTATAAAATCTAATATCACTCAACCGCCCCACCTAGCATTAAAATGGGATGTTGAGCTCTTTTTTCTGGTTCTAGAACCATCGCCATGGCCACGTTACGCCAGGCATGCAAACTATAAAATCTAGTATGAGTCAACAGCCACACCTAGCATTAAAATGGGCCGTTGAGCTCTACTTTCTGGTTCTAAGAACCATCGCCATGGCCAAGGTTATGCCAGGCAAGAAAACTATAAAATCTAGTATGAGTCAACAGCCACACCTAGCATTAAATTGGGCCATTGAGCTCTAATTTCCGGTTCCAAGAACCATCGCCATGGCCAAAGTTACGCCAGGCAAGCAAACTATAAAATCTAGTATCACTCAACAGCCACACCTAGCATTAAATTGGGCCGTTGAGCTCTACTTTCTGGTTCTACGAACCATCGCCGTGGCCAAAGTTACACCAGGCAAGCAAACTATAAAATGTAGTATGAGTCAACAGCCACACCTAGCATTAAAATGGGCCGTTGAGCTCTACTTTCTGGTTCTAAGAACCATCGCCATGGCCAAGGTTATGCCAGGCAAGAAAACTATAAAATCTAGTATGAGTCAACAGCCACACCTAGCATTAAATTGGGCCATTGAGCTCTAATTTCCGGTTCCAAGAACCATCGCCATGGCCAAAGTTACGCCAGGCAAGCAAACTATAAAATTAGTATCACTCAACAGCCACACCTAGCATTAAATTGGGCCGTTGAGCTCTACTTTCTGGTTCTACGAACCATCGCCGTGGCCAAGTTACACCAGGCAAGCAAACTATAAAATGTAGTATGAGTCACAGCCACACCTAGCATTAAATTGGGCCATTGAGCTCTACTTTCCAGTTCTAAGAACCATCGCCATGGCCAAGTTACGCCAGGCATGCAAACTATAAAATCTAGTATAAGTCAACAGCCACACCTAGTATTAAATTGGGCCGTTGACCTCTACTTTCTGTTCTACGAACCATCGCCATGGCCAAAGTTACGCCAGGCAAGCAAACTATAAAATCTAGTATGAGTCAACAGCCACACCTAAGCATTAAATTGGGCCGTTGAGCTCTACTTTCCGGTTCTAAGAACCAACGCCATGGCCAAAGCTACGCCAGGCAAGCAAACTATAAAATCTAGTATGAGTCAACAGCCACACCTAGCATTAAATTGGGCCGTTGAGCTCTACTTTCCGGTTCTAAGAACCATCGCCATGGCCAAAGCTACGCCAGGCAAGCAAACTATAAAATCTAGAATGAGTCAACAGCCACACCTAGCATTAAATTGGGCCGTTGAGCTCTACTTTCCGGTTCTAAGAACCATCGCCATGGCCAAAGTTACACCAGGCAAGCAAACTATAAAATCTAGTGAGTCAACAGCCACACCTAGCATTAAAATGGGCCGTTGAGCTCTACTTTCCGGTTCTAAGAACCATCGCCATGGCCAAAGTTACGCCAGGCAGGCAAACTATAAAATCTAGTATGAGTCAACAGCCACACCTAGCATTAAATTGGGCCGTTGAGCTCTACTTTCCGGTTCTAAGAACCATCGCCATGGCCAAAGTTACACCAGGCAAGCAAACTATAAAATCTAGTATGAGTCAACAGCCACACCTAGCATTAAATTGGGCCGTTGAGCTCTTCTTTCCGGTTCTAAGAACCATCGCCATGGCCAAAGTTACACCAGGCAAGCAAACTATAAAATCTAGTATGAGTCAACAGCCACACCTAGCATTAAATTGGGCCGTTGAGCTCTACTTTCCGGTTCTAAGAACCATCGCCATGGCCAAAGTTACACCAGGCAAGCAAACTATAAAATCTAGTATGAGTCAACAGCCACACCTAGCATTAAATTGGGCCGTTGAGCTCTACTTTCCAGTTCTAAGAACCATCGCCATGGCCAAAGTTACACCAGGCAAGCAAACTATAAAATCTAGTATGAGTCAACAGCCACACCTAGCATTAAAATGGGCCGTTGAGCTCTACTTTCCGGTTCTAAGAACCATCACCATGGCCAAAGTTACGCCAGGCAAGCAAACTATAAAATCTAGTATGAGTCAACAGCCACACCTAGCATTAAATTGGGCCGTTGAGCTCTACTTTCCGGTTCTAAGAACCATCGCCATGGCCATAGTTACGCCAGGCAAGCAAACTATAAAATCTAGTATGAGTCAACAGCCACACCTAGCATTAAATTGGGCCGTTGAGCTCTACTTTCCGGTTCTAAGAACCATCACCATGGCCAAATTGAAGCCAGGCAAGCAAACTATAAAATCTAGTATGAGTCAACAGCCACACCTAGCATTAAATTGGGCCGTTGAGCTCTACATTTTGGTTCTAAGAACCATCGCCATGGCCAAAGTTACGCCAGGCAAGCAAACTATAAAATCTAGTGAGTCAACAGCCACACCTAGCATTAAATTGGGCCGTTGAGCTCTACTTTCCGGTTCTAAGAACCATCGCCATGGCCAAAGTTACGCCAGGCAAGTAAACTATAAAATCTAGTATGAGTCAACAGCCACACCTAGCATTAAATTGGGCCATTGAGCTCTACTTTCCGGTTCTAAGAACCATCGCCATGGCCAAAGTTACGCCAGGCAAGTAAACTATAAAATCTAGTATGAGTCAACAGCCACACCTAGCATTAAATTGGGCCGTTGAGATCTACTTTTGGTTCTAAGAACCCTTGCCATGGCCCAAAGGTACGCCAGGCATTGCAACTATAATACTAGTATGGTCAAACAGCGACACCTAGCATTAAATTGGGCCATTGAGCTTCTACATTTTGGTTCTAAGGAACACGCAAGGCCAAAGTTAGCCAGGCAAGCAAACTATAAAATCTAGTATGAGTAACAGTCACTACCTAGCATGAAATTGGGCGTGAGCTCTTCTTTCTGGTTCTAAGAACATCTGCCCATGGCCAAAGTTATGCCAGGCAAGCAAACTATAAAATCTATTATAGTCAACAGCCAAACCTAGCATTAAATTGGGCCATTGAGCTCTACATTTGGTTCTAAGAACCATCGCCAGGCCAAAGTTACACCAGGCAAGCAAACATAAAATCTAATATCACTCACCAGCCACCACCTAGCATTAAATTGGGCCGTTGAGCTCTACTTTCTCGTTCTACGAACCATCGCCGTGGCAAAAGTTACACCAGGCAAGCAAACTATAAAATGTAGTATGAGTCAACAGCCACACCTAGCATTAAAATGGGCCATTGAGCTGTACTTTCTGGTTCTAAGAACCATCACCATGGCCAACGTTACGCCAGGCAAGCAAACTATAAAATCTAGTATCACTCAACAGCCACACCTAGCATTACATTCGGCCGTTGAGCTCTACTTTCTGGTTCTAAGAATCATCACCATGGCCAAAGCTACACCAGGCAAGAAAACTATAAAATCTAGTATCACTCAACAGCCACACCTAGTATTAAATTGGGCCGTTGAGCTCTACTTTCCGGTTCTACGAACCATCGCCGTGGCCAAAGTTACACCAGGCAAGCAAACTATAAAATGTAGTATGAGTCAACAGCCACACCTAGCATTAAATTGGGCCATTGTTCCGGTTCTAAGAACCATCGCCATGGCCAAGGTTATGCCAGGCAAGCAAGCTATAAAATCTAGTATAAGTCAACAGCCACACCTAGTATTAAATTGGGCCATTGACCTCTTGTTTCCGGTTCTAAGAACCATCGCCATGGCCAAGGTTATGCCAGGCAAGAAAACTATAAAATCTAGTATGAGTCAACAGCCACACCTAGCATTAAATTGGGCCGTTGAGCTCTAATTTCCGGTTCCAAGAACCATCGCCATGGCCAAAGTTACGCCAGGCAAGCAAACTATAAAATCTAGTATGAGTCAACAGCCACACCTAGCATTAAATTGGGCCGTTGAGCTCTAATTTCCGGTTCCAAGAACCATCGCCATGGCCAAAGTTACGCCAGGCAAGCAAACTATAAAATCTAGTATCACTCAACAGCCACACCTAGCATTAAATTGGGCCGTTGAGCTCTACTTTCTCGTTCTAAGAACCATCGCCGTGGCCAAAGTTACACCAGGCAAGCAAACTATAAAATCTAGTATCACTCAACAGCCACACCTAGCATTACATTGGGCCGTTGAGCTCTACTTTCTGGTTCTAAGAACCATCGCCGTGGCCAAGGTTATGCCAGGCAAGCAAACTATAAAATCTAATATCACTCAACCGCCCCACCTAGCATTAAAACGGGATGTTGAGCTCTTTTTTCTGGTTCTAGAACCATCGCCATGGCCACGTTACGCCAGGCATGCAAACTATAAAATCTAGTATGAGTCAACAGCCACACCTAGCATTAAATTGGGCCGTTGAGCTCTACTTTCTCGTTCTACGAACCATCGCCGTGGCAAAAGTTACACCAGGCAAGCAAACTATAAAATGTAGTATGAGTCAACAGCCACACCTAGCATTAAAATGGGCCATTGAGCTCTACTTTCTGGTTCTAAGAACCATCGCCATGGCCAAAGTTACACCAGGCAAGCAAACTATAAAATGTAGTATGAGTCAACAGCCACACCTAGCATTAAAATGGGCCGTTGAGCTCTACTTTCTGGTTCTAAGAACCATCACCATGGCCAACGTTATGCCAGGCAAGCAAACTATAAAATCTAGTATCACTCAACAGCCACACCTAGCATTACATTCGGCCGTTGAGCTCTACTTTCTGGTTCTAAGAATCATCGCCATGGCCAAAGCTACACCAGGCAAGAAAACTATAAAATCTAGTATCACTCAACAGCCACACCTAGCATTACATTGGGCCGTTGAGCTCTACTTTCTGGTTCTAAGAACCATCGCCGTGGCCAAGGTTATGCCAGGCAAGCAAACTATAAAATCTAATATCACTCAACCGCCCCACCTAGCATTAAAACGGGATGTTGAGCTCTTTTTTCTGGTTCAAGAACCATCGCCATGGCCACGTTACGCCAGGCATGCAAACTATAAAATCTAGTATGAGTCAACAGCCACACCTAGCATTAAAATGGGCCGTTGAGCTCTACTTTCTCATTCTACGAACCATCGCCGTGGCAAAAGTTACACCAGGCAAGCAAACTATAAAATGTAGTATGAGTCAACAGCCACACCTAGCATTAAAATTGGCCGTTGAGCTCTACTTTCTGGTTCTAAGAACCATCACCATGGCCAACGTTATGCCAGGCAAGCAAACTATAAAATCTAGTATCACTCAACAGCCACACCTAGCATTACATTCGGCCGTTGAGCTCTACTTTCTGGTTCTAAGAATCATCGCCATGGCCAAAGCTACACCAGGCAAGAAAACTATAAAATCTAGTATCACTCAACAGCCACACCTAGTATTAAATTGGGCCGTTGAGCTCTACTTTCCGGTTCTACGAACCATCGCCGTGGCCAAAGTTACACCAGGCAAGCAAACTATAAAATGTAGTATGAGTCAACAGCCACACCTAGCATTAAATTGGGCCATTGTTCCGGTTGTAAGAACCATCGCCATGGCCAAGGTTATGCCAGGCAAGCAAGCTATAAAATCTAGTATAAGTCAACAGCCACACCTAGTATTAAATTGGGCCATTGACCTCTACTTTCCGGTTCTACGAACCATCGCCATGGCCAAAGTTACGCCAGGCAAGCAAACTATAAAATCTAGTATCACTCAACAGCCACACCTAGCATTAAATTGGGCCGTTGAGCTCTACTTTCTGATTCTACGAACCATCGCCGTGGCCAAAGTTACGCCAGGCAAGCAAACTATAAAATCTAGTATGAGTCAACAGCCACACCTAGCATTAAATTGAGCCGTTGAGCGCTACTTTCTGGTTCTACGAACCATCGCCGTGGCCAAAGTTACACCAGGCAAGCAAACTATAAAATGTAGTATGAGTCAACAGCCACACCTAGCATTAAAATGGGCCACTGAGCTCTACTTTCTGGTTCTAAGAACCATCGCCATGGCCAAGGTTATGCCTGGCAAGCAAGCTATGAAATCTAGTATGAGTCAACAGCCACAACTAGCATTAAATTGGGCCGTTGAGCTCTAATTTCCGGTTCCAAGAACCATCGCCGTGGCCAAAGTTACGCCAGGCAAGCTAACTATAAAATCTAGTATGAGTCAACAGCCACACCTAGCATTAAATTGGGCCATTGACCTCATTTCCGGTTCTAAGAACCATTGCCATGGCCAAGGTTACGCCAGGCAAGCAAACTATAAAATCTAATATCACTCAACCGCCCCACCTAGCATTAAAACGGGATGTTGAGCTCTTTTTTCTGGTTCTAGAACCATCGCCATGGCCACGTTACGCCAGGCATGCAAACTATAAAATCTAGTATAAGTCAACAGCCACACCTAGTATTAAATTGGGCCATTGACCTCTACTTTCCGGTTCTACGAACCATCGCCATGGCCAAAGTTACGCCAGGCAAGCAAACTATAAAATCTAGTATCACTCAACAGCCACACCTAGCATTAAATTGGGCCGTTGAGCTCTACTTTCTGGTTCTAAGAACCATCGCCGTGGCCAAAGTTACACCAGGCAAGCAAACTATAAAATCTAGTATCACTCAACAGCCACACCTAGCATTAAATTGGGCCATTGAGCTCTACTTTCTGGTTCTAAGAACCATCGCCATGGCCAAAGTTACGCCAGGCAAGAAAACTATAAAATCTAGTATAAGTCAACAGCCACACCTAGTATTAAATTGGGCCATTGACCTCTACTTTCCGGTTCTATGGACTATCACCATGGCCAAAGTTACGCCAGGCAAGCAAACTATAAAATGTAGTATGAGTCAACAGCCACACCTAGCATTAAAATGGGCCATTGAGCTCTACTTTCTGGTTCTAAGAACCATCACCATGGCCAAGGTTATGCCAGGCAAGCAAGCTATAAAATCTAGTATGAGTCAACAGCCACACCTAGCATCAAATTGGGCCATTGAGCTCTAATTTCCGGTTCCAAGAACCATCGCCAAAGTTACGCCAGGCAAGCAAGCTATAAAATCTATTAGTCTCCTTTACTGTATATGGTGTCATATTAAAATGCATCACATTTACTTTTGGTGCTAAGAAGTCTGACTGGTACTGTAGTGGCAACGATGGTGGGAGGGAGGTCATCCAAAAGGACTCCCTTCCAGTCGGAGTAGTGAGGGTACTCAGGTATTGGAGGAGGCTTGTAGCCGAGTGCTCTTGACTCCTCCAGGCTGATTCGCCCTCACTGCTCGCTCAGGGACTGAAAGGGTCACCCAGTGGAGCCCCAGAGAGGTCGTCCAGTGTGAGTCTCCCAGTGTGTGTGTGTGCAGGGATTGAATGAGACAGGGAGCGGCTCCCACGCTCATTCAGTGAGAGAGACTGGAAGCTCAGGGATTGAACAACCTCCAATGTAGGGGCATCACCTCCATCTCCACGCTGTGTTGGTATGGAGAAAGCTTGTGGGGCCTTCTCATTAGTTTTTTTTTTTTTTTTTCAAAACTTTGATTAAGCAAGCCTTAGGGTAAGCTTAGCAAGGCCCAAAGGTTTTTGTAGTAATAAACCACATGTTGCCAACAGTACCTTGTCAGGCTTCTTGGCTAAATGAGTTGTGTATATTTAATGAAACTGACTTACCCCTGATGTCTTCAGTCTTGATTGATGCCACGCAGCGAGTGCCACATAAGGTGTGTATAAACTGACTTCTCCCTGAGGTCTTCAGTCTTGATGCCACGCAGCGAGTGCCACATGAGGTGTGTATAGTAAATAAAACTGACTTACCCCTGATGTCTTCAGTCTTGATTGATGCCACGCAGCGAGTGCCACGAATCTTCTCCTTTACTGTGTATGGCGTCATATTAAAATGCATCACGTTTTGGTGCTAAGAAGTCTGACTGGTACTGTAGTGGCAACGATGGTGGGAGGGAGGTCATCCAAAAGGACTCCCTTCCAGTCGGAGTAGTGAGGGTACTCAGGTACTGGAGGAGGCTTGTAGCTGAGTGCTCTTGACTCCTCCAGGCTGATTCGCCCTCACTGCTCGCTCAGGGACTGAAAGGGTCACCCAGTGGAGCCCCAGAGAGGTCGTCCAGTGTGAGTCTCCCAGGGTGTGTGTGTGTGCAGGGATTGAATGAGACAGGGAGCGGCTCCCACGCTCATTCAGTGAGAGAGACTGGAAGCTCAGGGATTGAACAACCTCCAATGTAGGGGCATCACCTCCATCTCCACCCTGTGTTGGTATGGAGAATGCTTGTGGGGCCTTCTCTTGTTCTAAGAATCACAACCAATGGCTAAGATTAACTCAGATTTGATATTGTTTTAGATACATTTGTCTCATATATTTGCCATTAGTTTTTTGGGTTTGTTTGCAAAACTTCGCTAAAGCAAGCCTTAAGGTAAGCTTAGCAAGGTCCAAAGGTTTTTGTAGTAATAAACCACATGTTGCCAACAGTACCTGTCAGGCTTCTTGGCTAAATGTGTGTATAATGAAACTGACTTACCTTTGATGTCTTCAGTTTCGACTGATGCCACGCAGTGAGTGCCTCTGAAATAAAAAAAAAATCAACATCACCAAATGTCCACCTGTTGTTCAAAGACTAGAAAGCCAATCCAGCAATTTTATGAAAGGGCTTTTATGTGCTTTATCCTAGGAGTGAAAGAAGATACAATGAATCAAAATGTTGTGCCCTTGAGAATACCCTCAGACTACAGGTTTCTACTGTTCCCAAAGATATGGCCTCCAGCCCCAGGAGTTTCTCTTACTCTCCAGGAATAGGAAGGCATCCCTAAAATTGCCTCAGGCCCTGAGAATTTACTTTCCTGCAATAAAGTCAGGTCAGCTCCTGGACCTGAAGCAATTTTAGTTAACTTTTGCCTTTATTTCCTTGAAGTAGTTAGTCTCCTACAGGTTTTGCTTTAAGGACTTGAGCCTTGGCTGGAATTACCTCAGGTCCCAAGAATAGACTTTATTCCCCAGAGCAAGCTCAGTTCCTGGACTTGAAGTAATTTTTGGTTAACTTTTGCCTTAGCTGAAGTAGCTAGTCCTCTACATGTTTTGCTTTTTTTTAGTTTAGAGTAGAGTAGAATAGATAATGGAAGGCAGGGGAGAATAGCATTGGCATAGCATACCATTGGCATAGCATAGGCTTTATTGGCCAAGTGTGATCAGCCACACAAGAAATTTGTTTTAAGAACTTGAACCTTGGCTAAAATTACATCAGGTCCCAAGAATTCACTTTATTCCAGAGAGCAAGGTCAGCTCCTGAGGTAATTTTACCTTTAAAAGTATGTTTAAATCTGACTCACTATGGTGGTTTGGTCCTTTTTAACAGGACATGGCTGAGATTACCTCAGGTGCTATCAGTATTTTATTCTAAGAACTTAGACTTTGGCTAAAATTACCTCAAACCTCAAGAGTTGACTTTATTTCAAGAAAGTAAGGTCAACTCATGTAATTCAAAGTAATTTAACTTTTGCCTTTAGTTACTTGAAGTAGCTAGTCCTCTACCTGTTTTCTTTCTTTTAAGAACTTGAACCTTGTCTAAAATTTCCTCAGGGCCCAAGAATTGACTTTATTCAAGAAAATAAGGTCAACTGCACTGAACTGGACTGAAGCAATATTGCCTTTAAGCTAATTTTAACTTATTCACCTGTGCTAGTTTAGCCCTTTTAACTCCACCTGGCTAAAATTGCCTCAGCTTTATTCCTAAGCTAATTTTAACTCTTATTCACCTTTGGTGGTTTGGTTCTTTTAACAGGACATGGCTGAGATTACCTCAGACTCCACCAATATTTTACTCCTAAAAACTTGAGCCTTGGCTAAAATTATTCAGGACCCAGAAATTTGCCTTATGCCCTGAGGGAAACCACTTCGTGGGACTGAGATAACTCACCATAGGTGAGCTGTGGTATTGGAGTCCTTTACATAAGGCACCGTTGAGACATTACCTCAGCCACCACTGGCGTTTTACTCCTAATATACACCGTAGTTAAAATTACCACAGGTGCTATCCTTACTCCCCAAAAATATACTATTAATTACCGCCCCGCCGACAAGATCTAAGAGTCTCCGCTAGAATTACCTCAGAACGCAAGAGGCTACTTACCGGTCTAAGGTGCGAAGTCTTCGGCTACGGAGGCGCAGTTGGGAAAGATTTTTCGCTCTCCCGCGCCCCGCAGCAGCGTCTTTCGAGGACCAAGAGACGCGGTGGGAGCGGCGTCCGCTGCTTCTGCAGCACGCTCGCTCTTTTGCCTCGGTCTGAGGAGCCCGCCGACTTTTTAAATGGTCCCCATCCCTCGAGGAGGGGAAAGAGAGGCCGCTCAGCCAATCCGAGGGATGGGTTTTAAAGAGAAGCCAATCACAGCCGAGGTGGGTGTGGAGAAGGGCCGGGAGGCGGTCCGAGAGAGCTTGGCGGGAAGCTCATCATGGACAGGTGTGCCGCGGCCGCACAGGTGAGGGCGATTGGAGGCACGTGTAATGCACGCGTACTGCCTTCTCCTCTAGGCTTCGCCCCACCTGGGGGCCCTTTGCATTACCAATCTCATCCGCCAGCTGCCATCGCCCCTTTTGCATGAGAGGCCGGGCTAACGTTAGCTTTTCTTCGGTTGGAGGGTGCCTTCCCCTCCCCCCCCCCCCCCCCCCCCCGTGCAAAGGTCCAGTTTTTAAATTATCTCTATTATCTCTGCAGAGATGCTTTGAGGACTGAGAAATCAGAAGGAGACTAGGGCTTATACTGGCGATGCTTTGGATTACAAGTCCCATAAGCCACCTTCAGGGTGGGGGTGTCCCTTCTTGCAACAGAGAGCAAGAAATTGAACAGGTTGCCCCCCTCAAAATACTCATTGTTTAAAGAAAATCTGAAAATTTAATAAATAAAATAAAATTAAGATACACACACACAAGTATAGGAAATGCTTTGGACTACAGGTCCCATTAGCTAGCTTTGCACGGTGGGGGATGATGGGGATTATCTCTCTTGCAATAGATTGCCCCTCTAGTTGTTGGGTCCTCCCCACCTAAAATTCAAGCCTGTGTTTTTTTACTGTGTTTTTGTGTTTTGCTTGCACTTTTCCCACCATGTTACAATCTTGCTAAGCAGCCCTCGATTTTATTTTCATGTGCAAATATTGAATTTTTTTCCAGTTTTTTTTTTTAAAGAAAAGATTCCAGGACTGGTTTTCTTTGCTTTGTTTTCTAAGAATTCTTAAAGGTTACAAACTGAGGAGTTTTTCATACATGATGTCTTAGCCCCCTGAAAGTGAAAGAAATTGACCCAAATTTGAAACTGTTTCCTCCTTTCTCCATTACAGGAACTCTACCATCCCCCCATCCCCAGTTAAATGTTTTCAAAGGGGGTGCTTGTCCCAAAGTGCAAAATAAATAAACAGCCATTTATTATTTTGTACTTTATTCATGGTTTAAATGTGGTTTATGGAACTAGCCAGATTTTCTGTCCTTGAATGACAATGAACTGTAAATTACCCATATGGCCTACTTTCAGAGAGCACCCTGAGTTAGAAGTGAGTGACTGATTCCTTGTGTTAGGCAAACCCACTTATTTATTGACAAAATCAGCTGCTTTCTGTGTCATGTGTTAGAATAAAGTTGCAATGGTGAGACTGATCTTTCGGCTATTGCACCACTATAGACTTCGTTACTCCTTGCCAATGGATATGGTGGCAGGGTCGGCTAGGGGTTGTAATCCAGCAACACCTGTGAGCACAGCATGTTCCTGTACACATGATGAAATGTTACATGTATATATATATATTTTTCCTTGTTCACTTCATAATTCCTCTGGTGCTGCATAAAAGGGATCTCACAATCTGATAAACCCAGAAAAATCTTCCTTCAGGTTCTAGACATCTTTTTTTTTTGGCTTGCTTGTCTTTGCAGAAGAGATAGAACAACTAGAAAATAACTTGGACCAAGGAGATAGAACACTGGCAAAACAAACGGCCTGATTTGCAAGAGCAGATCCAGCAACAAGAGGAGCAGAATAAATCCTTAAAACAGAAGCAAGAACAGCAGAAATAAAGTCATAAAGACTTAGAGACTGAGCTGGAAACTAAAAATGAGTTGGTAAAGTAATGTGTATGGGTGTTAGGCAACCATAGATTTCTTTTCTAAGGTTATGGACTGCTTTCTGATGTAAACATGAAGTTGAATTCCTTATGTGATGCACCATACAATACTTACTGTGTTTTTATTAATTATGGTTAATTGATTGGTTCCTGAGCAAATAGGGGCTAATGTTACTTCCCTACCAGCCCAATTCAAAAATAACCTTTAACCTTTATTGTCATTTTTTACTGTGGGCACAATGACACACATCAAAAATGAAATTTAGTTGCCCGCTCTCAAAGTGAACACATACATGACACACACCTAAACATACTATATACAACATATGTATAGACCTACACCCCTACATATACATATGAATATTAAACACTGTCCATCTTGAATATATAACGGAGGTAGTCCTTGACTTATGACTACAATTGAGCCCAAAATTTATGTTGCTAAGAGAAATTTGTTAAGTGAGTTTTGCCCCATTTTATGACTTTTCTTGCCACATCTGTAAGTGAATCACTGCAGTTGTTTAGTAACACGGTTAAATGAATCTGGCTTTTGTATTGACTTTGTCAGGTCACAAAAGATGATCACTTCTTTTGGGACACTGCAAATGTCATAAATATGAACCAATTGTCAAGCATCCAAATGTAAACCACATGACCATGGGGATGCTGTAATGGTCATAAGTGTGAAAAATGGTGATAAATCACTTTTTTCAGATGTTGTAACTTTGAATGGTCACTAAATGAACTGTTGTAAGTTGAGAACTACCTGTAATACCCTTGGATCATCTCTGAACTCCAAAGGAGGCTACTTAGCAAAGGGAACCATGTTTGTTCTCTTTCAGCTCCTTAAAAAGAAAAGTAAAAAAAGCCAAACTGAACAAATTCTTTTTTTCTAGCCACTTCCAAACAATCTGAAAGTGACAGGAGATAGACTATTAATATGAAAGGAGACTCCATCTTAAATGATCTACCTTTGGAACTTAACTGTAGACTTTATTTTGCAGTATTGTAGTAAAAAATATATTCACCAAATGTAGAAGCATTACATTTTGAGTGACAAGGATTTATGGATTCCTCAGCCTCCCTTTTCTGTGTCCATTGCTAATGGCCATTTCACTAAATTCAGCAGCTTTCTTTAATCTGGCAGATGTGTTGTGCCCTTATTCCCACTGGTCTTGCTGCAGGTGTTATAAGATTTGTAGTTCCATATGCCTGAAGGGCACCTGCTTCAGGAAGGTTAATTTATTCTGAGCACCTTATTCCCAAAGGCTTATATTGCACAATGAGTTAGGGAAGTGAGATAATCCTTATTTAAAAGCTTAAAATCTAAAAGGCATAATACAAAAAAAAAAAAAAGATGGGAGAAAAGAAGGAACAAGAAAGCTTGAGTACTTAAGCTAAATGATTTTGTAATTTAATGATCTATTGGATACCATTTAAGGAGAAAAGATACATAACAAGGAAAGAAAGAGAGCTGGGCATGAAAATCCTTAGACTTGCCTTAAGTAACTCATTGAAATCCATGTCCAAATCAAGAAGTAGCCTTTTAAATGTGCATCAGCGTCAAGACTTCACCTTTCAATTTTAAATTAAAAGTTTTCTGATGTTTGCCTATTGTATTTGATTAGGTTTTATTATACTGGATATCTGGTCAATCTCCTTAATAAAGCTGTAGTATGATTTTGGGGTACTTTCCTTCCATTTTAAAGCAGAAACATAAAAGCAATCATGTACCCCAAGAGTCCCATCATAGCCTTTAAAACAAAGCTAAGTTCTCCATTTCAAACCTTGACCCCCATCCATACAAGATGGCATGGCACCAACCTGTACAGCAAGTTTTGTGTGGTGATTAAGGTGCTGGCCTAGAAACCAGGAGATGGTGAGTTCTAGTTCTGCTTTAGGAGTGAAAGCCGGCTAGGTGACTTTCAGCCAGTTACTCTCTCAGCCCAAACCACCTCACAAGATTGTTGTGGGGAAAATAAGAGTAGTAAGGAGTATTATGTATGTTTGCCACCTTGAGTTACTTATACATAATAAAGCCGTGATAAAAAGCCAATATATAAATAAATCATGACACCCCCCCTTCCCCTGAAGGCACTATAAAAGTTGTGGCCCACCATGGGACAAAACACTATTATTGCATTGCAACGTATCTTTCTGAAAAACAATCAATCTGGTTGAGAAATATGACACACCTTATTGGGGACTTTCATCTTTTTTTCTTTTATCGTCACACACAATTGCCTGTAGATTACACACTCCTTGTTCTTTATTTCCCATAGTGCAATTGGACCACAAATAAAAACCAGGCAAATGCAGAAAGGGGGGGGAGACAAGCTGAATGAGGAAAGGACAGTTGTTTTTCACAGCACATTAGATTTGAGTTTATAATGTGAGGTGTTATTTGAAGCATCCGATCACCATTTTATAAAGTTTTGAAGCGTTGTATTTTGTATTTTGATTTTATTTATGTGACATTTGTTCTGCCTTCTTATAGCTAAATGTTAGAAAAAATATTCTAAATCAATCAGTATTCATGGCTATGTTTTGGGAGAGGTAGGGTGGGGGGGGGTGTATTTGCCAAAACGGGTTGCAGAAGCTTTAGTGAGTAACAAACATGCTAACTGTTCATAATTTTACAGCCAGAGTGTTGTCTGTGCTTTTCATACAGGGAGAAATCTACTAGAAAGAGGTAATTTTCTAATATCTGAAAAAGATCTCTGCATTTTAACAGCTCCAATTTCTCCACTCAACAATAATATGAGCTACATAGCTTCACATCTTCCCTCCCATAAAAATCAGGTTTGCAAATATCTAAATGTAGCAGAATTACAACCTTAAGTAGACCCAATCATCCCAAGTAAGGTCAGGGAAGCTAGGAAAGACCATAGTTTCTTCACCATCAGCCCAAGAGTCTGAAGATGGGATTTAAGGAATAGTAAACTCTTCAGAGTAAGAATAAATAAATCACAAATCAAGAGATTCATTTTTTAAAAAAACCACCATGATTTTTATTCATTGGTCAAATTTTTCTCCATGTGTGAATGCGACATGGAGATGTGGATGGTACCGCATGGAGAAGCTGGGGTCAGCGTCCCTTGGCAGGAATAGGACCGAATGACAAGAAAGCAACCCTTCCCTTTCTAACAATTCTTCCCTAGATTGCTTACTCATCATCCCGACTACAGTACTAGATCAGGTCTGCAAACCCATACTGTACCACTAGATGGCAGGAACAAGCTATAGAACTCTTCACTTTGCCGCCCTCTAGTGGTCAGCAGTAATATTATATCCTAGTTCTAGGAGTCCGATCCATTAGAATGGATGGAATCCATTACAGTGGCCCCACTCCAAGAAAAGGCTAGTTTCCCACAAGGCGGCGGGGGGGGGAACCCTCTTTGGACTACGCCACCTCACTTTGTGGCTAATGGCGTTCACAGCACAGCAAGAGGCTCAGATAGCAAAGCAGCAGCAGCAGCAGCAACAGCAATGGAGAGTTATATTATGCCCAGTAGCGAGGAAGCATCTTGGTGATTTGTTTTCCCAGAGAGCAGTAGCAGGCAGCATTATTGCATTTTAAGAGGACCCTGTGTAAGAGAGGTGGGGAGGATTATAAGAACCAGCCCCCAGTAGAGTCGGGAGTCAGCTGACACTGACTGGTAGATGGGCTGCATCACACCCCGTGGCCTGTTCCGTGCCCTAACCCCACCCGGGTGGCCTGCTCCCATCATGCAATGGAAGCGTAAGAGCTAACTGGTTATAAAAGTGCCCCTCCCTCCTTGAGGTTAGACAGGAGAGCCCCTCCCCCACCCAGGCAGTCAGTGCCAAGGTCTCCGGAGAAAGGTCCCGGGCGCGGTTCATCGCCAGCCACTCGGGAGCAGGACATCTTCAGGATGGTGCCTACACGGTGCCAGCTGGAGCTGGGGAAGAGAAAGAGGGGGAGGGAGAAAGTGAAGAATATGAGTATTTAAGGTATAGTAAATACAGGTAGTCCTGGACTTACAACCCTTTGTTTACTGACCGTTCGAAGTTCCGACGACACTGAAAAAAAGTGACTGACAGCCAGTCCTCAGACTTGCAACGGTTGCAGCATCCCCATGGTCGTGAAGATCAGAATTTGGTTCCTAACATTTGGCGTGACTTACTTAACATCCTCCCTGCTTAACAACAGAAATTCTAGGCCCAATTATGGTCCTATGTTGAGGACTACCTGTATGTGAAAACCTGGGGAGGAACACCCCCAAAATAGAAAACTTCAGAGAAAGGGGGGGGGGGAATGAGGTTCAGAAGAATAAAACTTGGCTAAAAGTCAACTGAAAAAAAGCCATGGAAAAAAGGAAATTTTTAAATTCTCCCAATCAGGTTCCTTTTTCTTTCCTTTTAATTATTTTTATTCATAGCTGCCCATCTCACGCATGTAATTTTAATTACTGAATTTATGTAGCTGCCCATTTTATGCGTATGATTTAGACTTGCGGTACATGGTAAAACTTTACACACACACACCCCGTTCTTTTCTGTACCTTATCCCATCCCATCTTTCCTGCTCCCCAAAGCCTCTCATCTTTTAAGCAGGAACAAAGATGTTCTGCCATTGAAAACAACTCTCCCCAAGGACTTTGCAGCTCCTCAAGGAACAGTGTGGTCCGTTGCCACGGCATCACCATAGAGTCTTCAGCAATCCTGGCAACGTCAAGAAGCTCCATGGTAACCCCAGGTGGGTGGGAGGTGACTTCAGGTGTGGGAGCTCCAGGCAGTGGCTGACTTTCTTCGCAAGAAGAAAGTTTAGTGAAGGATGAACAGATAACCTTACATTAACATGAATGCCCAACCTAGTCTCTAGAAAGGCTGATTAAGGTAGGATCCCTGGGTTACTTTTAAGCAGAAATTATTAAGGAGTTTAAAAAAAAAAAAAAACCACCCAAGGAAAGAGTGAATTATTGTTGTATGTTCTCCATTTTGGGGGAACTCAGCTCTTGGAACAGAGAAACTACCAGAAATATTTCCTTTTTTAAAAAAAGGGATGTCATATAATACTAGTGCTAGTACAGTCAGACACACCAATGTTCACCTTGGTTTCATCACACAAAGACATGGAAACCTTTCCCAGTAACTGCTTAATATTACCAGTGCCCTACAGGCAGTCTTTGACTTACAACCAATCATTTAGCGACCGTTCAAAGTTACAACAGCATTGAAAAAGTGACTTATGACCGGTCCTCGCACTTACAACCATGGCAGCATTTGGGCATTTGCTCAAGCCAGCACGTATTTAAATGGCTATTGGCTTCTCAGGTTACACGATTGCCATTTGCAAGTTTCCCAGCCAGCTTCCAACAAGCAAAGTCACTGGGAGAAGCCTGAAATCACTTAAAGCAGAGGTCCCCAACCCCCGGTCTGTGGACCGGTACCGGGCCACGGCATGCCAGCAACCGGTCTGCACAAACAAGCAAAGCCCCATCCACGGGATGCAGGCAGCACACAAAACCACGCCCCCTCCGGTCCGCGGAAAAACCTCTCTCCACAAAACCGGTCCCTGGTGCCCAAAAGGTTGGGGACCTCTGACTTAAAGGACTGTTTGATTCACTTAATGGGAGCAATTTGCTTAACAAGCCTGGCAAGAAAGGGAACAAAATCAAGCACAATTCACAGAACAAGAACTTTGCTTAGCGACGGAAATTTGGGGTCGTAAATTGAGAGCTATGTGTACTGAGAAAGGCCCTCCGTTTGCAGACCACGGCTTCAGCATATCTGGAATAGGAGTTCTGTGAGCACCCTGCTCAGTGGTGGGATTCAAATAGGTGAACAACCGGTTCTCTGTGTGGATGCCGCTTCCGGAAGTCCATTCTGGGCTTGAGCAACAAACAATTGGCTACCGGTTCTGCCGAAGTGGTGCCAACTGGCTGAATCCCACCACTGACCCTGTTGAAGATCATCTTTGTCCCTGTGGCGCTGGTCCAAGTGGAGAACATGATTCACTACATCCTCCCCCGCCCCGTTTATAAAGAGATTATGCTGAAATTATTGATGGTAAATGAAATGAACCGTTCTGATTTCACACAGTTGCATTATCTTCTTGCAGGGGTGTTTCCAACTGTTAGTACAGGCCGTCCTCGACGTTTGACCGCAATTGAGCCCAAAATAGCTGTTGCTAAGTGAGACATTTGCTAAGTGAGTTTTGCTCCATTTTACAACCTTCCTTGCCACAATTGTTAAATTAGTAACAGAGTTGTTCCATGAATCTGGCTTCCCCATTGACTTTGCTTCTTGGAAAGTTGCAAAAGGTGATCACGTGACCCCAGGACACTACAACAGTCATAAATATGAGTCAGTTGCCGAGCATCTGAATTTTGATCACATGACCATGTTGGGGGGGGGGGCTGTAATGGTTGTAAATGTGAAAAATGGTCATAAGTCAGTTTTTTGAATGATGTAACTTTGAACGGTCACTAAATGGACTGTTGTAAGTTGAGGACTACCTGTAATCAATTTGCTACTTTTGTTGCCATTTAATTTCAGAATTTTTTTTCCCATTCCTCATCATAGTCCTTGTTTCACCATGTTTTGTCCACTTTGTATCTAAAACCCTTTATTACTTTCATTTTACTCTTGTTCTGTTCCATTGTATTTATTCTGTGTTGCATTGTTACGACCTATGTTTGCAACAATAAAACATTTACTTATTAGTGTAATGTTCACTTAACGCATTTAATTAGATTTATAGCTTTACCATTTCTATACGATGCTAAAGTGGTAATGTTGTGTAAATACTTCCCCTGTGGTTAGTTCTGCTTCAATTCAAAATCCAGGCTAAACATGCAATGTTAACACAACCCCACCTAAAATTACGCAAAGTTATGCTAAGCATGCCAGTGAAGGCCCCCTTTGCCTGGGCCTTCCTCTCCCCCAGTCTTGCGACACTTACTGGGACTCTTGCCTGTCGCCCTGGGATCTGACAGTCTGCAGAAGAGAAGAAACACAAAGGGAATCAGTGAGTGAAGTTAGGCCAAGGCAGGGGTGTCAAACTGCTGGCCCTTGGGCCGGTTGCATCATACGGAGGCTGCGCTCACCCAGCTCCGGCAATGGTTTGACACCCGTGGGCCAAGGGAACAATATTTCAAGGGTAACAGAACGGGAGGGAGGGAGGGAGGGAGGGAAGGAGGGAGGAAGGAAGGAAGGAAGGAAGGAAGGAAGGAAGGAAGGAAGGAAGGAAGGAAGGAAGGAAGGAAGGAAGGAAGGAAGGAAGGAAGGAAGGAAGGAAGGAAGGAAGGAAGGAAGGAAGGAAATACCTACCCAGGGTCTGATTTTTTGCATCTCAATTTTTTACCTGCAAAAGAGAAAGGGGTAGAGTGAGACGAAGAAAAGAAAGGTAAGAGAGGAAGAGAGGAGCACCATAAGACTTAAAGTGCAAAAAAAAGCGAGCGAAAGATTTGTTTTTCCCATTTACATTCTTTTAATAAGAAACACAAAAGAAAGGGACTCTACGTTGCACTGGGCAACAATTTTGTATGTCAGTAATAAGTCTGCAAACAATACTCATGAACACGTCCATACATGCATATACAAAGTAGGATCTTTTTCTAAGGAATCCAGGAGTTAGGAATAAATATGAGAAGAACTCAGGATGGGATTTCTAGGGGCCAATCAAAGTTAGATCCAAGCATGCATAAAAGATGTAGGCATCTAGAAGAGGTGACTCACTCAGTGCTACCAAGATTCCCAGCACAAACATGACGGAGGCCAGGATCATCCCCACCAAGCGCAACGTATCATAGTCTGTAGGGGAAATATGGAGGTTCAAAAGTCAGATATTCATGACCATTCCAGCATATTCATATCAGGAACACCCTGGATTGCCCACCCATCACCTCAAGCCATGCCACATTTCTTCATTCCTGGAAGGAAGGAACGCCAAACTTCATTCCACCCATGTAGAGCAATATCTCCAACCTTTCAATTAACACCACTCACCATAACTGAAGGGGTCGACAGGTTGGCTGGTCTCTGGGGAGCAAAGAGAGCAGAGAGTCAAAATACAGGGATTAGGCAAAGCTGCTGAATATGTTATTTCAATAACTTTGTTTTTGTTGAATATTGATTGGGTGGAGTCATTCCTTGTACTTTACTACAAACTTTGGCTTAAACACCATTCTTCTGTGTTCATTCACCCACTTTGCATGGATAGTGCATTACCATAGGTTAGTAGCTAGGTGGCACTGGAGTCCATCATATCTGGTTGGATTCATTAGTTTCTCATACCTTTTCAATTTTCTTGATTCACAGAAGTAAACAAAGCGCATAATCCAAACCTTTCAACAGATCCAAATCACAGCTCTGCCCTTATAGCAATACTATTGAACATTTAACCTCATTCATCATTCAATTCAATCATCTATCAGCAATGCTCCATTACCCTCTTGACTGAACAATCTGGCCAATCTCTACACAAAAAGAATGAGCAAACAATATGACAGGCCCAAAGCAGCCAATTCCCCAAAATTAGTGGGCGCATTAGTCTTAGATATTCAGTAGTCTTAGATATTCTCATAAGATGGGTGGCCATTCGATAAAGAAATAAATAAATTTCTAAAAACGATACATAGAATTCTTTTAGCACTTCTGTCATGCACCTTAAGGCAGTTCCACTCGATCAAAAGAAGCTAAACGAGATTTCATGGCTGAGCCTCTGAGCTGGGTCAACAGTATTGTTGAATTTCGGAAGCTCATGGGCTAAATAAACTTCTGACTGTGATTGTCAAAAACCAACAACAGTTTTCTCACCACACTGAAGTGGGAACATAAAAAGGCCAAGTTGTAAGTCCTAAAATAGGTTTAACCTCATATGTGTGTGATGTGTGTGTCACTGTGTACGAGTTGGGCAGCTAATATAATTTTGTTCAATCAATCAATCTAGGGTTTGCTCTCTGCAGTTCTTCATTCCCCCAGAATATTAAGGCTATTCAATGAACGAGTTCTTATAACAATTTTGACTTATTTACTGAATCAGCACCTCTGCAGGATTCATGCTGTTCGTTGAATTAGAAGCTAATTAAGAGCACTGGGCTAGTGCTGTAAAATCTTCCCAAGGTTAACATTAATCAAGATTTGCAAGCCGTGCAAATCAATCCTAAGTTTTCAACCGACCTGTTAAAGCCCAAATATGTTTGCTATCCATCAAAATATGAACTACTGTACAATTTTTTAAAAAAAACTAAGTTCTTTTATTTCACTAGGGTAGATTGACACAATGCATTAAACCAATGTTTCTCGGTCCTGGCTGCTTGAAGATGTGTGGACTTCAACTCCCAGAATTTCCCACCCAGCCATGCTTGCTGGAGAATTCTGGGAGTTGAAGTCCACACATCTTCAAGTGGCCAAGGCTGAGAAATACTGCACTAAAAACCCTAAGCTTACATTAACAGAACACAATATTGCTGTTCTCATTGTATTTCAATAGCTGTTGTCACATCCATGGAAGGATGCAGTCAGTATCTAGCCAAAAGGTACATGACTATTTTAAAGATGCAAAGGTACTGGTAGCTATCTACACTACTTTTGGCTAGATATTGGCAATGCTTTCTTGCTTGGATATGACAACATACAAGGAGGACAACAATATAATGGCTTCATTTGCCTAATAGATTTAACTTTTGTGTATGTGTGCCGGCTGGTCAGTCTTGACTACTGGTGACTGCCCAGACAAGTCCCAGCAGTTTTCTTGACAAGATTTCAGAAGTGGTCTGCTATTGCCTCCTTCCTAGGGTTAAGAGAGAGTAACTGGCCCAAGGTTACCCAGCTAGCTTCATGCTTAATGCAGGACTAGGACTCACAGGTTCCTGGTTTCTAGTTTGATGCCTTCACCATAACATCAAACTGGCTCACAATAGATTTTAAAAGATCTGTGGTGGCACAGTGGTTAGAATGCAGTCTTGCAGGCTAACTCTGCCCACAGCCTGGAGTTTGATCCTGACAAGTTCACTCAAGGTTGATTCAGCCTTCCATCCTTCCGAGGTCGGTAAAATGAGGACCCAGATTGTCGAGAGGCAATATGGTGATTCTGTAAACCACTTAGAGAGGGCCATAAAGCACTGTGAAGCAGTATATAAGTTTAAGTGCTATTGCTATTTAACTAGTTAGTTAGTCTGTTAAAAAGTCTAGTGGCTGCCGGTAAGCTTAGATAGTTTTCATCTTGTTGAAGATATTTTTCCCCCTAAGCGAGGTCTTAAAAAGTCATTTCTAAGTGACTTGCTGGATGAGGCCAGCTAATAAAATCCGCTTTTGGAAATCTGCAATGAAGTTAGAAATAGTTGGCCAATATCCTGCAGAAATGGGACTTTTGAGAAAATGTTGCAGTGCAGAACATTTCTGCTTAACTCTAGACATTCCACTTTGGTCACCTTTACACTTGAGAACAGAATTAATTGGTAGGTCTATGAGCTTTGACAGAAGCAGTACTTGACTTGACTTAAAACCATTCGTTTTAGTGACATTTCCAGCTTGAGCTATTGCTACCGAGAACCAAATCCTGAATAGATAAAACTTCCAGTGTCCAAACAAAACTAGGTTGGCACCTCTGGGAAAAGGGCACTCTCTAGATGGGGTGCCAATGCTAAGAAGACCTTTTCGTTTCTAACATTTTATCATTTTATGCTGCCTCTTTTTCATACCAGGAAAAAGAGGTAATAGTTTGGCCATGTGACACCCCTTAATGGTATTGGTCATCTGACAGCCCTTCCTGTCTAAATGTAGAACCAGCCAGGAACATCTGGGGGGGGGGGAGTCTAGATAGCAGCCATGATGATGTGGCAGCATTCACACAGGATACTTAACCTGCACTGAATTAAACTGGGTTGCTGTAAGCAACCAGAGAAAAGGACAGATAATAGAGAGATTCTGATATAGTGTCATGGAATCTGTGCCCAGAAGCAGCAATGGAAAGAAAACAGAAACTGGGACATTAGTATGGGTGTGTGTGTGTGTCTGTGTTTGTGTGTGTGTGTGTGTGAGACAAAATGTTCATTGCAACTTCATGCATGTAACGTTGCAAACTCAAAAGTGCTGAGCATGTATCATGACATCATAACACCCCTTTCAGTTTTTTGACGTGATCATAGCTAGCTGCAGGTTACTGCATCTTCTGTTAAGCCATCGTCTGCATAAATCACAGCCGGCTGAACGACCTACAATGAGCTGGATTCCCATTGCATTGACTGGGTTCAGATAACCTGCTTAACCCTAAACCCAAGTTAACAAGCAACAACTGAATATTATAACATGTTATATTCTAAATAAAGAAATTTATTAGGAAAATTTATGCATGGAGAATCTCTCCTGATTTAACACAGCAATCTTGTGAGCACACTGAGTTGGAAGCAAATGAGTGGCTCAAAGTCACTCAGAGTCCAATCCAATATCTATCTATCTATCTATCTATCTATCTATCTATCTATCTATCTATCTATCTATCTATCTATCTATCTATCTATCTATCTATCTATCTATCTATCTATCTATCTATCTCCATCTGTGTCTGTCTGCCTGCCTGCCTGCCTGCCTGCCTACCTATCATCTATCTTATCTTATCTTATCTATCTATCTATCTATCTATCTATCTATCTATCTATCTATCTATCTATCTATCTATCTATCTATCTATCTATCTATCTATCTATCTATCTCCATCTGTGTCTGTCTGCCTGCCTGCCTGCCTGCCTACCTACCTATCATCTATCTTATCCTATCTATCTATCTATCTATCTATCTATCTATCTATCTATCTATCTATCTATCTATCTATCTATCTATCTATCTATCTATCTATCTATCTATCTATCTATCTATCTATCTATCCTTCATCCATCCCGTTTTCCTCATTTGAGCCATTGCTGTATCTCAAAATACAAAAATCTCCTTTTGGTGCTCTTTTCACCCAAATCAGCCTCCCACAATCTTTATGTAACGCACTTCAAAGCAACCAAGCTGAGGAAGGGAAACCGGAGAATCCTATAAATATTTCTAATCTAAAAGTCATCTTCTGACCCCTATATCCGTTGGGGGATATAACCGTAGTGACTTGCACCTTCGCCATGCAATTAACCTATTTTTGAATTAACTCATTTTCTGAGATTGCACCATAAAGTGAATCCTAGGCTAGCCTCCTCTTCCTCTTCTCCCCCTTCTAACCACCCAAACATGCAACTGCTAATTGTCCTCCCTCGGTGGGTTGCACAGACATAACCATGGTATCTTTTAGCCATCTGTAAACTCACTTGGTTGGACAGCTTGTTTTCTACCCGCCTGCCTGTTAATGGGAAAGTCAGGATGATTTTCTTCCTTAGCTGAATGTCCTTCCAATGGGGAAGAAAAAAAAACTCCAGAATTCATTGGGACACATCAGCAGCCCCTCTCTTAATTCTCCTGTTCCCCAGTTCCACCCTATTTCTTGTAAAACCATTTTTTTTCCGGGAAAAAGAGCCTTATCGACCATGCCTTTCCTCTGAACTCCTATAGTTTTTGATTTATTCTGCCAACATTTTTCTCTCATCCCTATATAAGGGCATAGAAAAGAACATTTCTTGACACTTATCAAAGGCTTCTTGGCCAAGACATCCTCCAGACGTCTAGCCTTGCCTCCAAGGGCTTTTTGTCTGTCTTCTCCCCACCAGGGCTGTCCCTGCCCCATTCGTAACGTTTCAGACATAATCCTAATTTCAGGCCAAACCAAAAAAATTTCTCTCTTGGAATTCTTGCATCTCCCAGCAGCTTTTCCCCCACCTTTCGCCAAAACTAGGGGAAATCTTACCTTAGCCATGGCTATAAACAACAGTTTGGCTACACAGCACCCTTCCTTTGGGTCAGATTGATCTGGGAACCTTATGACCCTCTTCAGACTCCTTTCACAGAATCAGACAACCCAGGAATGTCAAAGTTGGAAGGGATCTCGGAGATCATCTAGTCCAACCCCCTGTCCAGGGCAGGAATCGTATCTATGGTAAAACCCAAGGCTTCATTAAGCCGCCCAGAGTCATCTGATAAAAGGAGATGGGCAGCCTAACAATTTAATAAATAAATACAACTTACAAGCACAACTGAGCCCAACATATCTGTCGCTAAGTGAAGCGTTCGTTAGGTGAATTTTGCCCCCTTTTACCACCTTTCTTGACCAAGTTGTTAAGTGAATCACTGCAGTTGTGAAGTTAGTAATGTAGTTGTTAAGTGAATTTGGCTTGGCTTGTCCAAAGGTCACAAAAGGGGAATCACATGACCCCGGGACGCTGCGACCGTCATAAATACGAGCCAGTTGCCAAGCGTCTTCATTTTTAATCACGTGACCCTGGGGATGCTGCAATGGTCATAAGTGTGAAAAACGGGTCATAAGTCACTTTTTTTCAGTGCCGTTGTAACTCGGGACAGTCACTAAATGAACTCTTGTAAGTCAAATAAAAAAAAAATCAAATCCACCCCATCTCTTACACACCAACCTGCACCCACCTCCACCCGACACTTTAGAAGCATGACCAGTGCTGGTTTACCGTTCTTGCAGAGAAAACTAGATCGTTAGCTTGCCCTCAACCCCCTTTTCAGAACCTCTCATTTTAACCCCACCAGAGTGCCGCCTTTGCTTCATTCAAAAAAAAAAGAGAGAGAGACTGTCCCGTCCCCAAACCCTAACTAACTGCAGCCTATATAATTATTGTACGCCGCCCAGAGTCACTTTTCGTGAGAGGGCCGGCTCTAAAAATTTGATGAATGAATAATTAATAAATAAGAAGTCAGGAGAGCCCTCCAAGTGCTAAAGACAAGATTGAGGGCAAGCTGCAGCAGCCGGGACTGCGGTTGCATAATGCAAACTCCAATGCAGACGATGGGGGGGGGGTTGCCATGGAGACGGGATACTGCATAAGCAGGCGCAGCAGTCTTAATCCACTGCCAGAGTTAGGAGTAGGCAGGTCAAGAGAAAGCCAGATGCTCAAGTTCTTCCCAGAGCTGACTCCAAGACAAACTGTTTACAGGAAACTTCGCCCCAACTTAGGGTCCTGCTCCTTCTAACCACCATACCTCAATCCCCTCTCCGTTTTATCCCACCTTGGTCCTTGGCCAGCCCTCCCCCCCACCTGCCCCTCCCAAATCTCAACTGTTGTCTTGAGATGTGTTCTGGAACATCTAGAGAACCTTCTGCTTTTTCTTCCTGTCATCTGTGGTCTGTCTTCTCCCAGAACCCAGGAGTCAGATGGACTTTGGTGTGGGATACGTTCGCCCTAACAGATTCAGCAGCAGAGCTTTCCAAACAAGAGGGATCTGGAAGCGGGCCAGAAAAATACTCTGCAGACGGACTGAGGCAGCAGCAGAGAGAGAGAGAAAGAAGGAAAGGGAGTGGCATTTCCCAGAGCTGATTTTTATTTTTATTTTTTATTTTTGCTGTTAAAAGCCTGTCCGGGGAAGTCCACTGGCATTACCCACCCCCTTAATTTCATTCCTCCATGATGCCACATCGTTTCAACCGCAGTTCGATTATCTCTGCCTCTCAAGTGAAAAAAAAAAAAGGTGATCTGCAATGCTGCAAAATGCTTCACACTTTTGCTAAGTCTGAGCTGGGTTCAGAAAATGGGTTCTAGGTCTGGATTTGGGAGAGGCGGCTCCAGGACAGTCCTTGAAATGAAAAAGAAAAGTTGCTGATGGTTTTTTGTTGATGGCTGGCATGTTGATTGGTTGAACAGACGGCAGCCGTGGATGTTTGTCATCAGAAAATGTGTGTCTTGAATCTGACAACAACTTGGATATGTTCTCCAGGGGGTAAAGCATCTCCCAGGGGGTAACACCTGCTCATAGGTTTAAGAGAGAGGTGGCTATCACTTATATGATAAAGGTGCAGGTATAGTCCTCAGCTGATGGCCACTGTTGAGCCCAAAATTTCCTTTACTAAGCGAGACAGCTGTTCAGCGAGTTTTGCCCCATTCTACAACCTTCCTTGCCACAGCTGTTAAATGAATCCCTGAAGTTGTTAAGTTAGTAACACGGTTGTTAAGTGAATCTGGCTTCCCCATGGATTTTGCTTGGGGGAAAGTCACAAAAGGTGATCCCATGGCCCCAGGTCACGGCAACCATTATAAATATGGACTGGTTGCCAAGGGTCTGAATTTCGATCAGGTGACCCATGGGGGGATGTTGCAAAAGTCATAAATGTTGAAAACAGTCATAAATCACTTATTTTTCAGTAACTTCGAATAGTCACTAAACGAATCGTTGCACGATGAGGACTACCTGTATACCACTTGAAATAATCTGGCTTCACCTCAGAAAACTTAATTCCCTTTGCCTTTATTTTTTGTTATTAAAAACCCATTAGTTGTTAGTCCATATTCAAATACAGCTCTTATGATTGATTGCTCAGAAAGACGATGGGCTTCAGAAAGAGCTGGGTTCAAATTCGGACTGAAGGAAGTTAGTGTGTTGAAGGGACCTGATGCTGAATTGTTCCCATATCGTCTTCACCTGTATTTGCTTACAAACAGTGAGGATTTAAGGTTTTTAAGGTACAAATGAGAGCCAATTTCTGAGGTAGTGGTTAAGGCACCAAGCTAGAAACTGGGAGACTGTGAATTCTAGTCCCACTTTAGGCAAGAAGCCAGCTGGGTGACCTTGGGCCAGTCACTTTCTCTCAGCTCTAGGAAAGAGGCAATGACAAACCACTTCTGAAAAAGCTTGCCAAAAAAACTTCAGGAATTTCTCTAGGCAGCCTCTAAGAATCGGACATCATTGAATGGGGGGGGGGAGAGAAAAAATGTACAAATAATATATTGATTTGGTAAGAATGTTTAGTGTCTTAAGGCTGACAAATAAGAGTTGTCCAGCCATGTCCACATCAAAAGCGAAAAAAGGATCAGTTGAATTTCACAACAACAAAAATTTGAATCACTGACTGTCATACATATGTGAAATTTCATTTCACTCATAGTTCTGGTGATATTTAGGTTTCTGAAATGATGTCAGAACTAACGTGAAGATTACCAATTAAATTAAAAATAGATATCGTGAGCAACTTAACATTATTCCTTACAGCAGGATTACCTAAAACTTTGCAGCAGGCTAGAAAATTATTTGTAATGTGAGGGGTCCATGACCATAAAAATAGTTTTGGCAGAAAAACAGGACCATTTAGAACATAGAATCGTAGGAATGGAAGGGACCTCAGTGGTCTTCTAGTCCAGCCCCCTGCTCAGGGCAGGAGATCTTATACCATCCCAGACAAATGGTTGTTCCCGTCTATTTTTGAAAACCTTGAAATTTGTTATGGTATACACAAATATAACTAAACAGGTACTTTGGTACGGGTAACAAACAAACACTTCCACTTTGATTACAAGCTTCCTAATCACACAGAGATCATGAATAAGAGGCAAGGTCAGACAAAAACTTGAATCCTTGATCAATAGAGTTCTCTATTTGTTGTGATACAGGTAGTCCTCGGCTTACAACTACTTGTGTAGCAACCATTCAACATTACAACGGCAATGAAAAATAGTGATTTATGATCAGTCCTAAACACTTACTCCTCATCACCCTCACAGTCATGTGATCAAAATTCAGGCACTTGGCAACTGGCATGTACTTGTGAAGTTGCACTGTCCCAGGGTCATGTGATCACTATTGGCGACCTTCCCACAAAGTCAATGCACAAAGCTGGATTCACTTAACGACATGATTAACTTAAAAATTGCAGTGACTCACTTAACAACCCTGGCAAAAAAGAGTATAAAATCAGGTGTGACTCACTTAATAACCACCTTGCTTAGCGACCGAAATTCTGCTCCCAATGGTGGTTAGAGATTGAGGACCACCTGTAGTTTCAGCAACTGCTGGAGATTCACCATAAATAGTTTCCCTGCTGCACAAACCACGGGACGTGGTCATGAATGGGATAGCTTGGAAGACCACACAATTGCAAGGATCTGTTTTCTGTGCTGCAAAAAAAATGGAGCAGCAGGATGTTCAGAGAAGACACAGCCACAAAACAGATCATCCCCCTTGCCCAGATGTCCTACACTCTTAATATTCAGGCCCCCATCTTTTGAAGCAAAAACAACAGTGACCAATGATTTATCAGAAAACAGCCTTCCATTTATATGTTGATTGTTCTGCAGAAATGGTGACACAATTGCTGGGAAAACAACATGGAGCCAGTGGTAGGATTCAGCCAGTTCGCACCACTTTGGCAGAACCAGTAGCTAATTTTTTGATGCCCAGGCCCAGAACGGACTTCCGGAAGCGGCATCCACACAGAGAACTGGTTGTTCACATATTTGAATCCCACCACAGCATGGAGCCCCTTCTTGCCAAAAACCAGGCCACACTAACAAGTGACACCCCATCCGTGGGATGCAGGCAGCACACAAAACCACACCCCCTCCGGTCCACGGAAAAACCTCTCTCCACAGAACCGGTCCTTGGGGCCCAAAAGGTTGGGGGCTGCTGCCGTATACCACAAGAAGCTATGTTCCATGGATGTGTTGAAAGATTGTGGGGTGATCACCAGTTCTCACATCCCAGAGTATGGTCATAAAGTGTCAGTTGATGGTGCAATCAAAACTCTGTGGGTTTTTTTTAATGCGCATCTCAAAAAAAACAGGCAGGGTTCTGATCACACTACTGTGGTTGCCACTTTGACATTTCTGACCGTACCCTCCAGACCTCTGCTCACATCACATTAGCCATGCACAGCATGGACATACGTTTCTCAAACTGTCTGAGGGCCACCACGCCTAGAACATTACAGAATGAACATCGCAAGATTGATAATTGGAAGGAATGTCTTGTCTGAAACTTTGGAGAACCTGTCCATCAAAAAGCAGAAATGAGCTTCTTCCTCCGATTTCTTCTACAGTAAAGTTGGAAGAAAACAGCTTAATTAACCTCTTTATTTATTTATTTTTATTTTAAAAGCAGCATTTGGGATTTCAGTTTAAACTGGGGTCACCATTTCAAGGAGGGAGAGATTGAATATTCCTGTCTGTTTTCCTGAAATGGGGTTCATCATTTGCAATACAAGATAAAAGATATTCTGGTGACGCCAATGGAGCTACTCAACTGCTTTAAACCATGCACTGGATAGCAAATTCTAAAAAATTAAACTTCGGTTTAAACTTCCTCCATCTTTGTGGGGAATCCCATCTATTATTAAATGGGTACTAAAGCAAGGAGAATCAGACTCACCAGCTCCATTTTAGATCATTTATTGTTATGCATTTGTGTTAATTTGATTATTGTACTGGGAAATATGCTGCTCCAAATTAACTTGTTTGGACTGGCTATTAGCCTAATAAAACCCCAACCAAATTTTATTGACATCTATCTTCAGGGAGGTTTGATTGACAATTATGATTTACTTAAGTTACTGTTTTAATCATTTTGATGTGTTTTACTGTAGAATTTGCAATTGTAGCTAGAATCTTTTAAGTTAAGATATAAATCTGGTAAAATGAAAAGAAATCTAAAATATGTATTTAGAGTCAAACTATTTTACATGATGCACAAAGCTGTGCAACTGCGAGTGGACTGCAAGTGCATTCACACAATATATGAAGCATAATTATTAGCACTGAACATAGTTAGGCTTCTTCACCGCTCAGCTTTTTGCTTAGGAGATGATTTAGCGAACATGCCTGCTTCGAGAATGGGTTACTTCAGAAACCACGTTCTGCAATCATGTAGTTTAACTCCAAGCCAGGTTCCTCTCTACATAATGTATGAAATGACCATGATGTCAGGAAGAAGCATTTCGCTAAGGCTAGAATCAACTTAAGAGGATTAGAGTAGCTTGCTTGACATCCTATATAAGCTAATATATTAGCTTATATTAGCTTGTACATCAGAGGTCCCCCAACCTTGGCAACTTTAAGACCTGTGGACTTCAACTCCCAGAATTCCCCAGCCAGAATGGTTGGCTGGGGAATTCTGGGAGTTGAAGTCCACACATCTTTAACTTGCCAAGGTTGAGAAACACTGCCTTAAATACGCAGAGACCACTGACTGCTGAAGCAGTAGTACATTACATGCACAGTTCTTTCCTTTTTCATCTTAGCTTAAAAAAAAAAGGATTACATATCACGGACATGTAAACAGGTGATGTTTCGCCAGGATAGTTAAAAACTAGTGGATACCATCTTACAACATAGCAAGCTTGGTTAGTTTGTCCTAGACCTAGGGGGACATTTCTATGGCTGGGCTTGCTGTGTGAGCCCAATCAACTGGCTAGTTTACAGATGGATGGATTGCACTATACAAACCCAGCAAGTAGGTTAACACTGGAGCCAAGTTATGGGTGACATGTGAATGTAGCCACACTTTTGTCATGAGTAGATATGTTCCCTTGCAACTTACCCACTCTGTGACTAGTATCCTAGTTGGCCATTAAACCTTTTAGTAACAGGTTAGCATGAAAATTCAATAAATAAAATAAGACTTCAATAATAATAATAATAATAATAAATAATAATAATAATAATAATAAGAAGAAGAAGAAGAAGAAGAAGAAGAAGAAGAAGAAGAAGAAGAAGAAGAAGAAGAAGAAGAAGAAGAAGAAGAAAAAGAAAAAGAAGAAAAAGAAGAAGAAGAAGAAGAAGAAGTAGTAGTAGTAGTAGTAGTAGTAGTAGTAGTAGTAGTAGTTGGAAGGGACCTTGGAGGTCATCTAGTCCAACCCCCTGCTCAGGCAGGAAACCCTATACCATTTCAGACAAATGGCTGTCCAATCTCTTCTTAAAGACTTCCAGTGTTGGAGCATTCACTGCTTCTGGAGGCAGGTTGTTCCACTGATTAATTGTTCTAACTGCACATTTATACTCACAGATAATGTCTGAAAAATGAATTGTGGGGATAAAAAAAAAGATCCTATTCACTCTTCTAATAAACCCTGGTTCACCCAAAACAATTCCCTTAGTTGCTGAATTAGCCCATTGTCCCAGTTTGTGCAGTACGAACTAACCATATGGTTTATACTAACTAGATAAACCCGCTATCATGAAACAAATGAAGGTCAACTCTAATCCAGCTTACTTTCTTTGTGAATGCAACTGTTAGTTTATAACTGACCTACATAAACACGTTACATGGATACAACTCGTAACTTATTTTTAAAGACTGTGGGGGCAGGGGAGGGCTAACTGATTTGGCTAAAATTGAGGGAAAATGGAGAATGGAAATTCATTAAAGGCATTGGCTTGGATCGCACACTATGCCCCTAATTTGGTAACCCACAAATTCTTGAAAAGACCATAACCATCTGGATTCCCATAGCACACTATGCCATGAACAGTGGTTTGCAAAGCAGAAGAGGTAGTTTTGTGCAACTGTGGCTTTTAGATTTTTATCTGTTCTATATTGACTGTTTTATTTATTGTGCACCCTAAGGGGGAAATTGGCAATTTGATTAATAAATAAATAAATAAAAACAAGCCGATCGTGTAATAGGATAGCCTATGGTGAGAATGCAGTCACTGATGTTTTCCATCTCAGACCAAAGGCTGCCCGAGAATTAAATCCTAGCTCCCCTCCCATGGATATCAAGCGTTCAGCCACCTCACCGAGACTCATTCAAGAGACGTGTGGTGTCTTCATGTCTTTATGTTCCCCTGCAATGTCTCACTTATGAGATCAACAATGAGTACAGAGGCTTGACGAGTATCACTCTTAACTCTCCAGAGAACCTGGTCAAGCTGCTGGACCAATCCCCAAATGGGCAGCAAGTCATATAAACTGAGACACACGCACAGAGAGAAGCACAGATTTCGTTCTTTCACAAACACCCACTCCATGAAAACACAAGCCAGCAAGAGCACCATTCACAAACGCATACAAACAGCAGATTATATGCACACAGATACAACTGCACCCGATCTGAACAGGAACGGGTAGAGTTTGGTTGGGCGAAGCCTCGGAGGTGGAGCCAATTGCAATGTTCATTTTCTAGAGTCCCACCTACCCCCCATCTGCGGTTCAAAGCCACTTGCCAGCTTTGATTTTTTTCTGGCCTGTTCAACTCTCCCGGTAGGAAGGGCGACAAAATACCATTCATCAAAGCATGAATCACCAGGCAGGCAGCACAGATTGGGTTTCCAAGCACATTGTGGATTGCATCCTAGCTTGCAAAAGAGGATTCCTTGATTTGGATGTCACAGCATTAGCAGCTCGCAGCTTCCTCAGCCGGGGCTTATGCTTTCTCCTTGCACTGAAGCTCTGCAGGTACAGGCAAACGTATCGGTCTCTACGGAGATTCTCAGTCATCCGGGTCATAGTTATCCCAAAGATGCTTTTTCACGAGGCAACTGGACTTTCTTGTCGTTCTTTTGAAGACGTTGGATGAGAAGCGAAACGTCTTCAGAGAAAAAACAAGGAAGTCCAGTTGCCTCGTGAAAAAGCATCTTTGGGATAAAGATGTATTGGCCCGTGCAGAAGATAGCAATAGCAATAGCACTTAAGACTTTATATACCGCTTCACAGTGCTTTACAGCCCTCTCTAAGCGGTTTACAGAGTCAGCCTGTTGCCCCCAGCAATCTGGCTCCTCGTTTTACCGAACTCGGAAGGATGGAAGGCTGAGTCAACCTTGAGCCCTGTCAGTTCAGCCCATCCTGCCAGATTCCTAAGGGAATCCATCTCTGTGCGTGCTGCCCTACGCACCTTCCTCATAGGTGCAGCTCACCTCTGTACTATATCAGCTAGCGACTGCCTCTGGTCCCTTCAACTCTCATACACCCCCCTCTACAGCGAAAACATAACCGTAACTTTGGCGCTGGGATCAGGCCGCACAGAGCAAGGCTTGAGCCCCATATGCCTTGGGCTCTGCCCAAATCCTTGCCCAAACCAGTGGGGGCATCTCCTCCTTTTGGAAACCAAGCGCCCTCAAGGTGTGTCTACCTCCCCTCCTCCTCCCTCCACTTCCAGCCTCTGCTCTTGGCAGCATCTGTGGGCCTGTCAGTCAAGCAGCAGCTGCAGAAGAAATGACTTCAGGCTGTTCAGTTCTGCAGTGAACCAGTGTGTGCCTGCAAACACATCCAGCAAACTCAGCCCCTGCAGCAATTCCCTGGAGGTGCCAGAGGAAGGGGGCAGCTACCGACGCACACCTGCCTCTGCTGCAGCAGCTACCTGTGAACAAACACACAGCTAAGCATCCTCAGATTTTTTTTTTTAAGTAAGTAGTTATATGCATTTGCACGCACATACACCACTAGCCACACCTGCATAAGTGTTCACTGCATAAGCCCTGCTTGTCTGCACACAACTTGTCTGCATACCGACAACATGCATAAAACCCAGTTTTTGAATGAACCCATGGTCTGCTTCTATATGAAATACTGAACAGTCATCTGACAAGCCAGACGCTAAGGTGCAAAAGAATTCACCCAGTTTAGCCCAGTGAGCAAAAACGGCTGTCAGTCTTTCATTGACTTGGTTAACTATGTCGTGTGAACATAGCTTGGGTACTTGTATCGATCCATATTTTGCCTATTTTGGCTGGGAAGGGCCCTTCCAATGACAGAGATCTGCCCAGCATAGAGCTCCACACAAGCCAATCCCAGGGGAACCCCAGTTGCGGGTCACTGCACCACCGCGGACCCACGCCCCGAGGCCATTAGGTAAGCCATGATAGGCAAGCCACACCTAAGCCAGGTCTGCAAAGCCGCCACTCAGTCCCAAGCGATCGTTCCCACCCCTCCAGGGGCACAACGGAAAGTTGCAGAGATTTTATTTATAAATAAAAAAAACCCTGCAAAGTTGCAGGAAAAGGGGGGGGGGGTAAAAAAACAACCCCAAAACAAATTAAGGAATTGGAGGGAAGAAAAACTACAGGCAGATGGGATTAGCATGCAAACATCGGCCTTAAAAAACAAACAAACCAAAATAAATAAATAAAAGAACAAAACAACCATCCAAATGGAAAACCGCGCTATTCGCAGGCTCCGTTTCCGGAGTGGCTTCGGAGCAGCGGCGAAAGGAGCATGCCGCGACTCCGGCCCTTCGGAGAGAGCGCGAGCCTTCCTCCGGATTAACCCCCCCAGAGGTGCTTCAATGCCACTTCTTCTCTTCCCCTCCCCCCCCACCCCGGATTCTGGAGAAGAAGACGCCTATAATGCGGGTGTGGAGTGATCCGAATTCCCCCCCCAAAAAAAATGAGGCTCCAGGCCCCCCCTTTCTCCTCTCCCCGCTTTTGCTCACTAGCCCCCCCCCCCGCAATGGATGGATGGATGGGTGGCCTGGCTGCCTGGCGGAGCCGGGTGGGGGTTCCCCCCTCCAGGGAATCCCGGTGGCCCCCTCCTTGCCTGCCAGCGGAGCGGGGGTGGGAGGGGCGGCTCACCCTGATGCGGTGCTGGGGTGATCATGGTGGGGGGGACGCTGGCGAGGCGGCAACTCCCGAGCAGGTTGATCCGGAGCAAAGAGCGAATGCGGCACGGCCAGGCTGGGCGGGCGAGCGAGCGAGCAATAAGACGGGAGCGAAGATGCGGGTCTGGGTGGGGGTGGCTTTTCTTTCCCAGCGCTCCCCCCCCCCCCGCTCGCCGCTCGCGTCTCTCTTGTCTCTCTCTCTCCGCTTCACGTGGGAAGGGAAGAACCAGTGGAAACGGGAGAGAGGTGGGTCGTCTTTACGGAGGGAGGGGGCCAGTCCCAGACCTTTGGCCTCTGAGCTCTCCGCTTCTCGAGAACGCCAAGCATCCCCCTTGGGGAAGAAGGAGCCGGGTGGGGGGGTCTTGCTGCTTCCCAAGGACCCCCTCTTGTTTTCCCGACTCGCTCCGCAAGAAGTCGGGGTGGGAACCCCTCCGCCGGCGACTGGCTCTTCTCGGCTTTCTCCTTCGGGGGAGCTTCCTTGCACAAGGGCAGTCTACCTCTGCTTGTCTGTTGAAAAGATGGGGCTCGGCTACCTCCTCGGCGCGGCGTCGGTGACCTGCGGGGCCGACTGGCTTTTGGAGAAAGGGCGCTAGAATAGTCCTGTGTCCTTCTGGACACCCCCCCCCCTTTACCCAACCAGGTGTCCTCTTGATGTATTGGGGCTACGACACCAAGAAGACCCGGGGGGGGGCTCTTTTGCTCACAACATTTTCAATGCACAGCACTTAGGGCTATATTTTTCCTCTTTCTTGCACCTATATGCCAATAGCCGGGTAGGTTTAGCATTCGTGAGCATCATTCGTGAGCACCTGCAGTGAGCAAAGAATTGCAAAAACCTCAGTGGCTGCGGAGCAAAATTGATGCAAGCTGATCCTTGAACAGTTTCCTGCCTTCACACAATACACCGAGCAATAAAGAGGTGGACTGACACCACATACCAAACATCTAGCCAAGATTGAACTGAATTTAGTGGGCTGTGCAGTTGCTAAATCTTGTTCTGACCCGATAAGACTGTTGGGTGAACACAGCCATTTTCTCAAACCCAAATAAGCGAACATCATTGTCAGAAAAACACTTAACACTAAAACAATAACAATAAACACTAACAATAAAAGATACTATCTCATGCAACAGGGTTCCCCAACTGCCAGGGCTGTGGCATGCCAGGAACTGGGCCGTGCAAACAAGCAAAGCCCCATCTTTGGGATTCAGGAAAAACCTGTCTCCACGGAACCGGTCCCTGGTGCCCAATGCTATATGCTGGCTGTGGAATTCTGGGAGTTGAAGTCCACACATCTTAAAGTTGCCCAGGTTGAAAAACACTGTTCTATATCAGCGGCTCCCAACCTTTTCTATACGCCGCACCCATAGAATGCTTCTGATATGTTCTCGCACCCCTTACAAAAGTTTGAAATAACGGCAATGAATTATGCATATACTATAATTTTGAAAACCCAAGTTTTCACATCCCCTGGAATATCGTCTCGCACCCGCGGTTGGGAGCCCCTGTTCTATATTGAAGCACATTTACGCGGTTAGTCTTCCTTAGCCGGGGATACTTTCAAACCTGTTTGAAAACAATGTCCATTATCCGCATCCCTGAGAATAACTATCAAACCTAATTGCTGGCTCTGAAACTACCATATTCACCCCGATCACTAGGTACAGTACCCAGGTTAATCTAATTTCAGGAATTCCCAAAGTATGGGTCAGGGGAGATTATTGCCCCCAATTACTCTACTGCAAAGTTGGAGCAGTCCTGCGATGTAAACATTAAAATGTAATTATTAAAAATAGAAGGTATATTTACAGGTAGTCCTTTACTTGCAACCGTTCGTTTAGTGACCGTTCAGAGTTACAACGGCACTGAAAAAATTGACCTATCACCAAGTTTCACACTTATGACCCTTGCAGCATCCCCACGGTCGGGTGATTTACATTCAGATGCTTGACAACTGACTCACAATAATAATAATAATAACAATAATAATAATAATAACAATAATAATAATAATAATAATAATAATAATAATAATAATAGTAATAATAGTAATAATAGTAATAGTAATAATAATAATAATAATAATAATAATAATAATAATAATAATAATAATAATAATAATAATAATAATAATAATAATAATAATAATAAGTTGGAAGGGAGCTTGGAGGTCATCTAGTCCAGTGGTTCTTAACCTGGGCGATATTGCCCCCCAGGGGGCGATTTCATTTTTCAGGGGGGCGATGGAATGAAAAGGGGCGATGCGGGGGCGAAGGAATGAAAAGGGGGCGATATGGGGGCAATGGAGCGAGAAGTTTTGGGGACACTTTTGAGCCTTCCCCTGCGGCTCCGAGCCTCCTCCGCCATTTGCAGAGAGAGACAGAGACAGAGAGAGGCACATGCGCTTCCCTTCTCTCTCTCTTTCTCTCTCTCATGCGGACTTACCCCCTCGCAGGGCTCCTGATTGGCCTTGTGCCTGGGTGCCCCGCCCCCTGGGAGAAGCGCGGCCAGGAAGTCCCTTTCCCTGCCTGGCCCCGTCCGAGGTGCACGTGGCCGGGGAGCCGCACGGGAAGCCCCGGGATCCCCACTGGGAGCGGCCCGCCAGAGCCTCAGCTGAGCAGGCTAGCCCTCCCGCAAGCCGCGGCCCCGAGGGAGAGCAGCCCCTGTGATCCCCAGCTGGCGGGACTGTTGGCCCAGATGGCCAGGAAGGTGCGCCGGAGTCCCGGCTGCTTTGTTGGCGAAGAATGTGAGGTGAGCAGAAGATGGGGGGGAGAGAGAGAAAGGGAGGGGGGAGGCATTTTCCAACCAGCAGCAGAAGAGCCCCGGCCAGACCCGTGGGAGCGCCTCCTCCTGGGGCCCGGCGCTGGCTTCCTTGCCTTCCTCCTCCTCGTCGTCCCCTTCTTCCTCCTGCTGCCCCCCAGTCGGCAGTCCCAGCTGGGCCAGCAGCCAGCGGGGGCATCGCTCCTGGGCCGTCCCCGGGCCACTCCCTGGGCTCCCATGGGCTCAACATTCACGGGAAGGGGGGGAAGCACGCTCAAGGCGACGGCCGCCGCACAGCCCATCGCACAGCCAGATGCCGGTGGGTCACGGATCACCGGGAGTGCCATGTGGTGCGGAGCAGCCCCAGCTCCTCTAGCACGACGCACCTACCGGCGGCACAGGAGGCTCCATCATCGGTCCTGGCAGGAGGCGGATCATTGCCCCGGTTCCGACTGAGGATGCTGGCGGTGTGGGAGAAGGTTTGGCGATGCAGCCGACGGGGGCATTCTGCGGATGCCCCGCGGCCCACGACTTGAGCCCGGGGACACTGGCGGCACATGGGATGGCCTGCCAACGTGACCGTGAGCCAGGGTGTCCCCGCAGGCCCGGCGGCCAGCACAGCTGGGTGCCTCCAGCGGCGACGGGGTTTGGCGAGGCCACCGCAAGCCACGGGCGGGCCTGCAGTCCAGAACAAGAGACGCGGCTAGGGAGAAACGCTTGCGCTGGATGGCAGTGGAAGGGAGGCTGGGTCCCGGATGGCTGCTTTTCACGGCCAAATGCCGGATGCTGGGCAATTGACTGAGGTGGAACAGCGGGGTGGGGGGAGGCTATGTAAAGCACATCTCCCCGAGCTGGTCCAGGCGGCAGTCCCGGCTGGGCATCACTCCCTGGGCCACTCCCTGGGCAGCATCGCTCCGGACTGTGGGCCCGCTCCTGGCCTGCGGTGTCCTCGCCAGACCCCCTGTCACCGCTGGAGGTACCCAGCTCTGCTGTCTGTCGGGCCTGCGGGGACGCCCCGGCTGACGGTCACGTGACAATTTTAAAGAAAACCAAAAAAAGTGTTTGCATAAATTGAAGAATTATTTCCTATGTTGTGATTGAGAGGTTATGTTGGGGGAGGGGGGCGATGACAACTTCCTCATTGGCTCAAGGAGGCGATTCATTCAAAAAGGTTAAGAACCACTGATCTAGTCCAACCCCCTGCTCAGGCAGGAAACCCTATACCATTTCAGACAAATGGCTGTCCATCTCTGGTAAAGTCAATGGGGGAAGCCAGATTCATTTAACAACCGTGTGACTCATTTAACAACGGCAGTGATTTACTTAACAACCGTGGCGAGAAAGGTCGTAAAATGGGGCAAGACTCACTTCACAAATTTCTCACTTAGCAACATACATTTTGGGCTCATATTTGTGGCCGTAAGTCGAGGATTACCTGTATTTTGTGTCTAATGCTAATTCCTGGAAAAATTATTCGTTTTATGCCGGAGGATATCCTACCGATTTTTCGATCTGGGACTGGGAGTCTGCAGTTTGAGAACGTTTTCAGTCAGGATGGTGGTGATGATGGAGGGAAATGAAGTCAGAACAGTAAAGATGGCGCTGAAACCAATCAATCAAAGCCTTTCAATATCTCCAGGTGGGTGGTTGATGACGCAATTGTAGCTGCCATCTTGACTTTTTTGATACCTGCATATATCCTCGCCATGCTTGGTTTCTGCCATCACGCCCTCCTTGGGACTTTTCCTCCCACTGCTGAAAATCTGGAGTTAGGGCCAATGTACATGAAGAGCTAAAAAAAAGGAATGGACCCCTCTAACCCCTCTATCCCAGGGGTCCTCAAACTTGGCCCCTTTAAGACTTGTGGACTTCAACTCCCAGAATTCCCCAGCCATTCCCCATGGCTGGCTGGGGAATTCTGGGAGTTGAAGTCCACAAGTCTTAAAGGGGCCAAGTTTGAGGACCCCTGCTCTAACCGAGACTCTCCAGATCTATATGAATCCCCATAAGCTGCCTGCCAACATGTCCTGGATGATGTAAAATCCTCCTTTGTCATTCATCTCCTGTGGAACGAAACACCTATTTATTGGATCATCAAGCTGATTTAAACTCACCCTTTCATTGTAAAGAGAATGGCTGATTTAGAAACCCTTTTGTTTCAGCTTTGTGGAAGAACTAAATAGCAATTGAATGAAGGGATGTGTTACCCCCCCCCCCCCAGGGCGCTGTGCTAAATGAATTTCTTCTTAAACCTGGGTATTTTTAATAATGCAGATGATCACAAATCCACTAGAGCTGCAGCGCTCCACATGGGAATCTTTACGTTTCTGATCCACCCAGCTTCCGGTGTAGACTGCTGCAGCTGAGGGCTGCGTTTTTTTTCCCCCAAGTGGGAAGTTGCTGTTTGCAGCCTCGGAATATTTTTCTAACCATGAATAGGTTTTAATCTATACCAGTGTTCCTCAACCTTGGCAATTTTAAGATGGGTGGACTTCAGCTCCCAGAATTCCCCAGATAGCCATGGGAGTTGAAGTCCACCCATTTTAAAATTGCCAAGGTTGGCCTATGCAGCCTTTATTCTCCACCCCAGTCTTCTCCAGGGGTGGTGGAACTACAAGCTCCATCATTCATTAGTCACATGGGATGGGGGGGTGATGGGCATTGTTTTCCAACAGGCCCAACTCAGAAGTAGAAGAGACAAACAAGAACAGTGCAAATCATTTATCTCTCAGGAGTAACCCCAGATTTACAGGACCCTCTATTATTGCATTATATTCTGCTTTTCATTTTCAGAGGTTGATGTCCCCCATAAATGACAAGGGGAGATCGTCTCCCTTCATGTTATTTTCATGCCAGTTGGGCCTTAAAAGAGAACAACTGGCTGAAAGTCACTCCAATAACTTGTTTGCTATCCAAGGGAATCAAGGAACAGAGGTTATCTTTCAAGTAAGGTTGTCGTCATGTTATCAGTGGGGGGGGGGGGAAGAATGGACTCAGGGGAAATAAAATAACCCAGTTGGAGGTTACCTTAACTGAATTGTGTCTTCTAAACAACGGTATCTGGGATGGGGAAGCTTCCTTTTTGTTCTTGGGACGGATATTTATTTTATTTGTGTATTTATTTAAATCCCGCCTTTATTATTTTTACACACAATTTAAGGAGGCAAACATGCCCGACACACCTTGCTCCTCTTATTTTCCCCACCACAACACCACAACTCTGAGAGAGAGAGTGACTGGCCCAAGGTCACCAGCTGGCTTTCATGACTAAGGCGAGACTTGAACTCATGGTCCCTGGCTTTCTAGCCTGGTGCCTTAACCACTAAACCAAACCGGCAATCTTGGCCTTCACTGGAGCAAGGGACAAGGCTGGAGGTGGTTATTGAGGGAGGAATCAAGATGGCAGCCACAGCCGTGCAGTCAAAGCCCCACCCTTGCCGATAAAAAATGGGCACAGTCTCGGTGGCTCAATCCTGGTTGGTTTTTTAAAAAAATTTTACGCCTGCTCTGTGGACATGGCAGACAAGGGGATGTCTGCCATGTCTACCCTGGCTTTCTAAAACCTTGGCGCCCTCCAGATATATGGACTTCAACTCCCAGAATTCTCAGCAATGCTGAGGAAGCCAAGGAAAAGTTGGACTAGCCAAGAGACCATCTACTAATTAGCATATTTTCCCTGATTTACCCTTTAGACTAGAGCATAGCTGTCAAACTCGCCATGTCACGTGACATGTCGTGATGTATCGCGACGTTGTTTGCATTGCCGGAGTTGGGGTGGGCGCGGTCTCTGTATGATGCAACCGGCCCGCAGGCCAGTAGTTTGACACCCCTGCTTTAAAGCAAGGTTTCTCAACCTGGACCACTTGAACGTGGCTGGCTGGGGAAGGGCTGCAAGGATTCTACGTGTTGACATTATTATTAAATTTTCTATCCCACATTTATTCTGTACAACTCAAGGCACACACACACAAACACAGACTGCCTCCACTGCCTATTTTCTCAACAACCTCCCTGTTAGGTGGGTAGCGCTGAGTGGGTATGACTGGCCTAAAGTCACCCAGCTGGTTTACATGCTCACGAGTGGACTAGAACTCACAGTCTCCTGGATTCTAGTCCAGTGCCTTAACTACTACACCCTTCTAGCTCTCATTGAGAGGGTTTTGGGTAGCCCAAGAGATGTTGGAGAGCCATAGGGCTCATCCTCCTCTCCCACAGAATAAAACTCCTATTTCAAAATTGGAATCAGAATTGAGCTGGAAGGGACCTTGGAGGTCTTCTAGTCCATCCTCCTGCTGAAGCAGGAGATCCTATACTATTTTCAGACCAGTGATTGGTTTATGCCAATGTTGATGACAAATGCAGTACTGAAGGACTCCTGCCAAACTCTCTTCAGCTTTGCACAGTACAATCTCCTTCCATCTTTTTTTGCATTTCATCACTCTCCGATTCCACTCCACACAGCCCTGTTGTTTGGCTGCCAAGAGATAACATGGCTGGAAGTCAACATCCAAGGTTGGCAGTCCCAGTGCACAGGGCTTCGGGCACACAAAATGGCATTCTGTTTCCCCTTGACGTCTTCGCAATGTTTCCATTTGAACCAGAGGTTTCCTGGTACAGCTCAAGGAGGCTGAACGAGAAACCCCAAAGGACTATTTATTTAAAACTTTAGGGAGCTACGCAATGCCTCAGTCCTCTGAGGCTAAGTGCAAGAAGCACAGTGCAACATTTTTAAAAAGGGGGGGGGAAACAGTTTGGATCACCAAAAACATTTTAGTGCATATGCCTTTTAAGAGAAATACTCCATCAGCGATGCAAATAAGAATTCCGTTTTTAGGGGTTTGTAAATACTTTGAAGCAGTGGTGGGATTCAAATAGGTGAACAACTGGTTGTCTCTGTGGATGCCGCTTCCGGAAGTCCATTCTGGGCCTGGGCAACAAAAAATTAGCTACTGGTTCTGCTGAAGTGGTGCGAACTGGCTGAATCCCATCACTGTATCTATCTATCTATCTATCTATCTATCTATCTATCTATCTATCTATCTATCTATCTATCTATCTATCTATCTATCTATCTATCTATCTATCTATCTATCTATCTATCTATCTATCTATCCATCCATCCATCCATCATCCATCCATCCATCCATCCATCCATCCATCCATCCATCCATCCATCCATCCATCCCCGTGGTGGGATTCAAATATGTGAACAACCGGTTCTCTGTGTGGATGCCACTTCCAGAAGTCCATTCTGGGTCTGGGTAACAAAAAATTAGCTACAGGTTCTGCCGAACTGGTGCAAACTGGCTGAATCCCACCACTGCTTTGAAGTATCTTTTTAGTAAACCAGATGATATAAATCCAAATAATTATTTTTTAAACAATCTTCAGGCAATGAAGATTTTCCTTCAAAGGTACGAACCACCATCAGAAGCGAAGCATCTATCTGAAGATAAGCATTCAGCGCATAGCTTGAAAGCACTTCAGAAACGTTTCATTATGCCTGGTTTTAATATCTTCCCACTTTTGAGATTTCATATTGAGCGAGAGGGATTTAAAATATCCTACTTTATGATATGTAGCCCAAGCTTTATTTGTCCTTTCAGGAACTGCTCCAAGAAGGCCAGCCAATGATCAGGAGGGAATTGGCTTAAAATAACTCACAGATTATTATAATGAATAGTGTGAATTGCAGGGATAATTAAGCTACGTGCAGATCTGCTACCACAGGAGTGTGGAATTTATTGGCCAAGTGAGATCTTTGCAGTGTGGTCTTCTCCACCACATGATCTCAGCTGTGAAGATGCCAAGGAGAGAATTTGCTATACCTACATCAGGATGCCTACAATTTGAGAATAGTTCTTAGTGTTTGTTGAGCTTGATAGTTTTCCTGCTAATGTTTTATTACAAACACCACTGACCCCTACACTGGTTATGTTACCTAGCCTGGTAATGAAACCTCTAGAACAGTGTTTCTGTACCTTGGCAACTTTAAAATGCCTGGACTTCAACTCCCAGAATTCCCCAATCAGCAAATTCAGCAAACACCAAAAAGCCAACAGTTCGGGTTGGACTAGAACAGAGGTCCCCAATCTTTTGGGCACCAGGGACCAGTTACATGGAGAGAGGTTTTTTCACAGACCAGAGGGGGTGTGGTTTTGTGTGCTGCCTGTACCCCACAGGTGGGGCTTTGCTTGTTTGTGCAGCCCGGTTCCTGGCATGGCACGGCCCGGTACCGGTCCACGGACCAGGGATTGGGGACCCCTGGACTGGAAGACCCCCAAGGTCCTTTCCAACTCTGTTATTCTATGTGCTATGAGTCAACCTTGAGCTGCCTAAATTTTCTATTGGTGTTTGAAAAGTGAGCCTTGCACCTTATCTGAAATACAGCAGTGAACAGGGAAAAAAAAGGCCTCTTTTACAGTATTTCTTGAACAAACCAAAGTTTGGAATGAGATTCAATAAGCAATTCCAAATTTCAAATGGGAAGTAAAAGTTACAGCCACATTCAAAGGTTTGGAAAAGTTAAAATGTTTGGACTCCATCTCCCAGAATTCCCAAGCCAACATGTGGCTGGGTAATTCTGGGCATTGAAGTCCATACATCTTAAAGTTGCTGATGTTGAGAAACAGGGCAGTCTAGTATACTAAGATATTCATTGGGTGAACCCTCTCTGGGGAGCATTTCATATTTCATATTAAAAGTATTCATCAAATATTTCTCCAATTTCTTTGGCAATTTAAATTGCCAGACTCTAACCAGTTTTAATTCTGCTGTTGTAGTTTTACATGGATGTTATAGTATTTACTCTATGATTAATGTGCTTGTGGTTATTTTTCTGAAAGCAGCTTTGGGGGTGGAGTTAACATATGAAAAATGATCTACTCTTTTAAAACAGAAATATCACCCAAACGGAAGATTTTAACACCATATGCTCCACAAACTATAAAATACCTCTTCATTCTCCATGTCATCTCATAAGGAAAGGCCCCCAGATAATGAAGAGTATCACAAAAGTTCTCTCTTCACTGATTTTAATGGTCTGCGTTTGTTTAAGGGAGAGTTCAGCACGAAAGAAAATTAATTCATTGATTGAAAAGGACAATTAGAAAGCATGACACAGCAGACTGCATAAAAACAGTCCTTTCTAACATCTTCTGCTCCTTCAATGGATCCCTGACGCCTTTTCCCATTAAAAAGTCTTATTTATTATGGGGTTGCACACATTTTCCATGTTGCTTGATTAGCTCCATTTGATCATTTTTGTTGATCTTTGCAATTCCAAAGCATTTGTTCTTAATGTAGCAACTGCCCACAAGACTAAGAGTTTAGTCATAACACTGCAAGCGTGGGGAAAAAATGACATTAGAAAACACCTTTAATTGGTCAGGGGGACAGTGAATTCTAGAAAGATTCCTCCTAAGCATGGCTCTTTTTTTTCCATGCAAAGGAGAACCCCAGATTTCACATTTAAATAATCTGCAAAACGTGGAAGAAAACCATGAACGAAAGCAGACGTTAAACATCAACACACCAACACACACTTCCCCTCACATCAGTTAGTTTCACTGATCTTTTAATGAGGAAAAGAGAACTGGGATGACTCCCAGAGAGGAAACAGGACAGACGAGATGCCCATGCCCAGCTACTTAGATTCCCTGTTTGTGCACCTGTGTTTGGGCACTCATACAGGATCAAAATGAGCCTGCTACATAGCATTTTCAGCTTACAAAAGGCACTTGCTGCAAGGATTAAATGTATAAACATATAAACCATGAGACTGGATTCAAGAAAAGCTTTTTTTGCATGGAAGATGTTAATGGAAGTAGCAGGACTTCGGGCAGACATGGTTATAGTCAGACATGGGTTATATAGACAGTCTTGAGCCCGCTGGATTTTGCAAGGTGAATGTTAGTTGGTGCCGCCCTCTGCTGGAGAGAAACCAAACTGACCATGGGAAAAATCTGTAACAGTTTCTCAACCTCGGCCGCTTGGAGATGTGTGGACTTCAACTCCCAGAATTCCCCAGCCAGGTAATTCTGGGGGTTGAAGTCTACACATCCTCAAGCAGCCAAGGTTGAGAAACACTGATCCAAGACTTAATTTCAGGGGTCTTCAAACTTGGCCCTTTTATGACTTGTGGACTTCAACTCCCAGAATTCTCCAGCCAGTGTGCCTGGCTGAGGAATTCTGGGAGTTGAAGTCCACAAGTCATAAAAGGGCCAAGTTTGAAGACCCCTGTCCTACAGGTACCCTTGGTATCAGTGATATCAGGGCTAGGGGCTCTTTGAAACTCCATCCTTTCTCTGAAGCTCCACCCACTAAAGTCAGAGGAGGTGTCACCGTTTCAGAAGACAGGAAGCAAATACCTGCCTGGGTACCATAATCAAGGTGGGGCCTTCATGGGCCAGATTGGATTCCCCACACATGCAACACGCAAATGCAAACGTGGACAGCATCCATCAGCTTCCGCCAGTGTGGTGGCTCCAGTTTGGTTGGCCTTCCAAATGTAATAATTCTTAGCCAGCAGGACCAAATGCATGGCTGAAAAAAGGCAGGAACAGAGACACACACACCCCAAAGCGAAGGTCACATTCTTTCCACCCTCAAGCTGACCCTTGTAGCAGTTAATTTTCCTTAATAATGCTGCTTATTTCTAACAAGACAAAGTTCCTATAATCCAGGGGTCTTCAAACTTGGCACTTTTAAGACTTGTGGACTTCAATTCCCAGAATTCCTCAGTGATTATGGCTGGTTAAGGAATTCTGGGAGTTGAAGTCCACAGGTCTTAAAGTTGCCAAGTTTGTAGACCCCCTGGTATAATCCTTCTGCATTATATCCAATGGGACATCACACATTTGATGATGCTAGAAACTTCCATTCTGGCAGCCAACAAGAACATGAAGATTTCTGACCACATCCCCGGTTCCAGCTATTTAAAAACTGCAGGCCTTTGGGGAAACTGTGAAATCACTGCCAGTCTATTAAGATTGCATTATTTATCATCACTTCCAAGAGACCATCGTCCCTCTGTCTCCCCATCCCCACCCTTCTCCTCTTTGAACTTTTTCTCCACATGGACTCAAATAGCCCTTTCATCTCCGCTCAGTGGGGATCACTGTTGTCCTCAACTGACCACAGAAAAAAAAAGAGGGAAGTTGCTCTTCCTCAGCAAATTTCTACCAAAAAAAAGCTTTTTCAACTTGTTACATTGCAAAGCTCATCTAGGGCTCATTAGCTGGGCGAGTCTGTTGATGAGATCACATCCCGCAAGAAAGGATCTGCAGAAGATTGCAGGGCAACTCTCCAGCAGCAGAAAATGGGGAAAGCAATTAACGGTCTGAGAGGGTGGGCTGCAGACAATACTGGCTTCAAAAGATTCTGTGGATATCCAGAGATTTGTTTTTTGCTGGCTACCCATTCACAAGTTGACCTAAGGGAATATTAAATTTATTTCAGGCCTAGCGTCTTCTACTACACCAGTTCCTGAAGGTCTTGGTAACTTCTTAAATAAGTCCAATACTGAAGTTCTTGTACTTCCAATTCGCTTCCCCATTCCTGTAGCCCCATGTTTCTCAGCCTTGGCAATTTTAAGGTGCATGGACTTCAACTCCCAGAATTCCTCAGCCATCATGCTAGCTGGGGAACTCTGGGAGTTGAAGTCCACACATCTTAAACGTGTGTTTAAGGTCAAGAAACTCTGCTATAGACCTCCTTCTCCTGGCATTCATTGAATGCATTTGGTCATGCTGGGCTGGAAACTAATAATCAAGGTATCTTGGGAAGGTAATCCTAATGTCCTCCTTGTCTTCTTTCCCATTTGCTCTTTCCATTCCTTTCCACTTCCATTTCCACTCCTTGTCTTGTCCCATACTTGTATAGGTAAGCTAGAATAACATCCACCTCTTTGCCCAATGGTTGGGTTGTCAGAACAAACTGATAAGATCTACCCTCCTTCAATGGGGAGAACCACCAAACTCTTTATCATTCTCAGTGGGCAAATTCTCCTTCCTACTTTTAAAAGCCAACTGTGTGCCCTAAAATCCTGTTTTCAGAACTAATAGAACTATGGCTAAAAAAAACAAAACCTTGCTAACGAACACGGATTGCAATCCTACCTCCATTTCCTTGCACATTTATGATCAATCCTACAATTAAAGATCGTCTTGGAGAAGGGTTGCTAAGAGTCAATGCCAAGTTAGTGGCCCATCATCCATCCATCCACAAGTTTAAGGAAAGACACAGAGGGAAAAACATGGTTTGGGGAAGCTTCCCATCCCTCCCAGGCTTGTCCCCTTCTATGAATACAATTCAGATTGGCTGTGCGATCTCAAATGGCACAATTATTAGCAATAGAAAACACCAATGAAATAGCACCTTATGCCGGATGAAGCTCATGTGTGCTTTTCTTTGGTGATAAGGAAAGAATCAGGGTCTCTCACTATTTGTTGTTTTTGGAACGATTGCTTTGGTGGGAGCCCCGAATTGATCTCGTGGTAGCGATCGTGGTTAGTTCTGAACGGGGAGGAGCCATCTGTGAAACTGAGGAGAATATACTAGACTGAAAAACGTGAGCCACAAGCGACAGCAAACCACTTCTCTAAAGCTGCCGAAAGAACTGCACGGATGCAGCCACCAGGAGAAGAAGCTTGACTCAAGGGACTTTTATTTCCAGAAGCCCAAGGAGAACTTTTTAAAAGGGCTCAGACAGGGCTCTACTGTAAAGCAGCTTGAGCTGAGCTCATGAGTTAGAATCCCACATGGTCACTAGAACTTGGTTGAAGACCAATGGTTAGAAAGCTGCCTTCCCTCTCGGAGAGGCAGTGGACTTCAAGCAGCAAGCCAAAACAGAAGGAGAAGGCCTTGGTGGGGCTTGCTTGGGTTGGGATGACCCCAGAGGCAACCACTTCTGGAATTCACTGGAGTTGTGGCAAGCAATGGGGCCTTGTTGGGAGGACCAAGGCCAAGCGGAACAAAAGAGGGGGCGCTCCAGATCCAGGAGAATGACGGATGCAGCTACCTAGGAGAAGGGGAGAAAAGGAAAGAAGTGAGGCACGTCGGAGAAAGTTGACATTCAAATAAAAAAGGAAGAAGCTCAGGACCCCAAATGACCTGTGAAGAGACCCCCAGTTTCAGCCAGACCAGTGATGGGATTCAGCTGGTTTGCACCTGTTTGGTAGAACCGGTGGCTAAATGTTGTTGAGTCTGGAGAACCGGCTGAATGCACACTGCTTCCGGAAGTCTGTTCTAGGCCTGGGAGGCCTGGAGGAGGCCTCCCAGGCCTAGAAGGGCCTGCCGGAAGTGCGTGGATGCCACTTCCGGAAGTCCGTTCTAGGCCTCAGAGGCCCAGGCCTGCATCCATGCAGAGAACCGGTTGTTCAGGTATTTGAATCGCACCACTGAGCCAGACAATAAATTTATCATGGTTATGAATGCCATCTTGCTGTTGGACTTATCCTCAAGTCACTTGTTTTCCACATTTATTCAAAACATCAGACAGCTCAGCTGCCGGTCCTTTTACTTGATACAGCTTAAATTCCTGGTCCTATACTGCTTTGATCTTGGCCCGCTTCAGACAGGGAACAACGCACAGCTTAGCGCTGCAATCCATACTGAGCCTGCTTTTATTTATTTTGCCAGTCTCCACTGGCTGGATCATAGATCGGAGCCTCCATTTCACATCCCAGCGTGACCTTCGTGGAACAAATTGAATGTCACTTTGGACAGGTTCGTGTTCGCGCGCACACAAAATTTGAAGTCTGGCAGTGTGCAGCTGAAAAAGGTGACTCCAGATGGGGCCTTTGAGAGCCTGTTGTCCACTTTGTAGAAGATGGCTCTGTTCTTCACCTCTCAGACGGATCCTTTTGTACAGTTCCTCATCCAGTTTTGAAATGAGAATCATTGCTACAATCAAGCAGTTGCAGTGAGACCCTGGTTTTTCATGATGAAAACCCTTGGCACGATTGTGTGAACTGAGGTTTGGACCTTCAACTCCACTGCATGCTTAATTTCTGCTTGATTATTGCTGAGGTCATCAAATGGCACACTTACCTCAGAGGCCCAAAAGAAGATAACCCTGAAAATTAAAGACAAGCCAATCGCTTCTACCCCAAAATAGGAAGTTTAGACGGGGGGGGGGGACTGTCTTGCCTGCCTCCAGTGTCATGTTATCAAGAAAGCAAGGTGCCCCTCCTTTTTTTTTAACAGGTGAGTTATTTACGGTATAACAAACAAAGCCCAAACAAAGCTAGCTTTCCTTTTAGATCAATGTAGTATCTACATAAACAAGTCCTGTGTTCTCCCAGACCACTTGGATCTCACAGAAGAAAAAGGGAAGAAAAGGGAACTAAATGTTGCATTTTGCACAGAGCCGCAAAGGCGGCAACGGATGGTAAAACCACAAGAGAGACAAAAATCAAACTGAGGTTAGATCACAAGGGTCATTTTTTCATTTAATCTGCAAGCAACTCACCAGTTCCAATGTCTTCTATCTCATCCTTGTGGATAAACCTAGTGGGAATTAAAAACAAACAAACAAAAAGTCTGAGTTTTTAAAAGGCCTTTTCCTAAAGCGATTGATTCCCTCTCCTTCAGCAAATACACCTTAAGCTAGGATAGTCTGTTTCCTCCGGTGTCTGAGGCATTATACACCCAAACAGCTTTAAAGACCATCTTGGTTCAGAGTGCCAGATGCAGCAAATATAAATGGGCAACATATATAAACAGGCAACCATTTCACCATCCTGTGGAAGATTCATAATTGTCACGGCCCGGTTCTGTGCTGTCCCAAAGGAACCCCTAATCTGAAGTCTGCGCACTGCACAAATTCATCAGCCTTTTCAAGGACTTCTAAGAGATCAGAGGATTTTCTTACATCATTATCAAACTTAATGCCAGGATATGATGCTATAAAAGCAAGCTCAGTTTACATATAATTTTTAAAAAGTTCCCTGGCCCAGGACAAGTCCTCCCCAGGAGAAAAGAGGGTGTACGTGGCCACAGATTGGCTCTTACGCCGGATTGAGCTCCGCAGAGTTCCTTCCTCTTCATCTGGTTCTCCAGTCCTGGGGACAAAACAAAACCATCACACTGGGTCTCCACCTCTTGAGTTATCATCATACCTGCCAGTGAAAATTGTTTGCATGCAGAGCAGGTTCAGAGGGTTACCTGGCATTGTATTCCGTACACCCCAAATCCCTTCAAGTTCTGCAGCTCCCATCTTTACAATATTTTTGTTTTGTTTTGTTTTCCTTTTGAGGAACTATTTTAGCTGACTGTAAAACCAGGGGTGTCCAAACTGGGCAACTTTAAGACTTGTGGACTTCAACTCCCAGAATTCCCCAGCCAGCATGAGGAATTCTAGGAGTTGAAGTCCACAAGTCTTGCCAAGCTTGGACAACCCCGGTTGTAAACGGTTGCGCTGTCAAATTTTGGCCCCTTGCAAACAATCCCCAGAAGAACCTTGTAACGTTAGAAACTGGCACGTTGAGTTCTTTATTTTTCCTGTCTTGCGCTTTATTCTTTTGTGCCATGCATTTTTTCCACAGTAAGGCTGAAAAAAATATTGCCTTGATAAATCATCAGAATGCAACGTGCTGGGAATTGTTCTGGCTGAAAAGAGCGGCTGAGTATCAACGCAGGCAGATCTGGGATGATGTCACTATGCATGTTTAAGTGGTTGCAGGACTGAGCATGGATAGAAAGCTTTCTGTATAAAAGCTAGGCTACAGCGCCCCCTGCTGACATCCAAAAGGAATAAGGATTCAGCATAGTAAAGGTAATGATAAACTATAAGGTCGAGTCTGAATGCGCAAATGGGTGCAGCACACATCAGTAAAAACGCTGCAATGGGAATTCTTGCCTTCCCTTCCTCCTAGCACCATGTTGTTTGTGTGCTTCATTCATACAAGAGAAACATCAACTGGAGAATTGTAAAAATGGCCAACCCCTTCTGGTACTCATGCCATGTACCGCCAGCAAAAGAAGTCCCATTAAATACATGTAGTCCTAATTTACCAATTGCCTCATTCAGGAACCATTTAAAGTTATGACAGTGCTAAAAATAATTTTATGACTAATGCTTGTATTTACAACCTTCACAGTCCCTAAGTCACACAATCACTATTACAGTCAGTACAGATTTTCCTGTGCTTGACCTATTATTTTTCTTCCCCCCCCCCACAGAGCGAAGAGATTGGAGAAGAAGGGATTACAAGAGAGTAAGCCAGGACACAATGGGGAATATATCCAACTGTTTGCATAGAACACTTGGGGCTGCCGCATTGCTTACAATGTATATTCCCCACTGTGTACAAGCTTACTTCCTTGTAGCCCCTTCTTCTCCAATGAATGGAGATTCACACATTAATTCCTTTCTTGCTAATTATCCCAGTGCCAAGGTGAGGATTCCAAAGGGAGAGGGAGTGGTGAGGAGGCAAAGGAGAAGATGTGAAACTGATTACAGATAGTCCTCGACTTACGACCACAATTGAGCCCAAAATTTCTGTTGCTAAGTGAGACATATGTTAAGTGAGATTTGCCCTTTTACGACCTTTCTTGCCACATTTGTTACGTGAATCACCTCAGTTGTTAAATTTGTCACACGGTTGTTAAGTGAATCTGGCTTCCCCCATTGACTTTGCTCGTCAGAAAGTCGCAAAAGGGAATGACATGACCCAGGGACACTGCAACCGTCATAAATATGAGTCAGCCATCAAGCGTGCCCTCCAAATATCTGCAACTACAGTGCCAGCACTTCTGAAGGGTGCCAGATGTGAGAAGGCTGTTGTCGATTCAATAGTTTATATGACAACTGAAGTTAGCTAGGGAGTTGATTAATCAATCCTCAGCCTTTAAACAATCTGTGGTATTCTTTCCTTCCCAATTTTCAGAACTCTTATTAGCTGCTAGCACCCCACAGCTTCCAAATCTCCATTTTATGTGTATAATTTGAATATTTCTACAAGGGTCGAAATTAAAAGCTCATTTATTGGGTAATTATCGACATCATGCTTACAACCTAACCTTCTCATGCCCCGTGTCTCTCCCTGCTTCCAATCCCCGCATCCCAGAAAGAAAGCAATTATCAGCAGATGTACTAATTCAGAGAATGAATCATTGTGCCGGCCAGATTCTTCCCCAGCAGGGAGATAAAAGAAAATGGAAATAAAAGAGAATAAAGAAGAAGCAGGACGCTTCAACGGTCTCCAAATAATTAAGATATTTGAACCACATTGCAAAACACGCAAAACTTATGTCACGCTATTTGCCCCCCCCTTTTTTTTCATACTGTCCCTCTTTGTCCATTGAAAACAACTCAGATAACCACCGTTCCACATTCCCCCCCCCAAATTAACTTTAGGAGAGGCTTATTACCTTTGCTGCTGGTTAAACTTGCAGCGACAGCGCCGGCCTAGGAGAGGAAGAAAGGAAGAAGAGTTGAGCAAGGACCTCAAAAGAAACTGAACAGGGATGAGGGGTTTTTTTTTGGTGAGAAGGACTATTTAACAGAATAACAGAGTTGGAAGGGACCTTGGAGGTCTTCTAATCTAGTCCAACCCTCTGCTCAAGCAGGAGATCCTATACTATTCTGGACAATTTTATTTGAAAGGCGTAAGTCTTGAATCCCACAGTGCAGTAGTTGGGTTCAGACACAAGAGAGAAGTCAGACTCAACTCAGTGCTTTTCCATGATGCATGAACACACTCGGTATAGTAGTTCAAGGGTGTTCTGACCCCAACCCACTAAGCCCCCTTCCTGGGCAACCACGGGATGGTAGTTACTCACTAAGGATAATGAGGATGCCCAGCAGAAACAGGACAACTGCAAACACCAAGCCTCCAACTCTCAGCGAATAGTAATCTGGTGTGGGGGGGAAAAATGGGTTTGTCAGGCAAGGAATAGAAAGTAGCTTGGAATTAAAACAAGAAACCCTATTTCTATAGGCCTTAAACCACTTGAAGAGGTAGAGTGCTCTCCACCCATCCCTGGACCAGCAGAAAATTATTTTATCTTCATCACTGATCTCTCTCCTGCCTCCTTTATTGCCCAACCCTTAAGTCTTAGGGTTAGGCTTAGGTCTCCATGAATTCAGAGAGCAAACTGGATATCACCAATGGATTAGTACAGGGGTCTTCAAACTTGGCAACTTTAAGACTTGTGGACTTCAACTCCCAGAATACCTCAGCCAGCCCAATGGATTAGTACAGGGGTCTTCAAACTTGGCAACTTTAAGACTTGTGGACTTCAACTCCCAGAATTCCTCAGCCAGCCCAATGGATTAGTACAGGGGTCTTCAAACTTGGCAACTTTCAGACCTGTGGACTTCAACCCCCAGAATTCCTCAGCCAGCCCAATGGATTAGTACATGCCTGGCTGGGGAATTCTGGGAGTTGAAGTCCACAAGTCTTAAAGTTGCCAAGTTTGAAGACCCCTGGATTAGTAGTTCATCAATATGCTTTTGAGGCAGCTCCATCTACATTTCTGGTAAAATACATGGGGAAATACCATTGGGGGGGGGGAATCCACTTAGGGTTAGGTCTCCATCTATTTGGAGGGCAAAATGGGTACCATCAACGGATTTGTAGCACATCGGTGTGCTTAACAGGGTTCTGACTTTTCAAGGCCACAATCAGATCTTATGCTTCTTAATGCTCTCTTTGGTTAGTGTCTAATAGTCAAGGATGCCATAAGCCACTTTCCTCATGGATGGGGACAAGAGGAAGACCGCACCATGGAGACAAAGTCGAGCACATGTGTCACCATGGTTTTATTATGTTGTGATTGTCTACAAATGGAGAGCCAGCATGGTGTAGTGGTTAAGGTGCTGGCCTAGAAACCAAGAGTCTGTGAGTTCTAGTCCTGCCTTAGGCATGAAAGCTGGGTGACTTTGGGCCAATCCCCAGGAGACTGAGAGTTCTAGTCCCATCTTCAGCATGAAAGCTGGTTGGGTGACTTTGGCCAATCACCAGGAAACTGAGAATTCTAGTCATGACAGGCAGCTGAGTGCAGTCCCTCTCCCTCAGCCCAACCCACTTCACAGGGTTGTTGTCATGTGAAAAATGGGAGGAGGAAGGAGTATCAGGTATGTTCTCTGCCTTGAGTTATTTATAAAATAACAAAGGCAGGATAAATAAAAAATAAATAAAAATGGACTCCAGAGGTGTTCTACTTCAGTTCCAAATCAGCAAATTATTGTGGACGTCTTTCCCCACTTATTTTCCTCTGCATTGTTGCCCTATTAACTTCCCAAAGCAAGAAGGGAAGGGCAAAAGAATTCAAAGGCATTCCCTTACATTTTAAGATTAAGAGAAACTTTATTGTTATTTTTTACTGTGAGCACACTGGCACACATTAAAAATGAGATTCTGTTGCCTGCTCTCAAAAGAAAGTATATATCTACCCATACACACAGATAAAAAGGTGACTGAATCTGGACGTTCTGCTTCGGATACCCTCCTCCCAGAAGATAACAAGGAAAACAGGTTGTGAAGAGGATGTAGCATCCCAGATAATCCTACAGATCTTGCTCAAGAATCGCTTATCTGCCATGTCCTGGATAGAAGGAAATGAACTACCAATAATCTTTTCTGCCATCCTCACCACTCTCTGCACCGCCTTCCTGTCTGAAGCAGTGATGCTTCCAAACTAGACAGTAATGCAATAGGACAGGATGCTCTCGATCATCCCTCTGTAGAAAGTGGTAAGGACAAGGCAAGAAAGATGTACTTTTCTCACGAGACGCAGAAAACGCAGGCGCCGCTGTGCCTGCTTCACCAGTGTCTTGCATCCAAAGATCTAATACTGGCTTTTTTTAAGCAGAAGACAGGTGGGAGTTTTCCAAAGAAAGCCTGAAAAAAAGAGTTAACGATTCTTCTAAAGCATTATTGTGGCCCTCAGAATATCTGCCTGTTTCCAAATTAAATAAAAACAGGGGAATCCTTCAGGGCTTTTCTTAACTCTGCCAGTTGCAGCAATTTGCATTGACTCCCAAGGCCGCAGACAAGCTTTCAGTAATGATTAACTTACCATATTTGAAAGGGTCTGGAGGCTGATCCTTGGGGGACTCTGAAAGATGAACAAAGAACAGGAGATGAATTATAAAAAAAAAAACCCAGCCTTAACTATGCTCCCCAACCAATTAAGGCGAGGGAGCTGTCATCAAGATTGGAAAAATAGATAACTAGTAAAAAATGACAATAAAGGTTACCTTATCTTATCTGTTTTTCTAATCTGGATTAGAAAAAGAGCGTAAGCAGGTTATTTGTTTTAGCTCCCTTGAAACCCAGCAGCCCATACGTTCAATCACTAAGGCTTCCACCATGGACAACTACAATAAGAACTGAAGCTGTTCTACACAAATCCACCCCATTATTATATTCTTCCTCTTCTCCTACTCCCTGTCTGGCAGAGTTGACGTTGCATGCCTCACCTCTTAAATCAGTGTTTCCAGTGGTGGTGGGATTCAGCCGGTTCGCACCACTTCGGCAGAACCGGTAGCTATTTTTTTTGTTGCCCAAGCCCAGAATGGACTTCCGGAAGCGGCATCCACACAGAGAACCGGTTGTTCCCCTATTTGAATCCCACCACTGAGTGTTTCCCAACCGTGGCAACTTTACGTTATGTGGACTTCAACTCCCAGAATTCACCTGCCAGCCTTTCAACTTACAGCCATTTGTTTAGTAGCTGTTCAAAGTTAACACGGCACTGAAAGAAGGAACTCGTGGCCAGTTTTCACACTTGCAACTGTCGCAGCATCCCCGTGGTCACGTGATCAAAATTCGGGCGCTTGGCCCCTGGCATGTACTTGTGACGGCTGCACTGTCCCGGGGTCATGTGATCACCATTTATAACCTTCCCATCTGGCTTCAGACAAGCAAATTGACGTTTACACGTCTAAAAGTTGACAAAGTTGAATACATTGGCTTGGATATACTGTGCACTGCAGGTCTGTAATGCATCGTAATCATAACCTAAACAAACCACGGCTTAGCATGGTGTGTAATCCTAGCCATTCAGTCTGTGTATTTTGTACAATTTATTATTAATTGTATGGGGATAAAACTGAACTTTCAAAATTATAACCATCCTTTCTCAGTGGGGAGTCAGAAACTCACTTTTAATGCCACCAACTCATTCGCCATCATTAATATTATACAGGTAATAAATAATACTAACCCCAAAGGTGGGCAAGATTTTTCAGGATATAAGGTTAAATTGACTGATGGGAAAAAAATACCCTGTCTGCCCTTAAAGACCAGATCAATATGCTACAAGCTTGCACTTGGTAAGAGTTTTTGAATTGCAATTCTCAAAACCACAGCCAGACAGGTTATCTATGAATAAAGGGTTGGAGGGTCCATGGGCGGCTGAGGGATCACTACGCTTTGCAACACAAACCACATGACTTCCATATCTTCATCCAGTGTCTGGACTCAAGTACAAAAGGTCAGGGTTTGTCTCACGGTGTCACAAGGCACAATTTGGTTATTTTTGTGTCACCAGGAGTTGTACTGGGGGAGGAGTGGACACCCAACAGTTCAAAAGCACAGGAGGGCAGGCAACGGGCATTACCTAGAACTTTCAGAATATAATATGCATCATATAATAAAGTGGGGATCCCAAAGATGCTTTTTCACGAGGCAACTGGACTTTCTTGTTTTTCGTTGGAAGACGTTTCGCTTCTCATCCAAGAAGCTTCTTCCGCTCTGACTGGATGGTGGGGAGTCAGAGCGGAAGAAGCTTCTTGGAAGAGAAGCGAAACATCTTCAGCGAAAAACAAGAAAGTCCGGTTGCCTCATGAAAAAGCATCTTTGGGATAACTATGACCTGGATGACTGAGAATCTCCATAAACATTTAAAGTGGAGACTTGCTAAGAAGCTTTGGTAAAGGACGACCTTCATAGCTTAACCTCCAGAAAGTATGAAGTTGTAGAAGGTGGATTTAGAAAAACCCAGCCAATCCAGGATTCGGATTATGGCATCTTTATGTTTCAGTTTTTGTGCTAGGCAAGATGCAGTGGGATATATTTGTTTGGGCGTATACATGTGTTTCTAAAGGGCAGCGTTCTTACTTTCTGTCGTTAAGTCCTTGAAGACCAGACTTGACCTTACCTGCGGCTGAGCTTGCTATGAAGACCCCACAAAGAGGGAGAAGGATCCACATGTCTACAAGTTGAGGGGAGATAAAATGCAAAAAGGACAGTCAGGTTCCTGGATGGGGTTGAGTTGGAGCATGCGACCCAACAGTGAAACAATCCATATTCTGTGCTTTTTGTTGCTTTCTAGAAAATCTGGGCTCCCACTCTGGAGATAGCAAATAGTTCAGCCCTTATGGCTGGATGGGAGGCCTGTGGCCTTCCAGGGGTTGCTGAACTACAGGGGTCTTCAAACGTGGCCCTTTTATGACTTGTGGACTTCAACTCCCAGAATTCCTCAGCCAGCAGAGTTGAAGTCCACAAGTCATAAAAGGGCCATGTTTGAAGACCCCTGCCTTAACCATTAGACCAGACTGCCTCTATGCATGCAAACTCATGCAAACTGGCTCTTTTCTGGCACATTCCCAACAACTGCAATCAATAAGGTTGTCCTTGACTTATAACCAGTCAACTTAATAAACCTCCAAGAGCTATCTATGACCCATTTTTTATATTATGACAAGCACAAACACACACACACACACACACACACACACCAGTCATATGATCACACATTGGGCATTTGGCAACCGGTTTAACTTTACAGCCATTTGCAGCATCCCACTGTCACATGATAATCATTTAAGCTGTTTTTTTGTCTGCTTCTGGCATTTACTTCCAGTTTCCAGCAGAAAAACACCCACTGGGGAAAATTTAATGAATAAAAAAACATTGAATAATCCGGTCAGGTCACATAATGCCTTGATTTATGACTGCAATGACGATTGTAATTCCAGATTGTAATTCCAGTTACAAATCTAGGATTACTACAGGATTATGATTTTTCTGTCTTGATAAGTTTCCGGGCCTTTAGCATCGCTTCTCATCTGAAGCAATCACCCCAAACCCAACAGATAACTCTTCCCAAATCATTGCACTATCAGTACCAGAAAACACATCATGGGGTGTTGGGACCTCTTAGATCTCCTGCTCAACCCAGGAGCTTTGCCAAGTCCCAAGTCTCAACTGCAGCTGTCAACAGCAACAATTAAAACATCAATATAAATCAGCGAAAGTAAAATTAGAGGGGGGGAGCTTTCGGGATTTTAAAAAATGGGAGTCTGCAAAGGAGCAAAATTCCAAAATAAAGCCATAGTTATCTAAACTAATAATAATAATAATAAAGTTGGAAGGGACCTTGGAGGTCATCTAGTCCAGCCCCCTGCTCAGGCAGGAAACCCTATACCATTTCAGACAAATGGCTGTCCAGTCTCTTAAAAACTTCCAGTGTTGGAGCATTCACAGCTTCTGGAGGCAGGTTGTTCCACTGGTTAATTGTTCTAACTGTCAGGAAGTTTCTCCTTAGTTCTAGGTTGCTTCTCTCCTTGATTAGTTTCCATCCGTTGCTTCTTGTCCTGCCTTCAGGTGCTTTGGAGAATAGCTTGACTCCCTCTTCTTTGTGGCAGCCCCTGAGATATTGGAACCCTGCTATCATGTCCCCCCTCGTCCTTCCCTTCATTAAACTAGACATACCCAATTGAACACAGTGTATTTTTGAAGAAAAAATGGGCAGGATCTGGCAGAAGGTGGAGGGTGAGACAGTAACCACTGGAACAGCTGGAGAGGAAGGCATTCTGCATGGAGAAGAGGGGGGGAGACTAGAACAGCCAGGTGGAAAGGAAACAGACGGGAGGAGAGCAAAGCAAGCTTGGAACAGCTGGTGCTGGGCCCACTAGTTCACATTCTGAAATGACCCAGCTGGCCCTGGAGGGAGGGAGGACAAAGGCCAGTTACTATGGCAGTGAAATGTTTGCAGTGTTGAAAACTTTCTGCAATGTTTGCAGACGATAACCTGTCTCCGCGGTGCTCAGGGATGTCGCAACCAGCTTCCCTTCTGCCAGCTGTTGCCCACCAGGCAATTTCCAGATTGCAAATGCCTACAGACCGTGCTTAGTCAGGACATATGGGGAGGGGGATGGTGGAATAAAAAGCAGCCCAACTTCACAAGCTGAGCTGGCAAGTACCCCGGGCATCATTGTAGAATAGTCTGGGGTGCTTTGATGGAAAACAAAAGAGATTTGTAATAAAAAACAAAAAACAAAGTTGCAACATATTCCCTGAGTTAACCACAACCACAATAAAATAGTCTAACCCTGGTGGTCAGGGACAGCTGGAGTGGCAATGCCGCATTTGCAGAGGGAGGCTATTCCGCCAAATGACAACCCCACAAACAGAAATATTGTATTTGGGCTCTGAACTAAAACCTCTCCTTACAAAAGTGAGTTCCCAGCAAAGAAAATAAAAAAAAAGAGAGAAAGAAACGTTTTAAAAGGAAAGAACCAACTCTGTTTCTCAGGCTTTTTAAAAATGTTACATTTACCAGCAAATATATTTTTAAATTCATCCAAAAATATAAAGCAACTGAATAAACTTTTCCCACAGAGCATGTGACTCTTGCCTTCGAGACCCACACTTTTTGACCTTAAGTTAGACCTCAAACTGGAAAAAGTACACTGAAACCTCTGCATTTCTCATTCGTTACAAGAAGTCCTCGACTTACAACGTCCATTGAGTCCAAAATTTCTGTTGCTAAGAGAGAAATTTGTTAAGTGAGTTTTGCCCCATTTTACGACCTTTCTTTCCACAGTTGTTAACTGAATCACTGCACTTGTTAAGTTAGTAAAATGTTTGTTAAGTGAATCTGGCTTCCCCATTGACTTGGTCAGAAGGTCACAAAAGAGGATCACGTGACCTCGGGACACTGCGACCGTCATAAGTATGAGTCAGCTGTCAAGCATCTGAATTTTGATCACATGGCCGTGGGAATGCTGCAACGGTTGTTAATGTGAAAAATGGTCATAAGTCACTTTTTTTCAGTGACGTCACTTTGAACGGTCACTAAATCAGGGGTGTCAAACTGCCGGCCCGCTGGCCAATTGCATCATCCTGTAGCTGGGCCTACCCCAGCTCTGGCAATACAAAAAAAAGTTACGTTACGTCGTGACATGTCATGTGGCGAGTTTGACACCCATGCACTAAATGAACTGTTTTAAGCAGGACTACAAAAAAATCCATTGCTTTAATTGTTCAGGTGGCTTCATTATAATGTTCAAAAGCAACAGAAAAAATAAAGCATTAGGTATCTCTCTAAAGACTGCAGGGTCCCAATCAAGAGGCACAGGATCAAAACATAGCAATTATTAAAAAGTGTGAGGGTGAATCTATTTTGCTGGAAGATATACCTATCTACTTCCTTCAAGAGAAAAAGAGGGAGGTTGATGGGTCCAGGTATGCAAAGTCTCCCCTCCCTTTTTCCTATCCCAATTCTGTATCACTCTGCAAGCCAGTTTTTTCAGTAAACATCCTTTTGGCTAACAGGCTTGGCTTCTACTGCTAATCAACAGGAAAGGAAATGGAAACACTCCCGTCCTTTGGCTCACTTGTGGCCTGAAAGGTTTTTCACCACAAACAGAAAACAGGCTTAATATTTCCCTGTGCAAAAAGAAGTCGTCTTATGTATTCGGAGCTCTGGGCCTCCTGCTCAGAGTTAGATACTATTTTCCTTCCAAAACTGGATGGAAAAAGAAGTGCGACATTCTACTTTCCCTTGGAATGCAGTTCACCTCTCTTCTCCCGTCAGAAATGGGAAGATTTTACCAAGACACAAATCCAGTATGATTTGCTAACTTCCAGCTGGAGCAAAAAAAAAAAAATGCCTGAAGAGTTTAAGAATCATTTTAATCCTTATCCTTAAGGAAGCATCAAACATTTGTGTTTGCAAAATATTCTGTATTTTTTAAAGTTTTTTTTAAGGTGCTAGAAGGGAGAAATAATTAAGCTCATGGCAGGATGGTCATTCTATTAATTCTAATGGAGTGTTAATGTACATGAAATCAATTCAAGGGTTCACCCTGCTGTCACTCATTTCTGGAGTGGGTGAGTGGGTGAGACCACCCATCAGCTTATCTGTCAAAGACTGGGATGATTGTTGCTCTGGAAAAACTGGGTTGGCGCTAATAAGCCACCATGGTCAAACTTGTATAACGTGCTCCACAACACCAAACCACATTAGTATGAAGAGGGCATCCAAGCACCAGCACTATCTAGCCTAACTAGGTTAGAACAACATCAATTCAGAAACTCTTAATGATCTACTGTAAGTGTCTATGGAGATTCTCAGTCACCCAGGTCATAGGTTATCAGAGCTGAAGAAGCTTCTTGGATGAGAAGCGAAACGTCTTCGAAGAAAAACAAGAAAGTCCAGTTGCCTCGTGAAAAGGCATCTTTGGGATCTACTGTAAGTTATTAGATCTATAAACTATCAGCAGGAGTCAGACTAAAGCTATTAATGATAGTCAACTTGATAGTCAGCTGTGACTCACCAAAGCCTATACTTTTTAATAAAATTAGTTAGTCTGAAAAGTTGCTACCAGACTCCTTCTGATTTTTGACTGCTGTAGATTAACTGAGCTCTCTTATAATGTCTAGGAGATCTACAATATGAGCAACTGATCCAATTCTGTCCTTCTTGTTCCTTTCCCAGGCTGCCAACTCGGCTACAACAGCTGTGCAATCCGGCTATTTTTTGACACACACGCCTTGACTCACCTTCCTAGACTCACTGTCCCAACAGTGATGCCAGAGGTGCTATTATGTCATTTCCCCCAAATTCAGGCCCCCAAAACATTTGGCTCCCCACTCTGCAGGGCTCTGTATACCTACCCTTTGATGCCTGCCCCACCAGGACTCTCTTGGATATTTTGGAGGAAAAGAATCAACAGCTTGTAGGAACTCCAGGGAAAGGCAAGGCACTGGCTTGTGGCACAGAGAGAGAGAGAGAGAGAAAGAGAGAGAGAGAGAGATCAGAAGAGCTAAATTTGTCTGCCTTGGCTTTGGGACAGATGTGGGAGGGGGACAGAGCAAGGCCTGCTAACAGAACATGTGAAGGACAAAACAAGCAAACTACACACAGGCAATGAGAGGAAGAAAGCAATGGGGGGGAAGGAATTGGGATGGGCTGTTGTATGCAACCACCACCCACCTCAATAATGCAGCCTTGGAAATTAATCCCTCAGAGATATGACATGTCTTTAACTGGCTGGAGGTCATATCTAGAGGGGTCACTCTTGATAGAGTGGTATCTGAAAAGAAAGGCAGGTGAGCATTGGGGAAAGAGGGAGGGAGGGAGGGAGGAAAGGAAGGAAGGAATTTTCCATCTTTTGCTTCAAAGAGGTCTAAGGAACTAATTGCAATTTACCATTCATCTTGTATGGATTTTGCATTTATATAACACCCACAGGAGCCAAGGATTCTCTGCAATGCATTTTCCGTAAAAAGATGCCCCCTCTCAGGTGATGCCACCAAAGGGTATCAGTTGGCCACTGGCAACTACAGCTTGGAGAAGAGGAAGTTGGGACCGTTTGGATCAGGATCCAAGCCAAGGGAGGGCAAATAGCCCACCCTCCTTGCTGTGCTCTGCCAAGGCGGCTCTTTCGTAAGAAACACATATTTGCCGGAACAAACCAAAACTTTGCGGCCGAGAAACCTGACCACTCAGAATGGCACAAAAGGGTAAAGAAATTTAACACAAGGATTACAAGGACACAGCATGCTTGGCCTGTTTATTAAGTTACACATTTTCCAGGTTTCTACCAGCCAGAATCTGCACCACCACAAAAAAAACAACCCTCTAATCGTGTTTACGGTGCCGTGCAGATGCAGCTTACAGATTTGTAAATGAGCTGGTTAAGTATCCTGTGAGAACAGAGCCAGTGTGTAGTTTAGCCATTATTAACTGTGAGTAACCAGCCTTATTATTCTGATGTTATACAACAGCCTCCCCCAATCCTGTCTGTATTGAATTAGGATTGCAGGAGCTGAAATCCAGCACATCTGGAGTGCAGCAACTTGGGAGAAAGTTAATATGCACTATAAAATCTGCTGGACCAAGCTGGAATTGGTTTTAAGAGGATCGAGTTATGATGGGCTATCAGTCTGACTTAGTGATTAAGGCACTAGGCTAGAAACCAGGGGATTGTGAGTTCCAGTTCTGCCTTAGACACAAAAGCCAGCTTGGTGACTTTGGGCCAGTCCCACTTTCTCAGCCCAACTCACCTGTTGTTGTGAAGAAGACAGTAAGAGGAAGGAGTAATTGGTATGTTCACCAGCTTGAGGTATTTTTAGTAATAATAAAGGCGGGATAAAAAAATTAAAATAAAATTTTAAAAACCTGGCCACAAGTTCAGGTTTTGTACTCCACAAGTGAGATATCAATTATGTCCCATCAACACACATGAGTCTTTGCCAATTTACGAGAAGGACATGTAGGAAGGAGCTTGCAATCCACACTCGGCAGTGAGTGGGAGAGACAACGAAGAAAAAATGAGTGATCAAGGAGAAGAAATAAACATGAAGGCATGGCTAGATCTGGACTTGACTTCCACTGAAGTCAGAAAGGATCATGCATAAGCAATCTTTGTGAAAGAGAAGGCTTGGAGGAAGATGTTGAGACTCTAGAAAGAGTGCAGAGAAGAGTAACAAAGATGATTAAGGCACTGGAGGCTAAAACATACAAAGAACAGTTGAAGGAATTGTCTAGTTTATGTCTAGTTTAATAAAGAGAAGGACGAGGGGGGACATGATAGCAGCCTTCCAATATCTCAGGGGCTGCCACAAAGAAGAGGGAGTCAAGCTATTCTCCAAAGCGCCTGAAGGCAGGACAAGAAGCAACGGATGGAAACTAATCAAGGACAGAAGCAACCTAGAACTGAGGAGAGATTTCCTGACAGTTAAAACAATTAATCAATGGAACAACCTGCCTCCAGAAGCGGTGAATGCTCCAACACTGGAAGTTTTTAAGAAGAGACTGGACAGCCATTTGTCTGAAATGGTATATAGGGTCTTGAGCAGGGGGTTGGACTAGAAGCCCTCCAAGGTCCCTTCCAACTCTGTGTTTCTGTCGTTCTACTCTGTTAAGAAGGAAGGTGGAAAGTGGGCATCGCACAGGCATTTTGCAAAGAATCGAGTGCAGAATGGAAAACAGAGCAGGGCAAGCTGAGAGATGCAGGTCTTTAGGCACTTGAGGATGGCCGAGATGGAAAGATTGAGATCACAAGGCTGGGGCCCGGCTCCTTTGACTTCCCTGACCTATTTTTTTAAAAATGGAAAGCCAACTTCGATCACCAAATTTCCAAGAACAGGTTAGGGCCCCCAAGCATCCTGTCATACAGCATCACAGTCTGGTTTGGAGGCATCACTGCTTCAGACAAGAAGGCGGTGCAGAGAGTGGTGAGAATGGCTGAAAAGATCATTGGCAGTTCCCTCCCTCCCATCCAGGACATAGCACAGAAGCGTTGCTTGAGCAGGGTCCGTGAGATTATCTGGGACACTACACATCCTCTTCACGACCTGTTTTCCTTGCTACCTTCTGGGAGGAGGCTTCGTGGTATCCGTAGCAGAACATCCAGATTCAGCCATAGTTTCATTCCATACAGCATTAACCTTGCGAACTCTCAAGCTTCCTCCTTGCGTTATATATTCAAGATGGACAGTATTTAATATTTATTTGCTACGTATATGTAGGGGTGTGGATCTATACATACATTGTACATAGTATGTTTAGGTGTGTGTCATGTATGTGTTTCACTTTGAGACTGGGCAACTAAATTTCATTTTTGATGTGTGCCATTGTGCCCACACTATAAAAATGACAATAAAGATTATCTTATCTTATCTTAAGCCTTCTCTGAAAATCAAAGCAGTGCTATCTTATAACGCTAGTTATAGTCTCCTTGTCTCTTGGTGATTTCACCGAGGCGTCCTTGCAGTTTCCTTGGCAACGAGATGAAAAAGTGTTTGCTGTTTCCTTCTTCCAGGATGCCTTTGAACTTCCCAGTCTAGCCAACAACTGTCTAATTTCCTGGCATCCTCCCAGTCAAACCCGAACTAAGCTTGACCTTGCTTGGCTTCCAAACTGAACCACATTTTGTTTTTTTTTTCTTAAAAGACTTGACCCAAAGAGTCAAATAATTTTGGGGGCAAGGAATGGATTTCTCTCTTTTGTCGGCCCGTGGTCCTTACTTTATTTCTTCACGAGTTATTGGAATGGAAAGATGTGGTAAGAAAAGCTCTGAGGGAAGCATACAGTAGCTAGAAAACCTGCTCCAGAGCCTCACTGCATCTGATTTGTTATTGGCCAGCGTGCTGTCTAAATATATCAAACCTGGCAAGATGTCGGAGTTATAAATATTCCCCCTTCTCAGTCCCTGTGACATCCAGCTCCCAAGCGACGCCGGGGGGTTCAGTACCAGCCCTCCTAGAGGAGGCACATAGCAACAGAGTAGATACACGGCCCAGTTAGAGGACAACACTTTAACCTCTTTCTTATCCACCATTCACAGAGGTCCTTGACTGGAAACCACTTTTTGGCATAGGGCGAAACAGAAGCTGGAGGCCAATCCAGGCATGTAGAAAGTTTAGAACAAACAATCACATTCAGGATCCAGAGTGTCAACAGCACTGCAGAAGCTCACGGCATTTCAAACCCACAGTGTTAGGATTTTTTTAAAAAAAATTGAAATAACTTGCTGCCAGGCATAGAAACGATGGCTTTCAGGCGGTGGTGGGATTCAAATAGGTGAACAACCGGTTCTCTGTGTGGATGCCGCTTCTGGAAGTCCATTCTGGGCCTGGGCAACAGAAAATTAGCTATCGGTTCTGCCGAAGTGGTGCGAACTGGCTGAATCCTACCACAGGAAGGGAGGGAGGGAGGGAGGGAGGGAGGGAGGGAGGGAGGAAGGAAGGAAAGGAAGGAAGGAAGGAAGGAAGGAAGGGAAGGGAAGGAAGGAAGGAAGGAGTGCTGGGATTCAAATACGTCAACAACGCTACCGGTTCTGCTACCGGTTCTGCCGAAGTGGTGTGAACTGGCTGAATCCCACCACTGCTTTCGGGGTAGATTTATAGAAATGCTTTGCCAAAGCCTATTTCCAGAAGATTTTTTTATTATTATTATTTTACTTTCCAGTCCAACTGCAACCTGCTCTTCCCATCTAAATGCAAGCTAGAGGTTGGTATCTGATGAAGCCAACAGAGTGAAGCCAATAGGAGCAGTTTGGTTAATTAGAATCGAATCAAGTTGGCATCAAGAGCCGCCTCTTCAAGAAGGTATCCCAAAAACCTTTAGTAAATGAGGAGAGGTGTGGAAAAGATTGTCACCATGCAGGTAGTCCTCAACTTACAAGCACAATCGAGACCAACATTTGCATCGCAGTCATCTGCTTTTACCAAACCTGGTTAAGAGATTTTTGTGAATCCAGCCAATATGTGGTTTCAAGCCAACGTTTATCTCCCTGTTTTCAATTTCTCCACTCGTAAAAAAGGGACTGGAAACCATTTTATTCAAGCTTCACTGGGCTGTAGAGCAGGGGTCCCCAACCCCCGGTCCGTGGACCGCGGCATGCCACCAACCGGTCCGCACAAACAAGCAAAGCCCCTTCCGCAGGTATGCAGGCAGCACACAAAACCACGCACCCTCCGGTCCGCGGAAAAAACCTCTCTCCACAGAACCGGTCCCTGGTGCCCAAACGGTTGGGGACCTCTGCTGTAGAGCGAGACACATTTTTTTCCAGCTTTCTGACAGACGCTTTCAAGAAACCGCTTTATTTAGAAAAGCTAACCAGAGTTTTTTGTAAGAGTGGTTTGTAAGCCTTGGTTTATGGTTTAGCAGCTCAATATATTAATCCAGACTACGGGGAGGGGGGGCATCTGCACACTCGGAAAGGCAAACTTCCATTAAAGTTGCTATGTGGCCTTTTTTTTTTTTTTTTTTTTTAATGCCAGATCATATGAGAAGTCCCTAACCTAACCTAACCCCAGCGTGGCCTCCAATGACCCCCTTGGTCAAATGCGGAATGCAGGGCCGGGGGAACGATGCTAAAGAATCCGTCAGAAGAAGCCTCCGTTGTTTTGGAAACCCAACCGGACATTGCAGCCGACGCGGGCGCGCCCAGCGCTTTCCATAAACCTTTCCCCCCCCCTCCCCCCCCCACGTGCCGCCACCACTTTCTGCCGCGCAGCTCCCAAACTTTTCCACTCTCCCCCAACCCCGTGACTGAAAGCAGGCAGGAGTTCAACCGGGCAAGCCTTTTTCTGGCAAAGAGCAGGTCTCTCGAGTCTCGTACCCGGCCAGCCCTTGTGAAAGAGGCAGCAAATTTTGCAAAGCAAGACTGGAGCTGTGCTCCGAAGCTCCTGCCCGACGTAGAGCAGGGCGAATGGCTCCACGCCCCCTCCTGACCCGGCTGAACTTCAAAAAGCCTCCGCCCCCCCCCCCGAAGTCTCCCATATGGGCTCCATAGGCGCTCCCCTCCTTCCCTCTTTAAGAGGGCCCCGAGGACTGCCTGGGACCGACCCCAGCCGCCCCTTCTTCCCCCAGGCTACTGGCAGGCGCGGGTCCCCAGGGCCGGGGAAGTCTCCCCCTCCCCGGCTCCCGAAAAGCCCCAGCTTGCGTCTCCCAGCTTCGGCATCCACGCCCCACTTGCGCTCCTTCGGGGGGGGGCGCTTCCCAACTTCTGCCAAGAGCAGCTTTCGTCTCGGCCACGCTGGAGACTCGCCTTTGCTTCCCTTCCTCCCCGTGCAGGCGCTCTATCCGCCTGGAAAGGGGGCGGCGAGGGGGGCTGCCCCTCTCCCCCCGACTCTGGCATTTGCGGGCGGGGAACCCCAAGTCCTCTCGCCGCCGCCCGCGTCCCCCCGACTTACTTCCTCGCCAAGGAGATCCGGAGCTCTGAGCGCCTTGGGCGATTCTCTCCCCCTGCAGTTAATCCGCGCCTCGGACGCAACCCCGGGTGCGCCTGGCCAAGGGTCCCGCTCCTCGCTGGCCACGCGAAGCCTTTCGCCCACAGCCCGTGCCCCGCACTCTCCGTCCCTTTGCGGGCGAGCCTCCCCGTCCCGCCTCCGAGCGCCTCCCACTCGCCCGCCCCGGCCCGGTCCCCAGCCTCCGCGCGGGGAGAAGCCGGACGTCGACTGGAAGCAGGACACTGCGGGCTGTTTTACAAGTGGGTTCCCGAATAAAATATAAAAAAATATATCAATCCAATGTATTTGATTCTCCTCCCTTCGATTCAGAGCCTGCAGGAGGACAAGGCAGCCCAGAGAGCTTCCTATTTTTCCTAGCACCCACCCTGTAAGGTAGGCTGGGGAAAAGGCACTGGAATGAACTTGCCTGGCGGGGAAAATTGGTTCTCCTCCGTAGGTGAATTGGTAGGGTTTGTTTTTTTTTTTAATTGTGGTTAGCAGGCTGGCTACATATTAAGCCAGAGTTTATCCCCACCGTAGCTAGTTTGCACAGCCAAAATGAAACGATCGTTTTACTGGATGGTCACAGGGTGCCAGTGTAGTTTGCAAACTCTGGTTTCTATCTTAAGGCAGGGTGAAAATCAGCCACATGTGGCTAATTCAATCGTGGTTACCCAAGCCCTCACTTTACCCGCTGTGTAAAACTCCCAGTGGCATGCCTGGGAGCTCAATCTAATTTCAGTACATCATTCAGATTTAGCAGAACCTCACCCTGTAGTTTAACAGAATTAAAGTTCTGATTAGCACATATCAAGTGATGATCACTACAGCGCATTCAAGCGGTTAACATTCGGTCTATTAACTAACGCATGTCCGAGAGAGCTATAAAGCTCTTTGGATTCTTATGTTAAAAGTCAGCCTAGATTTGTTTCAAATTTATCCCAAGAAAATAAATTCCTCTTTAAACTCAATATTTAATTTGTTTAAGAAGTGGGCAGCCCTAGATGTCACAAACAGGCCTGCTTTACAGGTAGTCCTTGACTTATGACTGAATTAAGAGTGCAGCTGGATGGGAGAATGACCATAGGAAAGGAAAACACATATGGTTTCAAGATTCAAGCTGCTGCAGAACTGAAAACAATGTAGAGAAGAGCAGCAAAGCTGGTGAGGAACTTGCAGGCTAAATCCAGTGAAGAATAGTTAAAAGAACTGGAATGTTTGTTTATCCCACCTTTTATTATATTTCATAAATAACTCAAGGCAGTGGACATTTCTAATATCCTCCCTCTTCCTATTTTCCCCACAACAACCCTGTGAGGTTGGGTTGGGTTGGGTTGAGAAAGAGTAATTCACTTAAAGTCACCCAGTTGGTTTTTATGCCTAAAGCTAGTCTAGAACTCACTGTCTGCTGGTTTTCTAGCCTGGTGCCTTAACCCCTAATCCCAACTGGCTTTTAACCACTAGCTCAGACTGTCTGTTTTAGCCTAAAAAAGAGAAGACGGAGGGAATAGAAGATGGATATTATTCTCTGTGGTGCCCAAGAACCACTGGGTGGAAGTTTTAAAGCAAGATGCCCAAGCTTGAAATAAAGAAACATTTCCTAACCGTGAAAGCTATTAAGCAGGGGGAGAGCCCATCCCTGGATTCATGAGCGCCCCCATCTTCCAAGGTTTTCAAGCAAAGATTGCACAGCCATTTGTCTGGAATGGTCTAAGGATTTCCACCCTGGACAGCGAGTTGAGTAGAAGATTTCCAAAGTCAACTTCTGGTCGTTCTACGATTCTTCTTTTTTGACAGCCAGACAAACACAAGACCTGAATGCTTTTAAGTTTAACCCAATGTTACTCTCCTTGGAGGCTGGCTGGCTGGAGAATTCTGGGTGCTGAAGTCCATAGATCAGTGGTCTTCCAACTTGGCAACTTTAAGACTTGTGGACTTCAACTCCCAGAATTCCTCAGCCAGCCTAGCTGGCTGAGGAATTCTGGGAGTTGAAGTCCACAAGTCTTAAAGTTGCCCGATTTGAAGACCCCTGCCATAGATCTTAAAAGCCACCAAGTTTGAGAAACCCTGCGTTAAAGTTGCATAACAAATCTGTATCACACTCCTGTACTTGCATTTCAACTGAACAATTTTACGCATGACCAGCCAGTAGAGGGCAACCCTTTTCCACCAATCAACCCCTCAAAAACAACCTGCCAAAAAAAGTCATACAAAGGTGTATGGTATTTTCTCTAGGGTTAATCTGCAAGACTTGCTCTCGCGGCCTCTCTCTTTAACAGTGCCATTTTCTTTTACGGCCTCCTCTGCTGTGCCTTTAAAAAGCTGACCAGCGTGGGAAAGTTAGTAGGTGAGGCTCTTTCAGGCATGAGTTCATGAGAAATGTTCCACCTGTCAAAGTTCTCTGCGTTAGATTGATGCTTAATGATTGCAAAAAACAACACACTTGTGCACAAATAGAGAGAGAGAGAAAGAGAGAGAGACAGAGACAGACAGAGAGACATCCATAGACTCAATGGGGGCTCAGGGCAAATTTACAAAGAGTTGTTGTTAGTTGCGAAGTCGTGTCTGACCCATCGTGGACCCCATGGACAACGTTCCTCCAGGCCTTCCTATCCTCTACCATCTTCTGGAGTCCCTTTAAGCTCACGCCTCCTGCTTCAGTGACTCCATCCAGCCACCTCATTCTCTGTCGTCCCCTTCTTCTCTTGCCCTCCATCTTTCCCAGCATCAGGCTCTTCTCCAGTGAGTCCTTCCTTCTCGTTAGGTGGCCAAAGTGTTACAAAGAGTGCTTAAGCCCAAACTATAGAAAAAAATGTTATGATTTAGCTTGCAGGACTTGGTTGTCCTGAGTTGACTGGTCTTTCTTTGGGGAGATGAGTAGGGGTAGTCCTCAACTTATAACATTTCATTTAGTGACTCTTTTTGTTTCTTTCTTTCTTTCTTTCTTTTTCTTTCTTTCTTTCTTTCTTTCTTTCTTTCTTTCTTTCTTTCTTTCTTTCTTTCTTTCTTTCTTTCTTTCTTTCTTTCTTTCTTTCTTTCTCTTACTTATGCCTCCTAAAGAGGCACCGGGTCTTATTTTTTTGGGGTGTGTGTGTGTGTCTTTTCCACTCACCAGCCAGCCCACTTCTCCTACGGCCGAAGGAGCAGCTTCATTCTGCAGCTGAGAATGGAGCTCCAGCCTGCATTTTGCAGTCAGAGGCCTTTCCGGAAGGCCTCTGCAGCCGAGAACCGAGCTATGGATGCAGGCCGGAGCTCCATTCTCAGCTGCAGAATGAAGCTGCTCCTTGGGCCGGTGAGGCAAGTGTTGATCCACGGGAGGCCTGGTTGCAAAGGTGAGCTCCACACACACACACCACCTCCGCCCTAGCTTGATTTTTAGGGGTGTGCCTCGCCCCAAAACTAGGGCTTATTTTGGGGGTAGGGTTTTTATTAGGCCCACCCCCCCAAAATCAAGCTAGGGCTTATTTTGGGGGCAGGTCTTACTTTTGGGGAAACACAGTAGATGATAGAAAAGAGAGCCAGGGCACTAACTCTTTGTGGCCGTCAAATGGTGCCTGGGCTAGATAAATCCAATGGTATAAGGCAGTGGTGGCGAACCTATGGCACTCAGAGCCCTCTCTGTGGGCACTCGCGCCATGCCCCGGAGATGGCAACCATCCCTCTTCAAGCAGCCGCCCGCTAACTCGCCAAGGTCCCACATGGCCAGATGCATCCCAGCACAGCTGGTTTCCCTCCCCCCCCAACCCATCCCTCCTGGTCTCGCATGCTCTCCTTTTCCCGGGCACGACCCACTGCATCGCCTCCTCAGCCGGCCGTCGAGCTCAGAGGCGGCTTCTCTGAACTGCTGGCAGCGGGCTGCGGAGCCCTAGAGTGCGCCGGTTGAGGGGCCAGCAGGCTGTGGCTGCTGACAGACACTGTTGGCCCCCATGCACTCGCTGGCCTCTGTGTGTGGGGGCCGATGGTGTCAGGCAGCAGCCGCCCTGGCCCCTGCATCGCCTTGCCCTGCGACAATGGCACCCCCGCCCTGCCTCGCCTTGCCTGGCCTCGCCCTGCAGGACGAGCCTCCTGCCCACTGCCCCACCTGCCAGAGACCCCCTGGATCTCCCCCAACCCTGTCCGGCCCCCACAGGAGGAATATCGAGGTGACCACGCCCACCTTGGCCACACCCACCCATTCTGCCATGACCACCACAGCCACGCCCACCTGGCACCCGGCGATAAATAAGTGGGTTTTGGGTTGCAGTTTGGGCACTCGGTCTCTAAAAGGTTCGCCATCCCTGGTATAAGGTTATAGCAAATTTGGAGTCTAGATAGTTTGAATTACACATTGTTTTGAGAACTGTCCCCATTATAAGATTTGAACACCCTTCCTTTAAGGAGAAAACTACTTTGAATCATGAGTGCTTGGAAGAGTTGAGCAATTCCTTTCCCCTTAATATGAGATTCGTCTTCTTTCTCATCCGTGTGTTCTTTCTCTGGTGCCAAGCAATTTGTCTTTCTCTTTCTTCAAAGCCAGACGACGTTTTCAGAACACGTCTCGTTGTGGGTAGCGCTAATTATTTTGGGAGCCCCGTCCCTGTCCACAGACAAAAGGATTCTCAGCAACAACCATGAAAAGAAGCAGCTATTCGGCTCATCAACCACTGCCAAGGGGGTCAGAGAGAGGAGGAGCCAGGGTTGAAGCGTTAAGAGTTGAGGTCTGGCCTTACTTCTTCCCCAGCCCCTGGTCAAAGTGGCACCAACGGGTCTCTCAGCCAGTAATGGAGCTCGTCCAGATTCCTCTCCGCCTCTCTGGAGGGCAAATGGGAAGCCGGCAGATTTGGGCCAAGGTGTGTCAGTTGCTCACTCCAAGGACTATTTTATAAAGTTGAGACAATCGGTTTTTTGGCAAATACCCCCCCAAAATAAAAGTGGTCTCTCCCACCCTTGGTAAAAACCTCCTGAGATTTTTCCAGAAAATTCTCCCCACCTTGAGCACCTCTCCTTCTCTCCTCCTTCTCCTTTTCTCCTCCTTCTCCTTCTCCTCCTTCTCCTTTCCTTCTCTCCTCCTTCTCCTTCTCCTCCTTCTTCTCTCCTCCTTCTCCTTTTCCTTCTCTCCTCCTTCTCCTTCTCTTCTTCTCTTCCTCCTTCTCCTTCTCTCCTTCTCTCCTCCTCCTCCTTCTTCTCCTTCTCTCCTCCTTCTCCTTCTCCTCTCCTCCTCCATCTCTTTCTCTCCTCCTCCTCCTTCTCCTTCTCTCCTCCTTCTCTCTTCCTTCTCCTTTTCCTTCTCTCCTCCTTCTCCTCCTCCTCCTCCTCCTCCTCCCCATTATTATTTCTTTGTTTTCAATCTTTGTATATCTGCTATGGGTAAAAACTTTTCTTCCCCTAATCTTGATTGCTCAGCCAACAGTCCTCAGTCCTTTGTCACCAGATATCCAGGAACTCCAACATCTAGCATGGTCCATGTTGACCCAGATGACAACTGATCCAGTGTACCTTTATGTAAATTATGTCTTGTTTATGGGAGAGACACCCTTTATCTGGCTCCTCTGATGAGACCTGCCCAGCATGGTTGAACCTCTAGCATAGCTCTCATCTTCCTCAGAGCACAGAAGACCCACAACCATGTCAAGGTAGCACCTATCATTATCTGCTTCTGCCCCAGGCTGCTCTTACTTTTAACAGCTGCTCTTTAAGTTCAAGTCCACTCTCCACCCCCCCTCCCCAAAGGCACTTGCAGAACAAAGCTGTGCTGTGTGTAAGGAAATGCCGAGTGCTGGGCGGGAGTCTCAGCTCCCAGGGCGTTTGGCCAAACAGCTGGGCTCTTTGTAGTGGTGGGGCCAGCTCCTTGCTCCACACTCAGCTTTCCAGCTTGGCATTTGGGCTGGGATGAGAGAGGTGGACAAGAGGGTGTCGGGGGAGTGGAAACTATTAGTGTTGTTGGCAACTCCCTGGAGATGGAGAGATGGCATCAATCTTGCAAGAGCTGCCAAGTTCCCTACTTTGTACATTCAAAGAAGGCAAGTACAAAATCTTGGCCCAATCTAAAATACCAGCACTAAAGAGCAGATGGTGTAGCCTTTAGGATGAGAGTTTTATGAACTTCAGCTACTCAGTGCCTGGATCTGATGCAGAGAGCTAAGCCGGGTCTCACTTAACTGTGAGCTGAGTAAACTAGATCGGCAGCATGGCAATGCTCAAACTCAAGTCAACAAAATATAATTGCAGTGCTCATCTAATACGCAATGTTGCAAGAACACCACCATATCATGGTTTAACAGGATGGCTTTGATCACCAGGCAATGTCTGGGTCCCCCAAGCTTTTTTCAGCTGGCAAGCCCCCCTTCTCCCAATGTTCTAGAGTCTAGATGGTCTTATAAACAGATTCTTCTCTCAAGCATTGAAACTTGTTTTGGGCTGTTGATTTTACTCTAGTTTTGTTACCCAGTGTTGTAAAATATAACATGGATCACCCTACTAAGTCTAGATAGATAGATAGATAGATAGATAGATAGATAGATAGATAGATAGATAGATTAGATAGATAGATAGATAGATAGATAGATAGATAGATAGATAGATAGATAGATAGATAGATAGATAGATAGATAGATAGATAGATAGATAGATAGATAGATGATAGATGGATGGATGGATGGATAGATGATAGATGGATGGAGATGGACAGACAGACAGACAGACAGACAGACAGACAGACAGACAGACAGACAGACAGACAGACAAGACAGATAGATAGATGATGGATGGATGGCTAAGCAATGCAAAGTTTCGGATTTGCAGTTCATACCATTTCTGGTTTACCAACAAAGGCTGTGTTGACATGGTCCATGAAGCCAGAACAAACCTTATCATAGTGTGTTCTGTGAATAATCCAAATTGGCCCCTGTGGTTTGTAAATCATGGTTGATGATTTAGCATGTGGTGTAAATTCTGCTCCTACTCTACAAGTTAGACTTCACACAACTTAAGGTTGGGTTCGAGGCCACGCAATTTTATGTACTCAGTTGCTCTTTTATCTACAGATTGGGCTCATACGTTGTACCAACCCATAGTTTGCTAAATAACCCACAGTTAGCTCGGTTCTTGAAGGCTGGCATACCAGAATGATGAAAAAGTCCAAGCCAACTTTGTCAGGCCCAGCACTGCTCCCAGGAGTTGACAAAGATCTGGCTTGTTGTGATAGCAGCACGAAGAAAAGGTCTTCTTGGTCATGAGAAGACTCAGAGGGACAAGGTTGCTTCTTTGAAGACAAAGAAAGACAGACAGTAGGGACAGACTCAAAAACCAAGCCATGATGACACCAGAATGATGGCACGTGGTTTATAACAACAACAGAGAAACAATGCAATAGTGCATGATGTCCGATGCAAGTTTGTAAGTGGAATCATTTGCCTTTCACAAGTGCTCAGGGTAGCATGGATCACATGATTTTGGCTTAGCATACATGCAAACCCAGCCCTTGGAGCTTTTAAACCACAGTTTAATGTATCCAAGAAACCGTGCTTAACTTATTAGATGGATAAAAATTAGTCCTTATTTTTCTGCAAAGAACTCAACATATAACTTATGAGAAGACAATGACAGATCCCAAACCAGCATTATTGTTTGACTTTAGGTTGCACCAAAGAAAGCAAAATTATTAGCTGTGTTCATGCAACAAGGTCACTTAAAGTTCCTAATACCTCTATTTGCACACTATATTAAGTTTGGTTAGTTTAAATCTTGGTTAGTTGAGGGAGGACTTAGCATGTTGACCGAACGTAACTATTTGGTTGGTTTATGATTCCATAGCTTGTGCAAACACAGAAATGTGGATTAATTCATTAAGCCGATTAAGAAAACAACATGTTGGATCTTACTTTTGACTCTCCTTCAGGAACATGGTTGGGTTTACAGGTAGTCCTCAACTTACAACCGCTTAGCCACTTAGCGACCGTTCCAAATTACGGTGTACCTCCCCATGAATACTTTCAACCCAATTCTGAAGTTCTGATGGCTGCCCCTCCCTGTGGTCACGTGACCACTTTTCAGTTGCTCAGCAACCGGCCTACGTTTATAGCAGTTTGCAGTGTCCCGTAGTCACGTGACTGTGTTTGACAATGTTTTTTTTGCTGAAAACTGACATTTGCTTCATTTTTGGCAAAACCAGCCCAGTGAACAACTGGTTTATTTAACTATCACAGTCCTCACTTAAGAACTACTGCCAAAAACAAAATCGGGTCCCTCACATACAGCCTGCTATCACTGCTACCATCAAAACGTATTACCGTAATGGGCAGACTCCATAAAAGTCGTAAATTGAGGACTATTTGTACATCTTTTTGTTGTTTATTTATTTATTTTATTTTTATGAGGGGTATTTATATTATTTACTTACATTCCAGAACGTTTTCCATCCTGGCATAGTCCTCAGCATCTCCTGTGTGTTCATTTACTGGAGGATTTCAGTAAGATGGACAGCTTCATATGCTTGCAGGGTACGGGCCAAATCCTGCTGGAACTGATTTGCTAGAATGACAGATGATTCAGTTAAAACCAAAAAACCAAATAAACGTTTCTCCAAACTCTCCATGGAAACGTGAGCGACAATGAAAGGGAAAATTAATACCAAGAATGAAAGTTTCCGTTTGATATCATATCATGGAGCCTGGAGATTTCCCAAATGCCTCAGCTTTTGAAGTTCTACAACAGGTTGCCATCATATAAGTATATAATAATAAATAATAAATAATAATAAGCGTCTTGGGTGCAATCCCAAAACAACTGGAGCACCATGGGGGGAGGCGGGGCTGGGGCGACGGCACGCGTGCCCACAGAGAGGGCTCCAAGTGCCGCCTCTGGCACGCGTGCCATAGGTTCGCCACCACTGTTCTAGGTTGCTTCTCTCCTTGATTAGCTTCCATCCGTTGCTTCTTGTCCTGCCTTCAGGCGCTTTGGAGAATAGCTTGACTCCCTCTTCTTTGGGGCAGCCCCTTTGTGGCAGCATGCTAGTTGCCAGGTGCCCGAATTTTAACCATGTGACCATGGGAATGCTGCAATTGTTGTAAATGTGAAAGCTCTCCTAAGTAACCTTTTTCGGTGCCATTGTAACTTCGAACCGTCACTAAGTGAATGGCTGTAAGTCGAGAACTGTCTGTATTATGCAAAACTAAAACAGAGCTTCATGGAGAATACTGCAACTATCTATGTGGCTACTAGGATATCCAAAACAGCTTGATGTCACAAAATGTAGCTTCTCTGCAACTTGGTCTGTTGCACGGCAGCGGTTTATATGCCATGATTTGAAGCTTAGACTGTTGCATGGATGTAGTCAATTGTGACTTATTTAATCATTCATTTTAGTATTATTCTAGGAGACAATCCTTGGAAAAACAGTCCAGGGCCATTAATAGGCATCCCTAAGAAGCCACACTGACTTAATTTGCATAATGACATAATGACACAGTGTCCCTTCTCTCCTTGTTCCCCCTCCCTCCAGATAGCCAAGGTCACGGTTGTCAGAAGCGGCAAGGAAAAGCTAATTACAACGTTGCGTGCAAGTTGTATACTTCCCCCCCCCCAAACATTAAGCTGCAGATCATAAGGGCATCATTTGCACACTGGCACACATGTTTCCATTTTGACACGGTTACAGACAACTATATAGGCCTGATGTTCAAAGGCTGGCACAGATGTGCACTAAATGGAAGAGAAACACGGGCTCTTCTTCCTCTTTGCGAGTTGTCATTTCAGACGTGGTACGGTCAGGTTCCCGCAACGGAGGAATGCTTCAAAGGCAGGCAATACTGAAAGAAAGAAAGAAAGAAAGACACGTGCACGCATAGAGAACATCACAGGATTCCCGGCCAGTGCAGCGCCAGATGATGTCTGTCTTTTGCGTATAGCGATGGGCTCTGCAGCGGGGGTCAAAAAAGTCAAGATGGAGGACACCCCTTAATACATGAAGGTACAAAAAAAAAAAAAAAAGCCAGGTCTCCACAAGGTGCAGCTGGAAAGATGGCAGCGGACGCGATCCGTCCACCGCCCCCCCCCCTTTGCTCTTTTCCCCCGGGAGCCCGCAAACTTGTGAATTAGCTCTCCTCGAACGCCCACTTCTCCCGCGGCCCGAGAACCACCCTCACGATTCTTTCTCTAACGCCCCCCGCTCTCGCCGCGTCCCCCACTGTCGCGCGGTGGCCCTGCAGAAACCTGCATTTCGATTGGCTGGCCGGCAGCTCGGCGTGCCGGCTTCCCCACCCCCACCCCCACCCGTGTGGGTTGCGTGTCTCGGTGCACGTGTATACGCGGCAGGGCTGCGTCGAGAGGCGAGGGAGGAGGAGGCGAGGCGAGGAGTCGAGAACGGGAAGCGCTCGATTTAGCCGAGGGGGCTTCTCTATTTTCGCTTCCATCTCGATCGATGGGCTCTATTTTGGTTTAGCCGGCGAAGAAGCCGATCGATCCGAGAGAGTTTTTAGACCGGCGGAAGCGCTCGGGGGGAAAGGAAGGAGGGGAAAAAAACCAAAACAACTCCAGGCGCGCCCCCGCGTGGGAAGGCACCCGCGCGCCCCTCTCTGTCTCTCTCTCTCTCTCTCTCTCTCTCTGCCCGGCGAGCGAAGGAAAAGCCGCGCCGCCTCCGCGCCAGAGGGCAGGGCAGGGCGCGCAGGCGGCGGCGGGCCTCCCGTCTCCACCCCGGGAGGCTGGATGGGGCCAGGCAGCGGCTCGTCCCGGCCGGGAGGTGGCGGCGGTGCCAAAGCTGCCTCGGAGCCCGGCGCCAGGACGGAGGCGCCGGCCACGTTCTTGGCTTAGACCCGCCGAGCAGGAGCAGGAGGAGGAGGAGGAGAAGGAGAAGAAGGCAGCTGGGCGGCCCGGGGGCGCGCGCGCCCGCTCCGCTTTGCGGTTGGCCCGGGGAAGGGAGGCCGCGAAGGAGCGAGCGAGGAAGCCCCTCTCGCTGCGCCTGCTCGCCTGCCTGCCTGCCTGCCTGGCAAAATGGGCTGGAGCCGGAGGATCGGCGGACCCGGAGCTCGGCTCCTGTTCCTGCTGGTGCTGCTGGTGCTCCTGGCCGGGCAGAAGCCGAGCGCCGGCCGGAAACCTCCGAAGAGAAGATGCGCTTCGGGCTGCACCTGCACCAAGGACACGGCGCTGTGCGAGGGGGTCAAGGACATCCCCCGCGATCTGCCCCCGAACCTCATCTCCCTGTAAGCTTTCTCTCGGCGAGGGGAAAGGGAGGGGGGGGGCTTCTCTTAACCTCCCCCCTTCCCTTCCTTCCTGCCCATCTACTTTCTTTCTTTTTTTTTAATCCCCTCCTTGCTTAAGGGTAGCCAAAAGAGCTACGGTAGGTGATCTCCCGCTTTATGTACATTAAATCGACGTGGACCCCTTTGATCTCAAGATCTGAGCTTAAATCTACGGTGGACCCCTCTCCCAAGATTAAAGCTTGCAGGGGGGGGCTTCCCCAGGAGGAACAGACACCCCTTTTCTCCAAAGGAAGTCCAGCTTGGGCTCGGCCCCCATCTTTTGAAAACTGTCATGAAAGGGGTCCTGGGGACAGGCCAGAGATGTGCAACCCCTAGCCTGGCCCAAGCCCTTACCTGAAGGCTGGCCTTGCCTGCAGAGTTGAGGACAACTTTTGTGGGGTCTTTGGGTGGCTGGGAGGGGGTGGAAGTGGCTGGGAGGGAGCAGGGAAATTGAACTAGCAAGGGGCCATGAAGTGCGTTGCTTTCCCGTGGTGAGAGCACCCATCTCTGGTGCAGTGATGGCAACCAGGTTAGCAGAGAGGTGGCTGGGAAGAAATGGATTTTAATCAGGAGAACACACAAACACACCACAAATTCTGCTTGAAGTCGGCTGAAATTGACCATGCACCCTCTCTCTTCCTCCTTAGAAACTCACCTCCTAAAAGCAAGCTACCCTAACGGCTAGTTGCTTCTTCTATTTTTTTTTTCCTAATGTATTTATGAGATATCTAACGGGGCAGTTTCCAGCAAATCTTGCATCACTGGATCCCCAAAACAACAACCCTGTGAAAGAAGATAGGCTGAGGGAAAGCAACTGGCCCAGGTTCACCCTGAGTCAGGAAAAACACAAATTTAGATTTCCCCCATCCGGACCTTAATCGATACACACCGTGCTGGCATCCAAAAATCAGGAAAAGATGTCCCTCCTTGAAAGGATGGGGGAAATTGCTGAAACTGGCAGCTGCAAACGTTCCCTCCCACCACCAGCAGCCTGCCCAAATTATTGCAGATCTCCGGAGGAAATTAGATGCAGCTTGACAACCCCCCCCCCCTTGAAACTCGGAATATTGCCAGAGATACACCTCCATGCAGACAAATGCACCTCAAGCTGCTGCAGGTAAATTCCTGCAGGTAAAGCTGGCTCCAGGAAACTGCTCTTGTCACCCATAGGAGAGTGTTCAAATGGCAACATCCAGAATTTTGGATTACTATCCATTGCTAATTTACTTTGAGCAAGCTTATTCTTGATGGTTGGTCCTTTCCTTTGGGCCAGATGATGGTGCCGCTGCTTTGTTGCTGAAAATCTCTCTCTCTCTCTCTCTCTCTCTCTCTCTCTCTCTCTCTCTCTCTCTCTCTCTCTCTCTCTCTCTCTCTCTCTGTGTGTGTGTGTGTGTGTGTGTGTGTGTGTCTGTGTCTGTGTCTGTGTCTCTGTTTCTCTCTCTCTCTCCAGGTGTCTTATTCGATCTGGGTTCACTGAGGTCTTGGAAGGCAGTTTTCAACAGGTGCCGTCTCTCCAGCTGCTGTAAGGATCCTCTCGGTTGTGAGTGTTGTGGCATGCATCAAAACGTGTGTACTTTAAGTGTTCCTCAGTCGGTGTGTGTGGTACATGAGACCCGGTCTCTGTTGAGCTACTCAATCTCCCAGTCACAGGATCTTGCCAAGAAGCCCTCTGAATGTGATTCCTTTTGTCTAATTGTGTAAATGCCTAGTATTTCACCTGATTCCTGATAAGGAGAATGGCAAGGATTGTGCCCTTCTTTGGTTCTAGGGCGTGTATGCGCTGGTTTTCTTTCCTTTTGACCTACGCTGTTCTTTGTGGATCCATCAGTCCACCTTGGGAAGTCCCCCTGAGGATCTGAATGAGGAAAGGGGAGCCGTACTCATCGTGTAAAGTGTTCGTGGCACGTGATTCTGCTTACTTATATATCTGGAGTCTGCAAGGCTTAGTCTCGGAATTCCCAATATGACACCCTTCCCTTTAGATCAGGGGTCTTCAAACGTGGCCCTTTTATGACTTGTGGACTTCAACTCCCAGAATTCCTCAGCCAGACATGCTGTCTGAGAAATTTTGGGAGTTGAAGTCCGCAGGTCATAGAAGGGCCAAGTTTGAAGACCCCTGGACTTCAACTCCCAGAATTCCTCAGCTAGGCACGCTGGCTGAGGGATTCTGGGAGTTGAAGTCCACAAGTCGTCAAAGGGCCAAGTTTGAAGACCCCTGCTTTAGATATACAGGTAGTCCTCAATTCATTTAGTGACCATTCAAAGTTGCAACAGCACTGAAAACAGTGACTTGTGACCATTTTTCACATTTATAACCATTGCAACTTCCCTCCACGGTCACGTGATCAATATTCGAATGCTTGGCAACTGGCTCATATTTATGACCATTTCAGTGCCCCTGCAGTCATGTGATCCTCCTTCTGACAAGCAAACTCAATGGGGAAGCCAGATTCACTTAACAACCGTGTTACTAACTTAAGAACTGCAGTGTGGCAAGTAAAGTCATAAAACGGGGCAAAACTCACTTTAACAATTGTCTCGCTTAGCGACAGAAATTTTGGGCTCAATTGTGGTCGTAAGTCGAGGACTACGTGTATTGGTCTGCAGCTCTTCAGATTTTTAATCAGCGTCCCCTCCCAGCGGCAGTTTCATCACGTCTGAATATTGAGAAAGGATGAGGTATTCTCTCCGGCGTTACAAAGATTAGGATTAGTCGGCAAAGTAATTTTAATTGCCGATTAGCAGCACCCAATTAGAGAGTCAGCAAATCTGCACATATCTCTGTCTCTGCAGATCAGTCTGTGCAAAACAAAACCCGCAAATATTCCATGTATAATTATAACTGCACCAATGGCGTGTTAGGACAATTACTCCTAAAAGAGCAAAAACAGAGTGTGGACTTTTTCAAAGGCAGTATGTGCTGCAGATTGCAGAACAAGTACACCATTGAAAAAGCAAAGAATCTTTACGATAGGGTTTCCCAACCATGGCAACTTTAAGACCTGTAGACTTCAACTCCCAGAATTCCTGAGCCAGCCATGCTGAGGGGAAAGGGAGAGGTTTCCAAGCTGAGCCATGCTGGCTCAGGAATTCTGGGAGTTGAAGTCCACGAGTCATAAAAGAGCCAAGGTTGCCTACCCCTGCTCTAGGGTATGTACTTGGCATACTTAATCAATTCAAGGTTTGATGAAGTTGCCATTTCCTGATTTCACTAGGATTCCCTTCAAAGTTAATAGACTTAGAATTGTCCTGTTAATTGATTAATGCCTGAGCTTTCATCTATTGGCACCTTTAACAGGGTAACAGGCACCTCTACCTGTTGAGTTGTGTTTAAACCGCGTATTTTTTTCAGTCAGTTGCAAAGCATAATGGCTCCCTTGGCCCAGAGGCTAAGCTTGATTAGTTCTAACCTTGAGCAGGTCCTTTTAATGCCTCTGCATGTGGTACAGACTTTCTTCTTTGGATGAGTGTATTTTGCAAAGCTGCAAAATGGGTTAATCCAGTAACCATGTTAAGTTCCCATGTTTATGGATTTGGGCAATAGACAGTGCTATTTTACCAGTTCTCACTTATGAATTAACATCCCTGGGAGCATTAACATCTACAGGCTCCTTATGTGGCGTACGTAATACAGGCAGTCCTTGACTTACAACAGTTCATTTAGCGACCATTCAAACTTACAACATCATTGAAATAATGACTTATGACCAGTGGTGGGATTCAGCCAGTTCGCACCACTTTGGCAGAACCGGTAGCTAATTTTTTGTTGCTCAAGCCCAGAATGGACTTCCAGAAGCGGCATCCACACAGAGAACCGGTTGCTCCCATATTTGAATCCCACCACTGAGTGTTTCCCAACCATGGCGACTTTACGTTATGTGGACTTCAACTCCCAGAATTCCCTAGCCAGCCTTTCAACTTACAGCCATTTGTTTAGTAACTGTTCGAAGTTACTATTTGAATCCCACCACTGCTTATGACCATTTTTCACACGACAGCATTCCCACGGTCCCATGATCAAAATCCAGAAGTTTAGCAACTGGCTCACATTTATGACGCTTGCAGTGTCCCAGGGTCATCTGATCCCCTTTTGCCACTTTCTGACAAGCAAAGTCAAAGGGAAAGCCAGATTCATTTAACCACCGTGTTACTAACTTAACAACTGCAGTGATTCAGTTAACAACTGTGGAAAGAAAGGTCGTAAAATGGGGCAAAACGCACTTAAACAGTATCTCACTTAACAACAGAAATTTTGGGCTCGGCTGCGGTCGTAAAGTCGAGCACTAGCTGTATGTGTTCATCCTGTAAAGGAGGGTGCTAGCATATCTGCATACAACATGTGTCTGTTTTTGAACCAGTGAACCATTATAGTTGCCCATTGTAATGGAACGTAATGCTGGTTAAAAAATACGCCTTCTTTCCCATTTGCAACCTAGGAAACAGACATTGGCAAAGCAAGAGCGATTAGTTCCTTTTTTCTTTTTTAACCAACGAGCTGCCTACTAATCTTGGGATATTTTGGGTCTGGAAGCCTCCTCATCCCATGTGCATACTCAGATTTAAAAATACCCTTCCGAGAAAGACATTCATTCAAGACCTTCTATGTTTCTCCATCATGTGCTCCAAAACTCATCTCTGAGGTTGAAAAATGGATTTTAAAAAAAAAACCCTACATGACCTCTGACTCATTGCTTAGCCAAGGGAAATTTCAGGCAGGAAACCATTAGATCATTTCTACAATCTGGGTTTAATGGTGTGCTTTAAGATTTAAAAACGCTCAAATGAACCTGCGTAAATATTGGTTGGTTATAAAGGGGGGGACGGGATGGTGACGATGTTGATGATTATGATGGAAGGAAACCTGGCAAGCAGTCTCACCTTCAGTAGAAAATCGTGATGCAGATCATCTTGTCCGAGGCTTTCATACTACCTGGCCTAGGGTCCTGCTTTCCATAGCTCTGGGGCCCCATGTCTGTCTGGCCCCTGACATCCACTCTAGTTACTTGCCCCTGATTGTAGAAAGAGCTACATGGAGCTGTATGGGCATTCGATCTTATCTCTTGCCAGCTTTAATCCCAGTGTTGCTGGGCCATCCCCCAGCAGATGTTGGAAGACCTGATGCCCTCAAGGCCTCCTTAACTCTGTCTCCTCCCTAGCCAGCAGCTGAATCTCCTAGGCCAGAGGTCCCCCAACCTTTTGGGCACCAGGGACCGGTTCCGTGGAGAAAGGTTTTTCCATGGACCGGAGAGTGCATGGTTTTGTGTGCTGCGGCCTGGTACTGGTCCATGGACCAGGGGTTGGGGACCCCTGTCCTAGGCTGTCGCTTCCCTGACCCTTAGCACCCTTATCTTCCCCTCCTGCAACAGTCCTGGTTGTTCAGAGCGCTTTCGTTCATCACAGAGGTAGCCTTTCCTTTAGGAACCCCAATAAGTGGCTATTTCTCCTTTGTAGTTCTTTCAAACTGACCAGCCTGCCTGCTTTTCCCCCCAACCTTCTCCTCCTTAGCTTGATCACTTACAACTCCCTGGAACTGATTGGGGACGACGCTTTTGTGGGACTTGTGCACCTGGAATATCTGTAAGTACGCAACAGCGGTGGGCTTGGGAAAAGAGGAGCGAATACATCAGTGAGGACCAAGATGGGTTGACACCAGGAGCTTGCCCAGCCTCAGCATCTCAGTCAAGAACAGGACAGCACAGCCCCTCCCAATGGGATGGGACTTTAGTGAAGGTTGATGGAGTCACAGTCTATCAACATCTGGACTGCTGAATATAGCAGATAAGAGACAGACCCTACAGCTCATAATAAAGAGATGGGCTTGCAGGACTTAAGAGATTGAGTTGTAGCTATGGAACTATATGGAGAAAATGCTGGAAGGAGCTGTCAAGGGCATTGATTTATTCTCCAAAGCATCTAAGGGCAGGACAAGAAGTAATGGGTGGAAGCCAACTTAGAAATAAGGAGAATGTTTCTGACATTGAGAACAATTAATTAACGGATCAGCTTGCCTCCTGAAGTTGTGGGTGTTCCATCACTGGAGGTTTTCAAAAATAGACTGGATAGACATTTGGTATAATAAGCTCTCCTGCCTTGAGCAGGGGTTGGACTAGAAGACCTCCAAGGCCCTGTCCAACCCTATGATTCTATGTTCTATGAACTGTATAAGTCTGAAAGAACCCAGCCTGGGAATATATCTACCGTAAGATGTGCAATCAGCTTTATTTTCCTTTATTCGTGAAACTTTCATTCCAACATCTAGAAGGTTATATGTGGCTGATCCCAGATTTGGAGCCCATTTGCACGTTTCTTTATTAGTCAAATTATAGTGCTGCCTTTCTTCCAGAAGCAAAAGGCAATGTTGTGTAGTGGTGGTTCTCCCCCCTTCTGATTTTCTCCTCACAGGAACAGCCCTGTGAGGTAGGCTGAGTTGAGAAAGCATCACTCGCCAAAATCATGATCTGAGGATGGACTTAATTCCATCTTTCGTCCAACATCTTAACCACCGCCATGTTCCTTTTTGCTCCTTTCCTGAGACTTACCAGGACTTCTCTCCTACTTGCTAGATTCATTGAACAAAACAGACTAGAAGCCATCTCCAAGAATGCCTTCAGAGGCCTGAAGGGTCTTCTCCATCTGTGAGTATTTTGTGGACATCTTCCTAGTTCCTCTTTGGACTTCTGGATTTCTGGCAAAGTTTATCACACAACTTTGCTTACTATTTATTTATTAGATTTTATATCCAGCCTTTATTTTGGCTAAACTCACAAGTGGCATGCATTTGTAAGGGTCCCCCCAGCAACTTAGCCTCAGGCAGCAATGATTTTGTGTGGTTCGGATGCCTTTATTATCCCAAACACTCCTTCATTTTGGTTCTTGGCGCTGTCTGTTGTTTGCTTGCAGACATTTCATTTCCCAATTAGGGAACATTTATCAGCACTGATGATGTTCCCTAGTTGGGTCATGAAACGTCTGCAAGCAAACAACGAAGCTCAGAGAGATCAAGGACTCCACGGTTCAACCCTGAGCTATCAATATTCTCTTCTGTTGGGACGGTTTCATTTCAACACACAGCATGTTCCCAGACCTGCCAACTTCCTTTAAGGATGTTCTTTTTCCTTTCCATGCTCACAGGAATTTGGCCAACAACAACTTGCAGACCTTACCAAGGCACCTCTTCCGAGGCCTGGATTCGCTGACTTCAGTGTAAGTTGTGGGTCCAGCAAAAAGAAACAAAGAGTATGATTTTGGATAGAAAATGTTACTCAGCCTCACTTCCAGTTCTGGTCAGGAGGGCAACCCAAGGGACACAGGCCCTTTGCATACGCAATCCAAACAGATGAATATCTCACGCCAAAGATAGCCAGCTGTCCACTGGCTTAATTGATGGCTTAGAGTCAGACCCTCAACTCCCCATTACCCAAAGGAACATAAGAATTGTACAGACCACGCTCGGCCTATGAACGGTCACTTCAAAGTTACGACAGACATCCCCCCCCCTCCAAAGTTACTTAAGACACCAATTCCAAATTTCTAATGGCAGCCCCTCCCCCCACAGTCACATCACTGCATTTCAGGGGCTCAACAATTGGTGTGAATTTGCAGCACTTCCAGTGTCAGTTGACCAGGATTGATGAAGTCTTTGCTGAAAACTGTCCTTTACTTCATCATTAAGACACAGGGAACAGTGGGTTCGCTTAACGACTATGGCTTCACTTAATAACCGCCGCAATAAAGGTAAAATCAGGTCGGTCACACGATGATCCGCTTTACAAGTGTCACAAATTGCAGCTGTAATTATACCTGGAAGGTGCTATTGTAAAAAAAAGTTGGCACCTAAATCAATGAATCCCACTGGAAAGGGACGAAACGTCAGGGATTTGCTTGGTACAAAGACGTCCGTTGTTTAAAACCAAGGATAGGTTTTAACATTTTAGGTTAGTTTTCAGGCTTGCCATGGAAGAGGTGATCTGACAGCAAAAAGATTGGGAGTGTTGCCCCCTAGTATAATGTTGGTGAGTTTTCATACGAGGTGGATTTAACAAAAAGATTTTTTTACAAAGAAAATAGACATCCACCCAAAATGGTATCATCAGATTTTGAGGGACCAGCCTGAAGATTTCCCCAGGGTTGCACAGGGATTGAGGGCTGGACGTTTCCTGGTTTTGGCTTGGGGGAGGAAGAGCAGGATGTGAACTATGGCAAGTAAGAGAGATGGGCTGGCCAAAGAATGAACCACGTTCTGCCCCAAGTACCTGAAGCATGGAAAGGCATTCCACCCTACCCCCAAAAGACACGAAGCTGGCCCTGGGTGATCGTTTTGCTGCCACCCTGCCCTCCTGGCGATCACCCACCGACTTCTCTCTCAACAGGGACTTGCGGGGAAATGCTTTCCACTGTGACTGTAAGCTGAAGTGGCTGGTGGAATGGTTGAGACACACCAGCGCCTTGGTGGAACCCATTGAGTGTCACTCGCCGGCTGAGCTGAACCGCACCAGTCTCAGCGAGCTCCGGCCTGGAGGGTTCAGCTGCATCACCACCGGTAGGTCATCCTTTGTCCTAGGGGTTCCCTCCAGCGAGGAAGGACTGCCAGCCCTACCAGGAGTCAAAGGCAGCCAGCAAGTATGACTGTCCCGGAAGGGTCAGCCAAATGGGTTAGCTCTTTGCTTTGTTTCTCCCTAATGGGGAGAAGAATGGTCTTTGTTGGCTATTTAATAATAATAATAATAATAATAATAATAATAATAATAATAATAATAATAATAATAATAATAATAATAATGGTACCCGGTTAACACCTAGGATGCTGGTAGCAACCCGTGTCAACCATCAGCGCCAGCCAATTTGAATGTTCAGTTGGCTGAGGTTCATGTTTAATAATAATAATAATAATAATAATAATAATAATAATAATAATAATAATAATAATAATAATAATAATAAAAAAATTAAAAAAAAGTTGGAAGGGACCTTGGAGGTCATCCAGTCCAACCCCCTGCTCAGGCAGGAAACCCTATACCATTTCAGACAAATGGCTGTCCAATCTGTTCTTAAAAACTTCTAGTGTTGGAGCACTCGCAGCTTCTGGAGGCAATTTGTTCCACTGGTTAATTGTTCTAACTGTCAGGAAGTTTCTCCTTAGTTCTAGGTTGCTTCTCTCCTTGATGAGTTTCCATCCATTGCTTCTTGTCCTGCCTTCAGGTGCTTTGGAGAATAGCTTGACTCCTTCTTCTTTGGGGCAGCCCCTGAGATATTGGAAGACTGCTATCATGTCACCCCTCGTCCTTCTCTTCATTAAACTAGACATACCCAATTCCAGCAACCGTTCCTTATATGTTTTAGCCTCCAGTCCCCTAATCATCTTTGTTGCTCTTCTCTGTACACTTTCTAGAGTCTCAACATCTTTTTTACATCCTCATATATTGCCATTCTGATTACTGGGGATTTTTGTCTTGAGTACCAAAAAGACGTTGGTTGACACTGGATTCTAGGTCTTTTGATTTGCAGGGAAAGGTTCTATCTGCAGGTTTGATTCAAGCAGCCAGATGCTTAGATCAATGGTCTTCAAACCTGGCAACTTTAAGACTTGTGGACTTCAACTCCCAGAATTCCTCAGCCAGCCTAGCTGGCTGAGGAATTCTGGGAGTTGAAGTCCACAAGTCTTAAAGTTGCCAAGGTTGAAGACCCCTGTCTTAGATTGACTCTTCCCTCCTTAGAGAATGTATAGCCATGGAAATGGAAGAAGTTTGAATTAAGCTCAGGGCAGGACAAATAGAAAGTGTATAGGTTTGTCAAGGATCAAATGAAAGTGGTTTGCGATATGTGGCTATTTATTAAGTTTCTATCTCACTAAGAAACGTGGCAATTCCAATCTAAGCCAATGGCATCCTTCAGGTGTGTTGGAGAAACCTGGGAATTCTGGGAGTTGAAGCCCCATACAAGCACATCTCGTGGCAACGGAATGGGGAAGTTTCATGTAGACAGAGGTTGCTTAGATTGTGGTGTCATTTTCCCAGCCGCCTTTTCACTTTATTTGCCAAAGTGGCTGATCCTGCTGAAGTCAGTGTTGCTTAAATTCACAACATGCCCACTTTAATTTAAATAACTTTGCATTATTTGAATGACATGCTGAGCAATGGGTCTTAAGAAATGTGTTCTTGCCCACGTGGTCTGATCTGTTCCATGGGATGGCATATGTTGTGCCTATGGTCCATATCTTCAGTCTTCTGGAGAGGACTCATTATCCCAGGAGGAGGGAGTGGGAGACTTCTCTGCAAGGACTATTCATCCCCATGATTACGTGCACCGTTTCTTTTCGGAGGTCTTATTCCCTTGAATAAGGGTAAGCTGAATGCTGAAGATCGGTGGCAGACAGTAACTTAGTTGCTTTCATGACCTACTGGTGAGCATCCAGAGACATCTGCCTGTCCACGTTGGAAGCAATATTCTGGAATTGATGGACTCTTGGATCTGCAGTGGACACAACTTTTGTTAGTCTGAAAGCTGAATTGGGCTTTTGGAGAGCATTCTGGGGGATGCAATTCCAAGAAGTGGGCAGGGCCGGGACGAATCATACATTTGGCTCCTTGCTGCATTAAAAATTGCAGTTCAGCGTCAGGGCAGGCTTGAAGGCGCGGTTAAACTTTGCAAGGCAATGCCTGGAACTCAGAAGGGATTCTTCTCACTTGCTCTGGGCTGACCCAGCAGGATTCATCATTGTGGATCAGCCAGAAGGCCTAGCAAAATATATCAGAGTGAGCAAATAAAGATGTTCTGCATGGAACATTTAAACACAGCATCAGCCCTTGCAGGAATGCATTTATTAATTAATGGCATTCCAGGCTGCCAACCAAGCTTCGCTTTCCTAATAGTTGAAGGCCACCAAGGATTACGAGATTCCACCCCTGTTCGAATGCTAATTTCCACCTTCCTCCCCACAGAACTTGTCCTCTTTGACACTTTGCCAGAGCAGTCTCTTTCAATAGAAACATTCGTCTACCACGATGAAGAGAATTTGGTGATTGCGCAGCCCTTTACTGGACGGTGCAACTTCTTGGAGTGGGACCACGTGACTGGGAAATTTCGCAGCTATGCCACTATCAATGGTAAGAAGCCCACAAACACACAACACAATCACTTTTCTCCTACCAGCATTACTAGGTGAAGACATTGCCTTCGTTGTTCGGAAACATGCATTTTTGGGTGACATTCAGCAGCACCAAGCTACACCCCATAATGCATAAGGAGCTATCTTCTCTACCCTTTGATGCCTATCAAATTTCTCTGCAGTTTGTAGGTCTCTAAGCTGTGTGGTCTGTATTTAGCTCCGATCCTCTCCTTGACACACACACACATACACACCCAGAGGTTTGCTGCACTACTGTAGGAGAAGAGCAGGCAAAGTTGGGGGGGGTGGTGGAGTTAAGTGTGTCTTCAGATTAGAATCCTCGCATTCCCACAAGCACTCCAAACCCAACCCATCCTGAATTCCATTGACCTTTATCCGGCGCCAATTTAGTTAATGGTAATTAAATAGATAACTAAGGTAAGTAAGCATCACTCCATCTTTCTCCTTCTCAGGTTCTTCCACTGTGGTCTGCAAACCTTTGGTGATTGAAGGTGAACTTTTTGTGGTGGTAGCTCAGCTCTTTAGAGGGTCCCACATCTACAAGCGACAGGAAGCTACAGGACAGTTCCTGCACACCCAGGTCATCGAGAGCTCCCGTATCCGCAAGCCCAATGACATTGAGGTCTTCCGAATGGAGGGAGACTGGTATTTCATCATGGCGGACAGTTCCAAGGCCGGCTCGACCACGTTGTACCGCTGGAACGGTCACGGCTTCTATTCCCACCAGTCCTTGCATTCTTGGTATCGTGACACAGATGCTGAATTTCTGGAGATTGCTGGCAAGCCCCACCTCATCTTGGCCAGCAGCTCTCAGCGCCCTGTTGTCTATCAGTGGAACAAGCAGCAATTTGTGCGCCGTACGGACATTCCCGATATGGATGATGTTTATGCTGTCAAGCATTTCAAGGTCAAGGATGACGTGTACATTTGTCTGACACGGTTCCTTGGAGATTCCAAGGTGAGATTGGAGATTGGGGAGGTTGGTCATTACTGTACCTGCTTCCCTGGGGTCACACGTTTCACCGAGCCCTAATGTGGCTATTTGGCCTAGTGTGTTGGGTGAATCCAACCACTGGGGCTTGCAGATTAGAGGTTATAACTGAGCCTATGTGGGCCTTAGGACACTGTGGCATCTTCAAGTAAACCTGATGCAGTTTTGAACACAGCCTGTAGGAGAATATATTTGTGCTTGGTGAAAAACTATTACTTTTGTCTGCTGCCAATCAAAAACATGTCTCAGTGAGAAGCACAAGTTGTTACAATTGATGGCCTGAAGGCTGGACAGATCTAGGATGACCTCCAGATATGTCGGATGTCAACTCTCTTAATTCCTACCCATCATTAGGAAAGCCTACAATAGTTGAAACGTCTTATCGTACCATCTGCTCAGAATACCAGTGTTGCCATCCCATCTCCTTGATGGAAGATTTTGAGTAAAAGGCTGGGCAGCCATCAGTGAACACATAGATCTGGGTTCCTGCACTAAGGAAGAGCTGACCTTTGATGGCTTACACAGACTTACTCAAATGCATATTTCTGTAGTGTTTGGTATGGCAAAAGCAGAACCTTATTTGAGCTTCTGATAAGAGCCATTATGTCACCTTACCATTTGTATTGGAAGCACATAAGCAGATGAAGTAATGATAAATTGAACAAACAATAAATAGCACATACCTATGTACACGATGTCCAAAGAATAAGCTATCTGAGGTTGGTGTGACTACTATTGTGCACCACTTTAGTTTTATCCTAGCAAGAAAATAGATGCAGGTTATTAAGCTTGGTCCTTTCTCTTCAAGCTCAAAGCAACTATACTGGTTCTGGACCCATTTAGAGATGAAGTTGAGCCAGATACCTCCTTCCCACTGTCAGGTTGGAGGGATGGAAGAATTAGGTTATTTAATCCAATTTCACCTGTGCTCTCTTTGCAGACTGTAAGTAAGGCCTCCAATTAAAAATTCTGGGATTTTAATGAGTTCTTACATTAAGTACATTAAGTCTATGCCTTAATGGTTCTTGCTAGATCTGATCTTAGTAGAAGAGAATATGCCAAGGCATATGGTTCAATCTTGGCTCAATCAAATCTAATTTATTGGGCCAAGATAAATCTGAGCCAGGTTTTTCTTTTCCAATGTGTTATGAATCAGGTAGATCGCTCATTGAGAAATAAATGAAATCCCTCTCCTTGGTTGACTCCTATTGTTTTCCGCTCTCTGGAGAAGCCTTGCATCTGGACTTATCATTAGCTTCTTTTTTTCCCATAATAACACTCACATCTTTCTAAGACTTGCCGTGCTCATAGTTGCAGCAGACATTGCCCTGGCCTTGCATACCTGCACGCCCTTTTACTGAAACTTTCTTCAAGAAATTGCATTTGAGTCTTCTTCTGCTCTCCACAGGTGATGCACTGGGATGGTTCCATGTTTCGAGATGTCCAGCATATGCCTTCTCGCGGCTCCATGGTCTTCCAACCGCTGAGCATCGCCGGCTATCGCTATGCCTTTCTTGGCAATGACTACTCCTTCAGCAAAGTCTACCGCTACGACCCCATCACTGGCCTCTTCCAGCACTTCCAGGAGCTCAACACCCAGGCCCCGCGTTCCTTTGCCCACCTCAGCGTTGACAAGCAAGACTTCCTGATTGCCTCCAGCTTCAAGGGCAAGACACACATTTACCGCCATGTCATCATAGATCTGAGTGCCTGAGCCTAGCGACAGTGGGGCTGGGGGTGCATTGATCAAGAGTAGGAGGCAGCGACCGCAGGGAGAAGCGGTCCGGGAGAAGACCGCTGGCTCCTGGAAAGTGCAGTACCAGAGGCAAGCACTAGGGGGACAGCATTGGAAGTAGATGCTGTTGAGGGTGCACTTCTCCAATGATACCAGCTGGCCACCAGGTGGGAGCTAGGCAACTTAAGAGCCATAATCAATCACTAGCAAATGCAACTTGAGTGGCAGCAGAAGTCGAGCAGATTTTTCTTTTCTTTTGACCTGCCAAAGGATGATGAAACTGATGCTGAACATTGCAGGAAAGGGCAGATAGCTTGCAGTTTTGCAGTGGGGTTAACTCAGAAACCCTCACCAACAAGGCAGAGGTCAACCCTCTCCAGAATTGCTCCGAATTTCCATTCTTTTTCCCCATTCTATCATTTCCTAACAAGGATGAGGTTGATTCAGTTGGAATTTTCTTCTTCCCTTTTAATGGATTCTTGGAAATCTTTTTTTTTTTTTTTTTTTTGCTTATTTTGCCTGCTTGCTTGTGTGGCTCTATTTTCTTCTGAAAACATTTTTTTTAAAAAAAACAAAAACAAAATTGTGCAATCATGCATCAAATAACTGTAACCAGTCTATGCGTGCCTGTTCAAACAGCAAACGCCACTATGGCTGAGTTCACACAATGCGACGGAGCCGATTAAAATGAGTCAATAGCTTGGGATTCAGTTTCGGGGGATCGTAATCTATGGTGTAAACCAGGCCACGATATTAAGTTATCCTAAGGGTTTTTTTTGGCTATCCCAAGTCGAGGGCCCAAAATGTTGTGTGAACACAGCCAAGGAATCTTGGAATACCTTTAAATGTCTTATGGTATAAGCTTTGTATGTTATACTTCCTAGGATAAGTCCCGTTGATCTTAACTGGGTTAACAGCCCAACCCATAGATACTGGGCTGCCTCCCGCTCAGTCCTACTGAAGCTGCCTCAACCTTTTTTTTTCTGATGAACATTTTCCTGCATTCAGTAGAGGTTTTTCCAAAGCAGATCTACATCAAGCAATGTTACAGTCATTTGCTGGTTACATCAATACTTTTAATGGCCGTTTCTATTTCCCAGTTTAAGGATGTATAAACATGCACAATGTTAGGCATCAAACTATGTCAGGGAGAGACATGACTGAAGCACAAGCTTAGTGTTAAGCACACAAGGGGTCGCAGGAATCTTGATCAATCGGAGGACTTTGGAGGGGGGAGAGAACAAAGTAACATAAGAGGCGCATGGACTCATTGATAGAATGGGCAGATGGGAACCCTTCTGGACAGAACCGTTAGCTGAAACAGAGGTGGACTTGCAAGGAATACAGTCCAGCATTTATTTTTCAACCATAAATAACCATTATTCAGAGTCATCAAATCTCCTTCTAGGAGAGGAGATACTCTATTGTGTATCTTGCTCTCGCTGGACTGGGAGAGACACAGCTCAGGCAGAAAATACACCATGGGGGGGGGGGGGGGGTCTCTTCAAAAGGACAGGCTGATTTTCCTCTATGGGCTCCCCTTTGCGATGCGGCATCCCACATACAATACATTGTAAATAAAAGTCAATATATTGTTTGTGGGCTCGTGAGTGTTCCAACTTGTCTCCGTTTCCCAAATGCTCAAGGAAGCATGTGGGGATGCTACTCGGGAGCCAAAGGGAGGGAGATCGATCCCCTGGCCTTGAAACAACCACTGGAGTGCACCCACCACCATTTTGATACAAGTTCTTTGCAATGGTCAAAGCACTGAAACACTTCAGTCGAACATTGAGCTGAAAAAGGTAAGGCGGCTACTGGACGTATTATGTTAAAGCACAGTTTCTTTAGCTAGGATTTATTGAATAAGCCACCATTGACAGGGTTTGCCCAGAAGGGTAATCCAGAAACTGAGCAAGCCATATATTCTCAGTGGTACAGAATGAAGCACGGGTAATCCTCGACTTATAACCATTGGGTTAAGTGACCGTTGGAAGTTGTAATGACACTGGAAAAAAAGTGACTTATGACCGGCTTTCACACAACCGTTGCAGCATCCCCAGGATCATGTGATCACAATTTGGGCACTTGGCAACCAGCACGTATTTATGATAGATGCAGCGTCCTGGGATCGTGCGATCCACCGTTTGTCAGTTCCCTGGCTGGGTTCCGACAAGCAAAGTCGATGGGGGTAGCCAGAGTCACTTAAGGACTACACGATTCCCTTAAAAACAGCAGTGATTTGCTTAACAGCTGTGGCAAAAAGGTCATCAAATGGGACAAAACTCACTCAACCACTGCCTTGCTTAGTTACGGGCTCAGTTGTGGCCGTAAGTCAAGGACTACCTGTAGGGGAGCAAGCCAGCATAAATACAACACAGACCTTGTTTAGTTAATCAATTCCCGCAAAGTAGATCTCTACTCATTCTGATGGCCAAGCAATTCTATTGCAGCGTAACGTCGTTCATAGATTGGGGGCATTTTTTCCCTTGGATGCATCAGAGAGGCTCTACTAACAAGGCAGTGAGATTTTATTTCCCAAAACAAATGCAAGAAAAGAACAAAACAAGCCCATGGCTCGGTCAGGAGGAGAGCCATTTCGCCAAGAGTCGGGGCCGGTGGTGGTCATGGGAAGGGGATCCATTCAGCACTCGCTGGCTCCTAGAAGACGTGGGTGAGAAAAACCAAATTAACAAGGCACATTTTAGATGAAGAGAAATGGTGTGGTTTCCCCCTCATCCTACATAAAAGATTGACTCAGGAGAGACGGAAGGCAATTTGTTCTCTTACCTGCAAGGGGTTGTTTCGGTGTCACGATGATGTACGTGCTAGATGGGGGGGGGGCAAAAGTTGAGGTTAAGGAAGCTGGAGCCCAGATTTGCATCCTCACTCCACCTTCTCGTTTTTGGAAAGGAAATTCAAGATTGCTCTTGTCCCAAACAAGGAGCATGAAGCCCAATTGTGCTTACTCGAGTGATCTTAACCCTGTGTTTCTCAACCTTGCAACTTTAAGAGGTGTGGACCTCAACTCCCAGAATTCCCCAGCCAGCCGTGCTGGCTGGGGAATTCTGGGAGTTAAGGTCCACACCTCTTAAAATTGCAAGGTTGAGAAACACTGTCTCAACAGGGGTCCACCCCTTCCAATCCATCCTAACATGCCCCATAGCTGTTTTAGAAAAGCTCTCCTACCTGCTTTTCTTTTTGGGCTTGCATTTGCACTTTCCACCTGGTGGGGAGGGATGAGAAGGACAATGATTAAAGCAAGAAAAGCATGGGGCAAAATTGCCAAGGTCAGCTGATACATCTAAGGCAGCTTAGCAGGCAAAACAGTCAACTTCAGTTCCTGCCTCTTCCTAGAGCGGTAGGAGAACATCTAGTAGGAAGCAGGAGAAGGCAGTGTGTTGCAATACTCTGTTTCCCAGCCTTGGCAACTTTAAGGGATGTGGACTTCAACTCCCAGAGTTCCCCAGCCAGCATGGCTGGCTGGGGAATTCTGGGAGTTGAAGTCCACATATCTTAAAATGGCTGAGGTTGCGAAACACTGAATTCTAGATAGACCTGGGCTCTTATTACAGAAGACAAGGAAGTTCTGCTGCAACTCCTAAAACACACTTTGCATATGGAAGATATTGACCAGATTCATATCCTGCATTAAGCCATAATTGTGTTCCACCATGGCTGAGCCAAAGCCAAGAGATCTACATCATGGCATGGTGGAGGATGTGAATCCAGATGCAGGGAATCTGCCCTGTGACTGTTGAAACATCCAATAGCCCAAACTAGGTACAGTAGGTCTCACGAAGACGAATCCTGGGAATTGCATGTCATGGATTCCCCACCTCTGCTATGGAAAATCAGGGTTAATTGGAAAGCGATCACTAACATTTCTTCAAAGCCTAACCCTCCTGGGATTGATTAAGGCATTTTTGTTTCATTGCCAATGACTTCACTGGGAGGTGGGGGGTCCTATGAATAGGCAGAGGGAGAAACCAACTCGGATTACAGAGGGTAGAAGATAGGAGTAAGTAATCGTACCAACTACAGGTAGTCTTCAACTTACGACGACAACTGAGCCCAAAATTTCTGTGGCTAAGGAAGACATTTGTTTAAGTAAATTTCGCCCCATTTTACAAACTTGCTTGTCACATTTGTTAAGTGAATCGTTGCAGTTGTTAAGCTAGCAACACGGTTGTTAAGTGAATCTGGCTTTCCCCCATTGACTTTGCTTAGCAGAAGCTCACAAAAAAGTGATCACGTGACGCCGGGACCCTGCGACCGTCATAAATGTGAGTCAGCGGCCAAGTGTCTGAATTTTGATCACGTGACCGTGGGGATGCTGCAACGGTCCTAGGTGTGAAAAACGGTCATAAATCACATTTTTCAGCACTGTTGTAACTTTGAACGGTCACTAAATGAACTGTTGCAAGTCAAGGACTACTTGTAGTAGTTCTTAGCTCCCAGTGATTCCTCTTTTGAAGGAGAGGGCTATGTGTTTCACCCTCATGTAATTTTCTACTGCACAGTGGTGAGGGGGCAATGTGTTTAAACAAGAGTTAGTCCTTGACTTCACGCAGCCAAATGTCTTGGGGTGTCTGTGGTCAATTCTGTGGTGTTTTGGGTGGGTGTATATCTATTTAAAGTATATACATCCTAGCCTGCAGCCCGAAAGGCTTACAGATCAAATTACTTTTAAAAATAGCAGACCTCTCTTTCGGGTGACAACTGTAAATAGAGAGAGAGAGAGGGAGAGAAAGAGTGCAAAAGGAAAACGAATGGGGAGGGCAAAGGAAAAACAGAGAAACCAAACATCTACAAAAATCATCTCATTAGGAAGGAATGAAAGAGAGGGAGGAAGAGAGTAATATGAATGCTTCCTCAGAAGGATCATGATAAAATAGTTTTGACACTTCAACTGGGAAAGGACATTTACTTGGCCCAGGGAAGAATCTGATCCTAAACATACATTATAAAACAATACAACCTAAAAAAAAGTCCTTCCTAAGGACTCTACACAGACAGCATTTTCCCAGTCTCCCAGAATTGTTCTCTTTCCCCTAATTGTTGTTTCCACTTACTCAGGAGGATAACAATTCCCAGAACACACAGAATGCCTGCAAAGATCATACCACCAATACGGAGCGAATGCCAATCTAGAAGAGAAAGGAGACCATTGAGTGTTGTTTTTAGATCAGCAGCAAAATCTGTCTTGCTCATTTCAATACTACCCACTTCACACACAAAAAAAGGGGGTGAGGACAGCTTTCCCCTGGGCTGAAGAATTCCGGCTGGCTAAGAAAGAGACAGTTTGTGTTAAGGGACCAGTTTGTGCAAATGAAAAAATATATATATAACATTCTTGACAGAGATGCATACAAAATAGGCCACATGAGTGTATGGATGTGGGGGAAAAGGCTGTTATGGGGTACAATCTTTCCCCATATTTTTTCCTGCTTTTTATAAACGCTACATCCACACACGCACTATTAAAACGTTGCTGAGAATGAGATATACTTACTGTATGTAAAGGGGGCGTATTTATCTGGATAAAGGAAAAGAAAGATAGTTAACACTCTCTGTTGCCTGGGATCTGCAAATCTAATTAGGCAAGCAGCAAAGTATTCCAGGCTACATCTTTGCAAGAAACCAACAATTCCAAATAGGTTCAGTAATTTTGCAGCAAAAAACATGGACTTGCGTGGCATGAACCCTGCCTTATTGAGTGGAGAACTAGTAGCTCCCAAAATGTTGTAGAGCTACAACACAAACTATACAAGCCAGCATAGACAATGGCACTGAAGGTGATGTTTCGAAACATCTGGAGGACTTGCTTACCCATACCTTATTGAGATTGTAGATCTTTCTGTCCTAGTTCTGTTCTGTATCCTGTCCACTCTTATGTCTCACTTCCCCAGACATGTCACTCAAAGAACCCTCAGGAATAACCTACTGGTGATCAGCACATCTTAATCCCTGTTGGCTGATCTCAGTGATGCCCTGAGGAATTTCATCTGGCTTGAAAGAAATCTCTCCAAATCCACCACCTCTAACATTCGTCTAGAAACTACTAAAGCTGAGGAGGGTCATCTATGGACTCCTTCAGAGTTCTCCAAAGTTCATTATTAATCCCCAAGTGTTGATGGGATATCCAAGGGGTTGTTATCATTATTCACAGTGCTATGAATTAAAGTAGTATTTATTAAATTATTTTCATATAATAAATCTTCAGGATTGATGAAGGCGTCAATGAGATGAAGAGTTTGGTGACCCCTGGTCTAGTTTTTCATAATCAGCCTGATCTTCAGTAGAATTTCAAAGAGGTCTTTTGCCCTGTTTATAGGAAGACATCAGCCTATGAAGTTACTCACCTGCAGGGTCATTTGCCTTCAGAACAGGAAACCCTGCAAAATTGAGATGAAAAATATTATCGAGTGATGACAAAAATACAGCCCTCCATTTCTGCCTCCCAATTCCAAAGATACTATAAAGATCAGAAGGACTGGCAGAACCTGGAGGCAGAATTAAAAAGGGATCTGCCTAGAATCCTTACATAGCCACAAGCAAACTAAGTCCTGCCATAAATTCCATTGAACCTTATCTAATTCCAAGCAAGTGCTAATTAGTTGGGAAGATTGCATAACATAGGCAATATATCAGTTTAACTGGACTTTCACTGGTGGACCTGATCTTTTGCGCCTGACAGATTCCCAAGAATATTCTAAATCTACTCTAGAGAAGACCAAAGATGAAGAAAAGTGGCATGAACATTTACCAGCCAATAGACAAAGGAGGATATTCATGGCGGTGGATTTCATCTTGATACAGAATGAGATCTAGGGGGGAAAAAAGAAAAAATGGCCAATTCAGATTTTCTATTAGCCAACTCCATGTTCTTAACTCATCTAATTAAATAAGGTTATATATTTTCTCTCTCTTTATACACACACACACACACACACATGTTCATTATTATTATTATTATATTGACATAAATGGAAAATTGTAACCAAGAATATAAATATTTGCCAGAGTTATATCTCCTGGGGTTCTTTTTTTTTATATATAAATATTTTATTGGTTTTTAACTATAATAATCTCCAGTGCCTGGTGTACAACGTGTTGTCTTGGTTTATATTTTAACAAGAAAAAAGGACAATAATAATTAATTAACAATCAATAATGATTAAATTTGATAATTCCATAATTAATATATTAATTAATGATATATTGCTTTGATCTTCCCTTCTCCCTTTTGTATTCTCCTCCTTCAGCCTTAACCAAAATATAATTCTTAATATTTTCAATATATAAATGATTAGATACAGGCATTTTTTATATTTATACAAATAATAATCTCTATGTATAACATTTTTTTCAGCTTACATTATTCTTATAACCATCAACTCATTAGTTCAGCATGCATCCTATTTTCATAATTTTTGTTTACGTTTAATTTCCCTTATATTCGATCCAATTCTTATCAGTCATAATTTCTTCACGTTAGTCATCTAACTGTCCAAATTTTCCCATTTAGGTACATCATCCCAATATTTTATGTCATGCATTATAAAAATACTATTATTATTATTGTTATTATTATTATTATTATTATTATTATTATATTATTGTTATTGTTATTATTATTATTACATTGACATAAATGGAAAATTGTAACCAAGAGTATAAATATTTGCCAGAGTTCCCTTTTGATCCATCTTAGACCCAAGTCTGGGCAATAAATGACACTCAAGACTGGCCATAATACAACCTTATTTCCACCACATTTCATAGTAGCAAATTCCAAAATTGAATTATTTCTTTTTGCCTGTCTTGATCCGTCCAAGATTTCATAGGGAGATCTCCTGATGCCAATATTTGGGGAGAAACAGCTTCTCCTTATCCATTTTATTCTCATGCATAATTCCTTTCAAGACTTTAGGGCTGTGCGTTATGCAGAATTGCGACAGAGGACAAATGAGTAGGTGTCATGCTTGCACTCAAGGCACCCAACACCAGAAACAAGACCCTTACCCGGCGGTGGGGGTGTGGGGAGTTCTGATCTTGCATCTAAAACTGGACTATAACTGCCCACATCCCTCATAGTAAGAGAATGCTGATGGTTGGGTGTCATCAGCTACAACTGGAAAGTGACTTTTTCATTATTCTTGCACAGACCATCTTATCTAACCTGATGCCACCATAAGATTATATCTTCCTTGTTGCCAAGCTGGTTTGGCAAACTGCCATGGTAATTAAGAAGAATGGGAATTGTAGTCCAGCATGTTTGAAGAATATCAGATCGGGAGAGGGGAAGCTTCAGCCAGACATTGCAAAATAGTCTTTTTTTTTAACTGTCGGGGGTCACAAAAGATTTCCCCAAGAAGCCTCAGGCCGCTAGTTTAAAATTCTGTTTTAAAGCTTAGAAAATGAAAATGGAAGAAGCTGACAATAATTAGTTCTCCAATGCAAAACTAGAACTAAAACAAAATACTAAAAAAATAAGTACAGCAGCTAAAAATTCCACCAAGTAGCCCAAGCAGCATTTCATAGCATTTCTGAAAAGAATTTTTTTTACATACTTGGGGGGGGGGGGAGTAAAGTTTTATTTTTATTTATTAAATTTTATTACATTTATATGCCGCCCATCTCACCGATAAAGTGACTCTGTTGCTTAGCTGAAAGCCTTCTTGAACACACAACTTAATACAGAATAACAGAATAAGTTCTGACACTACATTCAGTCGTATCTTGATTTAATATTAAACCATTAGGCCACCATTAATATATTAAGCCATGAAACACTGTTTACAAATTACAATGACTGAATTCATACAACGCCACATACTGGCTTAAGCTCATGCTGTGAAAGTCACCTGAGATCCTTTCAGACTGTCCTTTCCTAATAATCTCCAAATTATGCTACTAATTCACTTTTCTTCTGTCCTTAAATAAATGTATTGTGATGATGTCACAGGTAAGAATAACCAGAGTGTTGCCAAGAGAATACAATATTTCTGGAACCACCTCTAAAATCACATAGCGAGCAGAATTTTGTTCACACACAAAAAAACCCTCATTGAAAAAAAGCCTTGAAAATGCATTTTGACAAAGTAACAATCTTTGCGACAATCTTTGTGACAATCTCAGAAGGACTCAAACGTAGAGCCTTGAGTGATGATCAGAACATTTTAGAAGATAAATATGGGCAAATATGGAAGGAGTAAAAGAGAACGAGTCACAAGACATGGCTATGTATGCCTGTAACCAAGTAGAATCCATAAGTGCCTAACAAAGGTGGCACAATGACAGAATATTCCACACAGAACGAATGCTTTATCCGTGTTCTAATCCTTTAGGATCCCCATAGGAACCACATGTTAACGGTCCGGTGAATAGAAAGCATTTCTGAATGATGAATTGCTTTGGAAAAAGCTCGACTCCATTTTGACTACTCCAAATGTGTGGTCTTCTATTCCCAGAATCCCCCAGAATGGCCATGCCAGCTGGGAAATTCTGGGAACTCATTTGATGCATCGGCTGGGTCTTTTGAAGTTTGTCACTTAACCCAACAATTAAGCAGGTGCATGCAATAGTTAAGGGCTGGGAAGAAACACTGGAAACAAACAAACAAACAAAAAGGATCCATGAAAGTAACAGAAAGAGAAAATATTTGATCCGACCAGGGCTAATCCTGAGGAACTTCTATATTATTTGAAATTACTAGCTGCAAAGGATCAATCAAAGCTAAATCATAGAAAAGAAAGAAGAGCAGGTAGGAATTGTTGAGCATCCATAAAGGCAAACATGTGACAAAACGCCAAATGAAATCGGTAAGAACCAGCTTCTTTGTAGTGGATTCCTTTTTGCTAATATTAAGCACAGCAGGTTGCATTAGACCCAAGAGTGTAATCTACTCCCTGCAGTTAAAGGAGCAGTCACAACATGTTGAAAGGTAATATAGTTTACCAGTGTGGAAAGCAAGACTATAAGTCGGTTCCAGAGAAAATTTCTTGGCCCTTAAATCTCAGAGCAATACTGGGTTCAAAAGCTGGAGGTACACTGAAAAAAAGAAGAAGACCCAAGGCAGTGGTGGCGAACCTATGGCACGGGTGCCAGAGGCGGCACTCAGAGCCCTCTCTGTGGGCATGCGCACCGTCACCCCAGTCCTAGGCCTTCAGCTGGGTTTTATAAAATCTTTTCGCTTTAGGCCTCCGCCGCCGTGTGCAAAAAAAGAAGGTTCAATCAGTCAATTTCAACTTCTCGTGGGAAAAAAAAAAGATCTTGCAAAGTTGGAATTGATTGATTGAACCTTCTTTTTTTTTAATCCCACCCAGTCTGCCGTTACCCCCGCAGCCACGCCCACCCAATGGGCCACACCCACCCGGCACTCGACGATGCATAAGTGGGTTTTGGGTTGCAGTTTGGGCACTCGGTCTCTAAAAGGTTCGCCATCACTGACCCAAGGCAACTCCTTTTGGTGGTCCCTGAGACAAAGCTATCCCATCTGCTGCAAAAATCCGGATGCCCGCTAGATGCCAGTAAAACTAAGAGATTTCTGCACCTCTCTGCTTACATACCTAGTGATCAGCTGCTTTTCTACGGCCCAGATTGGCAGCCCTTTGTAGATTCTTCTCCAAATACAAAGTGTAAGATGGGCTTCACGCTGCTTAAACACAACAAGGAAAACTTGCCCAGGCAAACATCAGAGACATGGGCCCTTCCTCTTTACGCCCTTGGATCATTTTCTAGAGCCGTGTTTCTCAACCTGGGAAACTTGGAAGACGAGTGGATTTCAAATCCCTGAATTCCCCTTAGCAAGCAAGAAGTTCTCCAGCCAGCCCCAGATGGAAAAACCCTGCTTCCGAACCAGAAATCAGAACGTAATCCCCAACCATAATTCTAGATACAAGTAGTCCTTGACTTAAAACCACCACAACTGAGCCCAACATTTCTGTTGTTACGTGAGACATTTGCCCCATTGTACGACCTTTTCTGGCCACCGTTTGTGAAGTGAGTCACTGCAGCTGTTAAGTTAGTAACCCGGTTGTTAAGTGAATCTGGCTTCCCCATTTTACTCTGCTTGTCACAAGGTCTCAAAAGGGGGATCCCATTGGTACACAGCAACGGTCATAAATATGAACCGGTTGCCCAACATCTGAATTTTGATCACATGATCGTGGGGTCGTAACGGTGAAAAACGGTCATAAGTCACATTTTTCAGGGCTGTTGTAATCTTGAACGGTCACTAAATGAAATGTTGTAAGTTGACTACTTGTATTGAAGTCTACACACCTTCAAGTTGCCCAGCTTGAAAAAGCCCCGCTTTTGGAGATCAGGATCCACTTCAAGAGGTAGAAGAGAACTTAACTCTCAGGTGGGAGAGGAGCCCCTCCTGAAGGAAGAGAGGAGAACAAAGTAAGCTAGATCAGGGGTCCCCAACCCCCCGTCCGTGGCATGCCAGCAACTGGGCCACGCAAACAAGCAAAGCCCCATTTGCTGGATGCAGGCAGCACGCAAAACCACGCGCTTTCCGGTCCGTGGAAAAACCTCTCTCCACATAACCGGTCCCTGATACCCAAAAGTTTGGGGGCCTCTGGGCTAGATGGAGGCCTGTGAAGTAGTAGAATTGGTGTGTGGGGGGAAACATTACAGGCAGTCCTCAACTTACAAAAGTTCATTTAGTGACTGCTCAAAGTTACAACAGCAGTGAAAATAGCGACTTATGATCATTTTTCACACGACCGGAGGGGCGCTCCGTGGTCACGTGATCAAAATTCAGCCGCTTGGCAACTGACTCATTTTTATGACGGTTGCAGCGTCCAGGGGTCATGTGATCCACTTTTGCGGCCTTCTGACAAGCAGAGTCAATGGGGAAGCCAGATTCATTTAACAACCAGGTTACTAACTTAACGACTGCAGTGATTCACTTAACAACTGTGGCAAGAAAGGTCGTAAAACGGGGCAAAACTCACTTAAAAATGTTTCACTTAGCAACACAAATTTTGGGCTCCATTGTGGTCGTAAGTCGAAGACTACCTGTATTATAATCAGCACTGACAACTGGATAGTGCCTGCATGCAAGATTTGGGATAGAGAGCAATGCTGCAAAGAATGTTGGAAACTGTTATGGGTTTTGTGTCCAACGGCACCGGGTGCCAAGGCAATAATCTGATTGGCAAAACAGAGAACAATCATCTCCTTGGAAAACTCCAGTTTCTAGCTCATTATGACAGCGTTATTGTGAAAGAGAAACAAGTTACAACAAGCTCAGGAAGCTTCTTTGGTTCTAAGCCAGCTCTGATTATAGTAGCTTTAATCCCAAAATGTAAAGCATTTTTAAAATTTTCTGCAAATGAAGAGGGGGGGGGCAGTATTCACAAGTGCCAAGTTTAAAAAGAGATTCTGGAACTACCACAAAGTTGCGTTATGAAACTGTATTATAACTTATGACAATAATTATCATTTCAGACAGTTTTTTTTTTTAAAAAAAAAAGACAAAACCAGGACAAGTCAAGGATGGATTTTAGAATAAAGTGGAAGGATTTACAACAGTGAATGCACTCTCTCTCTCCCTCTCTCTCTCTCTCTCTCTCTCCCTGTGTGTGTGTGTGTGTGTGCGTGTATGCATGTCTGTACAAGTAGGAAAGTAATTAGCTTTTCTTTCATAAATCGCTTCTGAGAAACACAGGTTCAAGTCTCTGCCAGGAACCCCTTGCATATTCTTAACAGGTCTGCGGATTATATCTAAGTATGGTTTACTTAAAGCATGGTTTGTTGACAAAAGCAGCATTGGCTACATTTGAAAAACACTCCAAGTCAAAAACCGTGATCTACAATCAGTAGATATCCATTACATACCAAATAAAAAAAAATCAACACATATTATGGCACAGTGAAATGACTTTATTATGACCTGTCAAGCAAAATAGTTACTACAAACTATGATTTAGCCAGACAATTGCCCGCAGCATCTGAAGCTCACCCTTCCACCGTATAGCCTTGATTTGTAATGAAGGAATTGAGGAAAGTTCCTTCCACAAAGTGAAACCACTGGCCAGATGTGGATCAGTATTTTCTAGAGCAGTAAGTACACAACCTAACATGAGTCATAACTAATACAACTGTCAACAGCTATGAGACTTGTAGTCCAAATATCCAGGTGGTCCTCGGTTTACAACCATTCATTTAGCGACTGTTTGAAGTTGCAAGAGTGCTGAAAAAAGCAACTTACGACCAGTCCTCGCACTTACAACCATCACAGCGTCCCAACAGATGATCACAATCTAGAGGGTTGGCAACTGGCTCGCGCTTATGACAGTTGCAGCATCCTGCAGTCACATGATCCCCATTAGTGACTTTCCCAGTCAGCTTCTGATAAGCAGTCATTGGGGAAGCCTGTGGGAAAGACGACAAGTCGCACTCGTGTAATGTCTCCCTTCATTACTGATGCAAAAAGGTGATAAAATTGGGTTGTGGGATGCCTCATTTAACAACCCCATCGCTTAACGACCACTTTTACAGTCTCATTTCTGGTCATAAGTCGAGGACTATCTGTACAGAAAGCACGGGCTCATTATCTCTGTTGCGTAAGACTCTAATTTACAGCCTCCCTCCAATCTAGCCAGGGGAGTTGCGGACGATATTTTCAAGTTGCTGCAGGCAAAATGCATGGTCAGCTTCTCAGTTGCGTCTATTACCCGCCCTGTAGCAAAGCTCACACCAGGAAATAAAATAATGTAAAAGCAGGTTTCCACTTTGATAAATGCATACACTTGCAGAGAATAAAAATAGCTTTGAATGGCCTGCTCTAATGAGAATTCTTGAAAAGTGTCACCAGAACAGAGAAGTTATTATATTATTTATCCACATCCTTAGGTGTTGTATCAACATGAGGTTGGATCACTGTGAGAAAGCAACTGTTTTCATTCTAAGGGATTGTTTCCTAGAAGTTTTACATCACTCCGTAGCTAGAAGCCTCCTATCTTAGAACAAGGATGATTATTGCTAAAATCAGTACAGGTAGTCCTTGAATTATAACAGCTCATTCAGTGACTGTTCAAAATTACAACAGCCCTGAAAAAAGTGACTTCTGACCATTTTTTTACACCATTTCAGCATCCCCAGGGTCACGTAATTTGTATTTGTATGCTTGACAACTGACTCAGGTTTATGACGGTTGCAGTGTCCCAGGGTCATGTGATCCCCTTTTGCGACGTTCTGACAAGCAAAGTCAATGAGGAAACCAGATTCATTTAACAACCGTGTTACTAATTTAACAACTGCAGTGATTCAGTTAACAAACGCGACAAGAAAAGTCGTAACGGGGCAAAACTCACTTAAACAAATGTCTCACTTAGCAACATAAATTTTGGGCTCCATTGTGGTCGTACTTCGAGGACTACCTGTACTACTTTGAAATACCTTGGTGCAACACCTAGCTACTTTACCTATCCCAGGGAACTTTTGTGTATGCCCCTTCTTTTAAAAACGTCCCTTCAAAATCTTTTCAAAAGTTGTCCGCTGACTAAAATGTGTCAAGCAGCACCATTGGCAACAACAAAGCAGTTTGGAGGGGTTTTTTAAATAGTAATAATTTTTACTATATTCTTGCGAAACTTACACAATGCATTTCCTTAATACAGTGGTCTTTGTACAGTATTAACTAAGGTTTTAATGAACGTTGAAATTCATTGAAGAGAAAAAGAGGAAACAAAATATTATATCAGTATATTATATCAGTAATATGATTTATAGGGAGTCCTCAGGTTACAACTGTTTGGTCCGCGACTGTTCAAAGCTGCAATCTCATTGAACAAAAAGTATTCACAGTGGGTCCCTGTGGTTATGGCCCTCACGGATCCTTGCACTCACATGATCACGATTTTTGAGATTTCCTGCTGGCTTCCCACAAGCAAAGTCATTGGGGAAGCTGGCAGGAAATCAAAAGTCACATTCACGTGAGGTCCTTGTTTAACCACCGCAACTGATGCAAAAGGGATGGCTGAAATTGCTATCACTAAGTGTCGTGGCCACGTGACATCACGCTTTACATTGTTTACAACTTCATTGCTTGGTGATGGATTTCTTGATCTCAATTATCACTTAAGCTGTAAAGTATTAAAGAGTGTAAGTTTATTCAGCTCTTTCACCCAGAATTAAATATATCATTAAAAGCCTCTGCAGGTTGCGTCAAAGTAATTGCAGTCCAATAAAAGCTTCAGTCTTAATATTTTACTTAATATTAAGGTCTCCACTCTGCTGTGACTTAATATGGTTTGTGCATGTTTTGTTTTGTTTTAAAAAAAGGACCAAGCAAATTTTAACAATGGTTAGAATACCAAAGTAGAAAGGAGGAGAAAAAGGAAAGCAGAGAGAGAGAAAAAAAGCTTTCGGTTCCTTTTGGGGTTTTTTGAAAATAAATGTCTCTACTTCTTGCCTGCTCTCTTCCTTCCAGCTTGGTTTAGCCGTTCAAAATGCTGGAAAACGTGAAAACAAATTGATAACTTTTGTACCGCTTTGGGCAGAACCTAATCAAGATATTATCTTCCTGTAGCTTTTGCCCAACAGCCATTGAGACAGCTTTTTCCACCCCTGAGAAAGAAATGTTGCCCAAAGGAAGTTTCTTTCAATTTTTTGCAGAACAAAAGATCAGAAGGTACATAATTTGCATACGTATGTTGGCAAGGGATGCTGGCTAGGGAATTCTGGGAATTGAAGTCCACAGGTCTTAAAAGTCTTGCCGAGGCTTATCTTATCAGCACTATAAGAATTGAAAAACAAAGAACACCCAGAGATCTGATTCTCTTTAACAATGTTCTTAAAGCTCTTTTCTTCCCTCCCCCTGTGTAAATCCCCCCTGTGTAAACTGGTCTTCTGATCTGGTTCCTTTGCTGCTTTCCTTTTCCCCTGCCCCCCCCCCCCACACACACACGGGTAACAATGTCTCCCGGGGCAAGACAAAGATGGAGGAAAGCACACAGCCATATCATCAGATAAAACTTTGTCCAGGACAAAAGTCCAGCTTCCCTTCTGCGGAATGGCAGACTCAATCTCTGAATACAAGCAAGTGGAGAATAATCCTTTTTATTACCCGAAGACTATTAAATCTGCTGGCAGAAAACACCTTTGTATTTAATCCTAACCGAGAGTTACTCAATATTTTTTTTCCCCCTGCTCAGGTGAGACTGAAAATTTTCTGCAACTCCACCAACAATAGCTAGAGGTGATGCAATTGTTTGACAAAAGGTTCCGGGTTTTCTGATATGGATGCGAAACAGGAGACTCCGCCTTGTTTTCCAAGTCACCAAAACAGAATACTAGGGTTGGAAGGGACCTTGGAGGTCTTCTAGTCCAGCCCCCTGCTCAAGCAGGAGACCCTAGACCATTCCAGACAAATGGCTGTCCAATGTTTTCTTAAACCCTCCAGTGATGGAGCACCCACAACTTCTGAAGGCAAGCCGTTCCACTGATTCTCACTGTCAGGAAATTTCTCCTTAGTTCTAGTTTTGCTTCTTTCCTTGATAAATTTCCATCTATGACTTCCTGTCCTGTTCTCAGATGCTTTGGAGGATAGCTTGACCCCTCCCCCTCAGTTGAATTTGATGGTGTCCCTTCAAATGTCATATGAATACGGATCACACCTATCTCTCCAAAGCAACTCCCTCACATTATCCAGGTTATCCTCAGGCCAAAAATATTTCTTCCTGCAAAAAGGTTTGGTACCCCTCCACAAATAATCCATAGCTAGAGGAAGTGTTGAGAATATTGCTTTGAACTGCTGGTGGAAAAGGGAGATCGAAATCTAAAAGTTAACCATTAATATCAAGCTTACTTCAGACCATCCATCCTGCACTTCCACATTTCACCGGAACCCAATAGGGTTTTTTTTTTTTACAGTAATGGTTTCCTTATTGGCCTCTAAATAAGTTGGTCTACAGTTCACAGTGCAGTCCACACACGATGGGAATTGAGAAATGTAATATATCTGAAAGGCATCGATTCTGTGAAAACAAATCAAACAGCCCTAACTATCCCATAGTTTGGTCCCTCGAAGTTGGCTTTGCCAACTGACATCCCACAAAGACGTGGCTTGTTAAAGGCAATTTTAACTGAATACATCACCATGGGCTCGTCCCATGCCACATACACTAAGCATAAACAAGCCACCATATGACCTAATGGGACTGAATCCGGGATGGGAAGTCCCCAGGAAGCCCCCCCCCCCAGCTTCGGTGCCTCCAGCAAGTCCACCCCTTCACCCATAAAATGCAAAAACTACGCACCCCTCTAAAATCTGAACCAGGAAAGCTCCCACTTCTAACGCGCGGCCTCTAAATAAGGCAAACCCATTTTCTGCACGAACTTTTCTGAAGAAAGGGCGAATAACCAGAACTGGGGCTTCCCGATTCAACAAAGCAGCCACCACAGAGGCGCAAGTTCGGAGAACCCCACGACTGCCACCAATGATGCGTGTGCGCGCGCGCGCACGCGTGTTTTGCTTGTTTTAACGCCCGCCATGATTATTGAAGTGCCACCCGGGGCTTCTATTTGTGTTTTGTTTGTTTTGTGTTGCAAGCTGGGCGTGGGGGGGGGGGGGGGGGAGGGAAGTGGGAATCACGATTCAAGCCGCGTCCGCTGCCCTCGGGAAACTACAGGAGTTGCCAAGAAAGTGCGTTTTCCCCTCGGCTTGGAGAGGCCCAGATCAGCCGGTTGGGAAGCCCCGCTTCGCCCGGCTCTCCCTGCCAGCCAAAGGCATCGCCGGGCAGACGCGCTGCTCCTTTCGAAATCAAAGCGCAACTAAGGAGGGCAAAGCCAAGTCGTCTCTCCCAGCCAAGAACGAGGCCAGCCCGCAGGGAAACGAACTCTTCCCCCCCCCCCCTTCGGTGGCCCAGAAAAGACCCGAGGGCCCCCCTTCCCAGGGAAAAACGGCCCGATCCAGCCCCCTCTCGACCCCTTCCACTTACCCCAGCCGGGAGAACTCGGGACAAGCAAGGTAGCAGCCCAAACGACCCGGAAACCCAGCGGCGGGCGGGGGCGCCCCTCCTGTCGGCCTGGCGAAGTAGAACCTAGGGCAGACCACACCCAAACCTGCGCGGGCAGGTATGGAGGAACAGGTTTCCTTGCCGGCGGGGCCGCCAAGGCGGCCGGGCCTCCCTGTTTTAGGGAGGGGGTGAGGAAGGGGCGCCTGCTTCTTTAGCGCCGGGAGAAAGAAGGTAGGACGTTGCCCAGAGGTCCCCATCTTCAAAAATTGCCCCCTTCCCCCATCTGGCACTCTCAGAACGGCATAGATTACAGTTCCCATCATTCTCAGGCAGTATGGCCGTGGAGGTTGGGGATTATGGGAGAGGCAGAGGTCCCAGTTGTTAAAAGGAGTCCCTATGGCTCCCCCGGATGGGATGAGCTTAATGGGGTGTTTTACAAAATTCCCTAGTTTTGTTTTCGCTGTTGAGAAGGTTGACCTCATGGGTTAAGGAGCAATGGTGCAGGTTCTCCGGCAGCCCCCCCAAAGTAGGAACCGTGCTTTGCAGATGATCGTGGCTGGGCTCTGGTGCAACATTTCAAGCCCCTTTCACAAATAACTCCTTGACGAACACACGGAGACTTACTGTAAACAATTACTTTATGGATTATCGTGATGTACTAATCCAGATTATTATTATTATTCCCTCATATGTCTTTGCTCTCTAGTGGTCTTTAGAGTCACACGGATCTTGCTGGAGTGCCATAAATGGATTTTTAATCCAAATAGGATTCTCATTTCTGAACTGCAAAAATTCAGGACCACCAACAGAGATGGGGAGCAGAGTTATTTTATGGACACTGCCATATTATAGTCTTCTTGGGTTTTGAAGTCCAGATATATACCCCCAATGAAGTTTTATCAAACTCCAAAGGGATGATCAATTTCCATCCCCACCCCCCCCCCAAGAAGGGAGAGGGAGGGGAAGGGTTGGATAAAATTTGAAGGACCCTGACTTGCTGATCAATACTCAGCATTTTGTCCACCCATCTAGGATAAAGGCACCTCCCCCGGTAAGCTACCAGTCTTCTGACTGATGTAAGCAAAGGGGTGGGAACTTAATGAAAGTTGCACACCTTGGCTCTCTGCCTAATTAAAGAGGAAAAAAATTGGACTGGTATTAGATGATTCAGATGTGGGCTCAGGATAAGATGAATGTGCAAGAAAGGGGAGGGGGTTGTAGTTGCTAAGATGGTATGATAGAAATGCATACTACAAGGGATAAAATGGCTTTTTCTTCCCAAGGTGTAGCAGCTGAGATGATGGGTGGGTGGGTGGATGGATAGATAGATAGATAGATAGATAGATAGATAGATAGATAGATAGATAGATAGATAGATAGATAGATAGATAGATAGATAGATAGATAGATGGGTGGGTGGGTGGGTGGGTGGGTGGGTGGGTGGATGGATGGATGGATGGATGGAAGATGGGTAGGTAGAGAGAGACAGAGAGAGAGAGGCCATCAAGTCAACGTTGACTCTTAGTGACCACCTAGATTTTCTCCAGGATGATCACCTGATCACTAACCTGACCCATCACCACTGTAACAGAACCCATCTGCTTTGCTGCTGGTTCATCCTGTTCCTCTCTTTCCTTCCATCTTTTCCAGCATTGGCGCCTTCTGCAGAGACTTAGATCTTTGCACAATGTATCCAAAGTAGGATAATTTGAGCCTGGTCAAATATGTCTGCCTTGAGTGAGAACCATGGATTGATTTGATCAACGATCCCATTGGTTTGTTTCCTTGGCTATCCATGATATTCTCAGGAATCTCCTCCCAAGACCAAATTTTCGAAAGCATCATTATTTTTTTCCTCCTGTTCCTTCACCGTCCAACTTTTGCTTCTATAAAGATCACAGGGAATATCATTGCTTGCATTCCTCTGATCTTTGTAGGTATAAGCAGATCATAGGATTTGAATACCTACCAGCTGATAACCTCTGCAAAAAACAGACGAGAGTTCTGCCTTCTGTAATTAGAATATGGCTCGTCTATGGAGAGTCTCAGTCATGCAAGTCATGGTTGTCCCAAAGGTGCTTTTCCCAAAGGCAACTGGACTTTGCTTTGTTTTTCCTTGAAGACATTTTGCTTTTTGTCCAAGAAGCGTCTTCTTCATTCATTCATGAAATGAAGAAGCTTCTTGGATGAGAAGCGAAATGTCTTCAAGGAAAAACAAAGCAAAGTCCAGTTACCTTTTGAAAAAGCACCTTTGGGACTAAAATATGGCCCGGTATATAAATGGTTGTAAGATCTCAGTCTTTGTTTTTTGTTTATAAAGTTTTATTAATTATATTTTTAACAGAATTCAATAGTAATCATTCAACAAAACATGTTGTCTGAGTATCTTATTCACTAATACAAATTAAATTCCTAATCCCTAAATCTTTTCTCTAACCATTGATAAAATAGGTCCCAAGTTTGGAGATGTTCTGTTCCTTCTTTTTCTTTCAACCTTAAAGTAAGTCTGTCCATTTCCGCACAGCCTAGTATTTTTTTAATTATTTCTTCTTCTGGTGGCATTCCTTCATTCTTCCAGTATTGTGCAAATATAATTCTTGCCGCTGTTATCACAATGTAAAATTAAATATGCTTATCAGGTTTTTCTGGCATTGTACCTAGTAAATGATCTCAGTCTTTGAAATATCTTCCCTGTCCTGGCATTCTTTGCCATCTTGACTTTTCTGATCAAATCCCGTGGGCATCCCTGGCTAAATTTCCTCAACACACCAAGTTAGAGTGTAGCTTGATTCATTTCCCTTTAGCAAAAGCTGGCAACCACACGATGGTGGGTGAACCTGGCCAGTTAGGCTAGATGGACAAGCAGTCTGAGCTAAGCCAATTTCCTTCCTTCTTCCTCTGGAATGGTCTTCTTGGGTCCTTTCAACGTGATTGGGCTTGGCTCTGTTCCACACAGCTGCTGCCCCCCCCTTTCGGCATCTTATCAGGCATTTTGGCTGCTTCAAATCATAAAACATTCCCAAGTGGAAACCGGACTCTGTTACAGGCTGTTCTCAAATGATTACCAAAGAGGTAATTGAGGACTGTTCTGTCCTTTCAAAAATCCAGACCAGGCTGGAGAGAACTTGATTGAGGGATGCCTGAAATTGTTAAAAGAAAGGAACTAGGGTGGTGCAATCTCTGCCAGCGCAAGGCAGTTTGCATGTGGCTATGCAGGGTTGAAATGTAACTTCCAGCGAGAGTACAGTTCACTGCATATAATGGATGTTTCCAAATGCAATTTATCTTGAAGAACCGAGAAAAGACAACAAGGCTGTCGTGACGATTCTCAGCTCTGGCATCCATTGGTGCAAGAAGTAGCAACTGGGCTGCAATCAGGCATCCCACGAAGCTATGTTTTTCTGGACTGCTGCCAAGATTGGTATCTTGTGCAAACCCAGCCAACTGTGATTTATTTAACAAGCCACTCCTGATCTTAGCAATGATTGGATGTGGTTGAAGCCACTTTGCAAAGCTTCAGGAATGGCCAGCACAGAACACCGGTTCACATGCCGACGTGATCTTGGAGCCCTAGTTTTGCAGAGGTGAGTTTCACCTGCCAGAAAACAGAGGAAAGGAAGAGAATATCCAAAGATACTCCAAACTTGTTAGAAGTCTGACTTTCAAAAGGGTGGACGAGTCAAATCTTTTCCAACAAAATTAAGTGTACAATGGATTCTTGCAATAGGTTGAACCAGGGCTTTTTTTGACATAGAACGCACAGAACGGAGTTCCGGCACCTTTTTTGGATGGAACCTTGTAGGGTAGGCAAGGTGGGTTGTATGACATGTGTGAGTTCCGGCACCTTTTCTTTTTACAAAAAAAGCACTGGGTTGAACATTTTATGCAGGTCAAGAAAATGCAATGTTTGTGTTTCCATAACATGCTGTGCCCCAAAAGAGAAACCACAGCTTAACAGATGGCTAGTTCACCCCGCCCCGAGATAATGGTTGGATTCTCACAACACATTGAACTATTAACCTTTACCAATTTTCATCTAGGTAGCCTGTTGTGTAAATTCAGCCAGAGAGTCATGGTACCTTAAAGACTATAGAGGTTTTTTTTTTGGAAATAAAAACCTTTTCATGTGATGCATATAGTTATATATGCATAGATTTATCTTGAATTTTTCAAAAGTGTAAAAGCAGAGTCAAATGACAATAGCATTTAAAAAAAAAATTTTTTTATATAATTTCAGTAAAAAATACTAAATGCAAATTAATTTGAGTTCAGCCTTGATGGGAAATGTATGCCAGAGTGAATTCTAGTTTTGCCATCATTATTCCTACGCTGCAATTAAAGATTTAGGCATATAGTTAGGAAAGGACCAGTCTGGGGAAAGTTCAAAATAAAGCTTAATTGCATCCTTTAGAAAAGCAATGACCATTTACAACCCAAGTAATAGATAACGCAGTAACTGTGAAGGAATGTAGCCTGAATTCCCAGGGGGGAGGGGCTGCATTCCAGGAGGGCAGAGACAGGGAAACTTAAGATAGTTTGGTCCTCCCTAGCAATTCTCAGAATATATCTTCAGTGCTGAAAGCAGTAGAATACTTAATTATAAAAGTTTTTATAAAATGATGCGTCGTTGGCACTTGACCCCAGATAGACTAGTGAAAATGTATAAAGGGATTTTTAATACGTGCTGGAAACGTAGTCAAAAATCCAGGTTCATTTTATCATAGGTGGTGGTCTTCCAAATATGTGAAAACATACTGGATAAACATAACAACGACAGTGCCAAAAATATTTAAGATGCAAACATGAATGAAACCTGAAGTTTTTCTTTTAGGTATGACTGACGAGCCAATCAAAAAACAATTTGGGGTGCTGTTCCTTCACAGGGTGACGGCTGCGCGGATTGTACTTGCCAAACACTGGAAAGCAAAAGGGATGCCGACTGCTGAAGGATTTTGAAATTGACTGAATTAGCAGAGATGGCGAAATTGACTGCTTTGATTGGACATAATGGACTAGGCAGCTTTATAAGAGACTGGAAACTGTTTGTGGACTTTCTACACGCTAAATATAATAACAGATAGTTAACAAGAGGGATTTGAAGATTAGTGTAATGTTTAGCTCAATTGCTTTTTCTTTTATATATATTTATATGTGTGTATATATGTGCATATATATGTGTATATATGTACATATATTCAAAATTTTGTGGCTGACAAAGAGTTAAGGGAGACTTGCATGGGAGAGCTAAAGAGCTTGAAATAGCTATACTAGTCTCCCTTAACTCTTTGTCAGCCACAAAATTTTGAATTTATAGTTATCACAGTTGTGACGTCTGCCTGCAAAAGATGCTCCTAGACTGGAGCGAAACGCAGAACAGATTGCTTTATATTTGGTAGACCAGGTGCTCCACCCAACACACACACACACACGTGTGATGTGTGTGTATGTATATATATATATGTGTGTGTGTATATATATGTATATATGTGTGTGTATATATATATGTATGTATGTATGTATATATGTATATATATATGTATATACTGTATGTATATAATAATAATAATAAAGTTGGAAGGGACCTTGGAGGTCATCGAGTCCAACCCCCTGCTCAGGCAGGAAACCCTATACCATTTCGGACAAATGGCTGTCCAGTCCCTTCTTAAAAACTTCCAGTGTTGGAGCATTCACAGCTTCTGGAGGCAGGTTGTTCCACTGGTTAATAGTTCTAACTGTCAGGAAGTTTCTCCTCAGTTCCATATATATACGTATATGTGTGTATATGTATTTCTAAAAGGGGAGGAGAATTTACTACTTTTTCTTTGCTTTCAGCACCCAGCCAGGGTGGATCCTACACGTTAAATGTTGGATTTAATTGATCACTTTTCCCTCTCTTTTTGCGCATTATTTTTTTCCTTTTGTTGTTGTTAAGGGTCAATGGATGCTTTTGTTTCGTTTCATTTTGTTTGTTTGTTTTACTCTTTTGTATTTTATTTTTAACGATAAAATAATAAATGATTTATTAATTTAAAAAAAAGAATACTTAATTGCAGAGTTGGAAGGGACTTTGGAGGTCCCTTAGGATGTAGAACATAAAACAGAATAGGAGGGTCTCTTTCTCTCCGTCCCGCTAGGAAAGAAGGAAGCAGTGGCCGACCACTTCTGGGTAAGCTTGCCAATAAAACTGCAGGGATTTGCCCAGGCAGCCACCGGGCATCAACAGCGACTTGAAGGCACCCCTTCTGCCCCAAAAAAGATAACCGGCCATTTGTCTTTTTATCATGAGTTTCTGTCTGTAAGCATCCAGAACTCTTGTCGATCCAGAACTGTGGAAGATGAATAAATGGACCAGAACCAGGCATCAACTGGATGCAAACCACATTCCTCAGTTGCAGAGTGGATGCACGGCTCCTTTTTGCAAAGCAAAGGCTGCAGTAATGTCTTGGTCCCTGTCTTCTTTTCTGAGGAATGGCTTTTTTGCAGCACCTTCTTGTGATTCTCTGTTGTGCTCATAAGTCAGCATTTTAGGAGCAACGATGGAGGAAGCCCAGAATATGCTGCACTGATATGCATACAAATGAAACCCCGGGGCTGCGTGGGTGGAGAGGATAAATGCTTAGAAGCAGCAGCTCTCGGATCTCTGGGGATCTGCAGGAAAGGATCGATGGTGTTTGCTGGTTGCACGGCCCAAAAGCAAGCCGGATCTTTCCATACTCCCCAGGGCTGGGGGAGCCCCAGTTACCTGATGCTTGCCCTCTAGGTACAATGGCTTAAAAGGCTGCTTTCTCTTAGTAGTAGCAGAGGGACTGGTCTTCCTGCTACAGTCCACCCAACTCAGAATCCTTTTAAGCCGGTTTTGCTGAAAACTGTCATTGACTTCTGCTTTTCAGCACAACCGGCGCATAGAGAACCATTGGTTTACTTAATGACTGTGGCGTTCAAATTTATGTTCATTAAATTTGCTCAACCACCACCGCAAAAAAAAGTGGGTGGGTCACATGGGTGATCCGTTTTATGAATGTCACAACTTTTGACCACGATGGGCAGGCTCCGTATGTGAGATGTGCAGATATGAATAGGAGCACATAGGTTATACATGTGGCTTCCGTGACAGCAACTAGCACGGCCCTTGAAAGCAGGCAGATTGTCCAGCTGTGCTCGGGTATAATATCAACCCCAGACAAGAGTTATAGCTTGGAGGAGCTTGAATACACCAAGAAGGGAGAGCTATTTCCACCAATATTTTCCAACAAGCTTCAGGCTGTGTGGGCCCAGGGGCAATGCATCAGCCTGGCATATTGGAGGGGAGGGGCGTCTCCTTAATTACCCCCAGAAGCTTCCATTTCCTCAGTCATTTCCGCTGCCTTCAAATCCACCCGTGACCTCTCCACTTTTGAAAACACCCAGGGCTCTTGCGGGGCTGTCCTGGGACAGACGGGACATTGTTTGGAAAAGCTGGATGACAAACAAGGGATCCTTTGAGCGATGTGAGAACAGCGGCATCATCGTAAGGCGGGCGAGAGGCTTGGCCTTTTGTCCCAGCTCCCGAAGAGGCACCAGGAGCCAATGACAAAATCCAGAAACGACATGGGGGTGGCACTAAGGCTTCCTAGGGTACGTCTTCCCACCTCTGTCCTTCCTCGCTTGGGTGTGTTTTGGCTTGGGGATGCCATCCGAGAACCACTTTGTCTAGGTGGCACTGAAGCGAGAGAGAGAGAGAGAGAGAGAGAGTAAGGGAGCATTTCATTTTATGGTTCTGTGAAGGCCAGCCCTGGAGAATGGGATGAGTCACCCTGCATTTTCTGAAGCGATTGCAGCTGTAGCCGGGGTGAGCAAGAGCAGAAGGGGCTCTTGAGGGCACCCCTGGCCACCAGCCAAGCCAAGAGGCGCCTTTGCGGAGATGTCAGGGAGAGGTCAACAGGGTGACACGCTCCAGGAAGCAAATTCTTATTTCCTAAGGCTCAGAACTGAGAAAAGAGACAAGGAGAAGGCAGAAAAGTGTGTGTGGGGGGGGGGGAGGACTAGAAAGAGAGAAGAATTTACCAATGCCTCTTTCGCTGGGTCAGTGGGATGAACGAAGTGAGGAAGGAACAAAGCACTCAATTTGGTCTTTGAAAGAACTCAAAGGTCATGTTGCATTTCTGCTAAAAACAGCTGGGTTGGAGCTGGTTGGTCCTTGAGTGGGAGATCACCAGGAGACCCTAAACCGTAAGGTGGACTGCGGAAGGAAGGAAGGAAGGAAGGAAGGAAGGAAGGAAGGAAGGAAGGAAGGAAGGAAGGAAGGAAGGAAGGAAGAAAAGAAAGGAAAGGAAAGGGAGGGAGGGAGGGAGGGAGGGAGGGAGGGAAGAAGCAAGCAAGCAAGCAAACATTTCTCAACTTTAGCAACTTTAAAATGTTGGCTGGGAGTTGCCCACACATCTTAAAGTTGCCAAGGTTAAGAAACATTGCCCTAAACCAGGGGTAGGCAACCTTGGCTCTTTTATGACTCGTGGACTTCAACTCCCAGAATTCCTGAGCCAGCATGGCTCAGCTTGGAAACCTCTCCCTTTCCCCTCAGCATGGCTGGCTGAGGAATTCTGGGAGTTGAAGTCCACGAGTCATAAAAGTGCCAAGGTTACCTACCTCTGGCCTAGGCCTAGGCCGCTTTATGACTCGTGGACTTCAACTCCCAGAATTCCTGAGCCAGCATGGCTCAGCTTGGAAACCTCTCCCTTTCCCCTCAGCATGGCTGGCTCAGGAATTCTGGGAGTTGAAGTCCACGAGTCATAAAAGAGCCAAGGTTGCCTACCCCTGCCCTAAACCAACAGCTGATACTTCTGTGCTATGGTCCAGAGAACTCCGTGGACACGTCCATGTAGGTCATCTAATGTTTCCCTAGTTGCCAATTTGTTTCCAGTGAAATACCAAGTGCAGTTTATCATCCTGCCAGCTGTCTATGACTTACAAAGGATTACAGAGAACTTTTCTCTCCACATGAGCATCCCTGCCCCAACGTCTTGAGTTCATTTGTGGTGATTCACCTATGTTTGCTCCCGGTTTAACGTGTGGGGATTGGAGGCCAACTCTTTCTCCAGCCCTGCCTGTTCATTCTTTCCAGAGCTTCCCTGCTGAGAGGCTTCTTATCATTGTTGCTCTGAAATCTGTAACAGCCCTGCATCTAATTTTGGCTCTTATGCCGCAACGGTTAAAATATGTCAATAGTTGGCCATATGTGAAGTATAACAAATAAAGTGAAATAGTTGCTTTTTTCATCTCAGATCTCTCTTTTTCACTGCCTCCATCTTGCACTCCCTCCTGCAGCATGAAGGGATGTCAGACCATACCAGATTCCTCTTTTGGGGGGAAGCCACTCCAATGACCTCCTGCAAGGCACGAAAGTGGGAGGTGTGCTCAGTCCCTCTTTCAGAGGGTACCAGCTAGCAGGTCACCTTGTTGTTGTTAGTTGCGAAGTCGTGTCCGACCCATCGCGACCCCATGGACAACGTTCCTCCAAGCCTTCCTGTCCTCTACCATCTTCTGGAGTCCATTTAAGCTCACGCCTACTGCTTCAGTGACTCCATCCAGCCACCTCATTCTCTGTCGTCCCCTTCTTCTATTGCCCTCCATCTTTCCCAGCATTAGGCTCTTCTCCAGTGAGTCCTTCCTTCTCATTAGGTGGCCAAAGTACTTGAGTTTCAACTTCAGGATCTGGCCTTCTAAAGAGCAGTCAGGGTTGATCTCCTCTAGGACTGACCGGTTTGATCGCCTTGCAGTCCATCCTTTCTTTGCTCAAATAGTGAGCAACAGCTGGTCTAAAAATACAGTCAATCCTGAAATCATCCAGGGGATTTGAAAAGCCATGTGAAACTAGAAGAGGACCTTCCGTCTGTCTGGACAAGCTGATGGACAGATGGAGTCCCTTCCTTTGATCCTTCCTTTGAAATCCTGGAGATCAAGAGCTCTTAGCCTTAATGGCACTGTGTATGGGGTCCACCTCTGAAGACCATCAGTGGAGAAATTCCTGGGCCTCCTTACGCAGTTAGTCGGCCGCAGGCTGCCAGACTAGATGGGCTGGGGGTCTGATCCAGCAGGGCAAGGCTTGCGTCCTTATGATCTCCCCAGAACACGCCAGGAGAGAAGCGCTTGCAGCAGTCAGTAAAGGCAGTCCTCGACTTACGACCACGACTGAGCCCAAACTTTATGTTGCTAAGTGAGAAATTTGTTAAGTGGGTTTTGCCCCATTTTGCAGCTTTTCTTGCCACGTTTGTTAAGTGAATCCCTGCAGTTAAGTTAGGAGCACGGTTGTTAAATGAGTCTGGCTTTCCCACTGACTCTGCTTGTCAGGAGATCACAAAAGGGGATCGATCGCGTGACCCCGGGGGACACTGTAGCCGTCATAAATACGAACCAGTTCTCAAGCATCCCAATGTAAATCACACGGCCATGGGGATGCCCTGAGTGTCCTAAGTGTGAAAAAGAGTCCCTTTTTTCAGTGCCCTTGTAACTTTGGACGGTCCCTAAGCAAACTGCTGTAAGTCGAGAACTACCTGTATTAGGAAAGGCGAGCAGAGCAGACCAAACAAGCCCCCTTCACACGTGCCCCCAAGACCACGATCCGGCTTCTCTCCCGCTCCCGCCCTTGGAAGAGAAAAGGCTTTCCAAGCTTTTGGCACCGCGAATGCGGAAGTGGCCGTCGCCTCCTCGTCCCCCCCCCGCACCCCACCCGGGGCCTCGGGCCTGTCGCCACGAATTAAGACGCTCGACGCCCTCTCTCCCGGGAGAGGAATCCCGCGCGGGCCGGCTCCGGCTTCTGCTCTTTCTGCCCGGCTCCCCGGCCAAGAAAACCCACCCAGCGCCAACCATTGTGCGCGAAAGTCGCCGCTGGCCTCGGATCAGGCAGCCAAAGAAGGCATCGGCGGCGGCGCGCTGCCCTCTAGTGGATCGCGGCCGCGTCGCTCGGTGCGCAAAGCTGGCTGAAGAATCCTTCGGGCACCTTTTCGCGGATGCCGAGCGCAGCGCAGCGCAGCGCGACCCAAACCCGCAGACTCCTGCTCCATCGCGGGCTCTATAGACCCAGGAGGCTCTGTTGTGCGCCTTCGGTCTTAAAATTTAACACACACACACACACAGACACACACACACCGCCGCAACTTGATTGCTGCAGCGCTGCGCCCCCGGAGAGACACCAAGTGATGCTCGGGACTAGCGCAGCCGGCACCCCTGTTCGGTACGGACTGATGAGATACAAGGAAACGAACTCCTTGCTGCCCTCTAGCGGTCGCCGCGTTTTTGCAGCTTTATATTGACCAATAAAGGAAAATATTTGCTTATGTGGTCTATTGATTTGTTGATTGTTATTTAATAAAATAAATAAATAAATAAATAACCTTTATTGTCATTTTTTATATTGTGGGCACAATGGCACACATAAAATAATGAAATTTAGTTGCCCGCTCTCAAAGTGAAACATATACATGACACACACCTAAACATACTATGTACAACATATATATAGACCCACATCCCTACATATACATAGCAAATAAATATTAAATACTGTCCATCTTGAATATATAACGCAAGGAGGAAGTTTGAGAGTTCGCAAGGTTAATGCTGTATGGAATGAAACTATGGCTGAATCTGGATGTTCTGCTACGGATACCACGAAGCCTCCTCCCAGAAGGTAACAGGGAAAACAGGTTGTGGAGAGGATGTGTAGTGTCCCAGAAAATCTTGCGGGCCCTGCTCAAGCAACGCTTCTGTGCTATGTCCTGGATGGTAGGGAGGGAACTGCCAATGATCTTTTCGGCCATCCTCACCACTCTCTGCACTGCCTTCCTGTCTGAAGCAGTGATGCCTCCAAACCAGACTGTGATGCTGTATGACAGGATGCTCTCGATTGTCCCCCTGTAGAAAGTGGTCAGGACAGGGGAAGGAAGATGTGCTTTTCTCATGCGGCGCAGAAAATGCAGGCGCTGCTGTGCCCGCTTCACCAGTTTCTCACTGTTTAGCGACCAAGTCAGCCTACTCGTTAGCTGCACACCCAGGAATTTGATGCTGGTAACCATCTCCACAGGAGAATCATTAATGCACAGAGAAGTGTGGCTGTGCCTGCCTTTTCTGAAATCAACAATGATCTCTTTGGTTTTTCTTGTATTTAAAACTAGGCTGTTTTCCTTGCACCAGTTCACCAACCCCTCAACCTCCTTGCAGTAAGCTTCCACCTTGTCATCCTGAATAAGGCCCACTACTGTTGTATCATCTGCGAACTTCACAATATGGTTGGTGGCAAACCTAGCACAGCAGTCATGGGTCAACAGGGTGAACAGCAGCGGACTTAAGACGCAGCCCTGAGGAGAACCTGTGCTCAAGAAAATGGTATTTGAGGTATTTGTTCCAACTCGCACATATTGGGGCCTGTTGGTAAGAAAATCCAGAATCCAGTTGCACAAAGGAGTGTTTAAGCCTAAAAGGCCCAGTTTGTCTACTAGATGCTGGGGAATGATTGTGTTAAACGCCGAACTGAAGTCGACAAACAGCAAACGCACATGAGTATTTCTTTCCTCCAAGTGCTTCAGGCTCAGATGGAGAACGGAAGAAATAGCATCCTCCGTAGAGCGATTTGGTCGGTAGGCAAACTGAAGCGGGTCAAATGCTGGCGGGAGGCTAGATACAATAGTGTCTTTTATCAGCTTCTCAAAGCATTTCATGATGGTGGATGTCAGTGCAACCGGACGGTAATCATTGAGGCCTGTGATTGTGGACTTTTTTGGCACTGGCAAGATGATGGCCATCTTAAAACACGATGGGACCACTGCCTGCTGCAATGAGAGGTTAAAAATATCAGTGAGAACACAAGCCAGCTCCTCTGCGCATTCCCTGAGGACACGTCCAGGGATGTTATCTGGGCCTGCTGCTTTCCGAATGTTAACTGTCTGCAGTGTTTTCCGGACAGAGGTGACATCAAAGCTAGGCACTTGCTCATCAGGATGGGGCACAGCTTTCCTAGCAGGAGTACTATTTGATGCCTCAAATCTACCAAAGAATGCATTCAGTTTGTTTAGGAAGTCTGTGTCATCCTTACATCTCGATGGAGCCACCTTGTAATCCGTAATGGCCTGGATCCCTTGCCACATTTGCCTGGTGTTTGTTTGGTCCTGAAAAAAGTTCTGAATTTTCTGGCAATGGGCTTGCTTTGCACCTTTTACGGCACTTTTCAGATTTGCTCTGGCTGTTCTAAGTGCCAGCATGTCCCCAGATTTAAAAGCCACATTCCGTGCTTTCAGCATCTTGCGGACCTCATAAGTCAGCCACGGTTTTTCATTCGCCCTCACAACAAAGCTTTTCAGGACACAGACATCTTCTATGCACTTTTGGATATATGCAGACACCGTGGTGGCATACTCCTCAACATTTGTATGTTGGTTATCAGTAGCTGCTTCCTTAAACATGCCCCAATCTGTACATTCAAAGCAGTCTTGTAATGCTTCTATAGCACCCTCTGTCCAAATCCTCACCTGCTTTACTGTAGGTTTCACTCTGACTAGTAAAGGTTTATATGCTGGAATAAGCAGCACTGAGAGATGGTCAGAGGAGCCCAGGTGAGGGCGGGGGATAGCTTTGAAAGCATTCTTGATGTTGGAATAAGCAAGATCCAGTGTATTGTCCCCTCTGGTTGCAAAGTCCACATATTGATGGAAATGTGGCAGGGTAGCTTTCAAATCCACTTGGTTAAAGTCTCCCACAACAATAAATGCACCTTCTGGGTGAGTAGTTTGTAAGTCACTGATGGTATGGTGGAGAACCTTCAGGGCCACTTCTCTGTTTGCATCAGGGGGGATATACACAGCTGTGATAATGGTAACAGAGAATTCTCTGGGCAGATAGAAGGGTCTGCATTTGATGGTCAGAAGCTCCACATCTGGGGAGCACAGACTTGAGACCACCTTGGCATTATTACACCATCTATTTAGATCTGAAGAAGTTCTTGGATGAGAAGCGAAACTTTTTTCAAGGAAAAAAGAAAGTCCAGTTATCTTTTGGAAAAGCACCTTTGGGACAACCATGACTTGGATGATTGAGACTCTCCGTAGAGATTTCTTTTACTTCCGTTTTTTTAACATGACCATTTTAAGGGGTGTGGCCTTCAAATCTCAGAATTTCCCCAGCCAGGATTCATTTATAGCTATCTTTTTTGAAAAAGCCCTTCAAACTTGGTAATTTTAACAGATGTGGACTTCAACTCCCAGAATTCCCTAGCCAGAAAAACATCTTGAAGAAACACACCAGCAAACCACTTCTATATGGCTATTTAGAACCCACGGACTTGTCTATAAAGCCACCAGTAGACCTACTTGACACAAAAGAGGCTTTACCCAAACCACATTCAACCAGATTACTTTATTTTATTACCAGCGGCTTAGCCAAATTTGTATCCTGGATATTGAAGGCCAAAATTCACGATTCAAACCATCACCCAGCAAACAAACGTTTTCTTCCCCATTTTAAGGGCTATCCTTTTCTTTCTCCAAATGGCTTTTTAGGAAAACATACTTGAGACTAGTTGGCAGAAGCAAATTGGGTTTTATTCTTGTAGCTACCATGGTGCTGAGCTTAAAGGGAGCAACTATTCATGGCTGGTAGAGTGCCGTTTAATCCACTGTATTTTTGCTCCAACACATCAGTAATTTTATCACATTAAAACTTGTGAAAAGCATGGAATGGTATTGAAGGACAAAGGGAATAAAAATTTGTGTACTTCGCAACTTCAATTATACATACATTCAACCATTGAATAATCAAGACTGTGTCTAACTATGATTCCTGGCATCACCCAGAGCTTTTTTCACATCCTGAGTTACAATGTTCTCTATCCATCATCGATTCAACCAAAGACTCTATCAGCCTGAAAATCTCTCTGTGAATGATAGGCCTCATTGCCTGCCATGTCCATCCATCCATCCGTGTTCCCAGGAAAAGAGGTTAGCAGGGAATCCAGCAGGACACTAAAGTGCTGAGGAACAAAAATAGGAAGATGAAAGGTGCAATTTCTACTGTCCAACTGAAGAAAACGACACGGAAGCATCAGATTTCCCCATGGAAGCCTGCAGATGGTTTGAAATGGCCCTCACCAGGAAATAGATTATATTTGGCATTCATCTCATGCAGAGCTGGGTAACTTTTTTTTTTTTATTTGAAGGTTGCAAGTGATGGTTGGGTTGGGAATGGGTAGCTGGGATTTATTCCCACCACTCATACAGAAACATGAGCAAATCATATTCATGCCACTCGCTCCCAGTGAGGTTGATCAGGGTCGCAGAGAGGAATGAAACGTCCCTCCCTGTAACCTTACTTGCAAATGGCTGATCTGTTGTTACAGGGAGCTGGTTTCAAGTGGGCTTCCTGGGAGATGGGGGAGGGGGGAAGATGGGCTGGATGGGGATTCCTTAAGGATCTCAAGAAGAAAAAAGAGAATTGATTGGGGGCATTTTGAAGACAAGGAGCACTCAGGCAGAAAGCAGCCTACCGTGATCTAGCAAATTGCTACTGTATTTCAAGAAAGGACCAGCAGAGATGATGGCTGATGGAGGCTTCCTTCCCACAATCACAGAGCCTGGCGAATGGCAGTTCTGAAACAGGGAAAATAAAATGTCATTATCTTGTTCAAGAGAACTGCCAGCCCAACAGACCAGACTAAGAAACCAATGTTATGTAGGTCAGGACTACCATATTTTTATTGTAACTGAAGCTTGCACTTTATGGTCATGTAAACCAAGAAGGGGCTTGGCTAAGCTGTTTTCTCAAATTGGTTTCCCGGGAGATCTCAAAATCTCTGGTTTGGAAAGACAAAAACACCCCAAAACCCAGCAAAACACAAAGTGACTCTATGGCAGACCTCAAACTGACTGTTTTGGAGAAGCAAGACTTTAACAGTTGCAACAAGGAAGAAATTGTTGAACTCAAAATACAATCTCTATGGCAATCTCCGAAGGTCTCAACAAACACAATATATTTTTTTTAACACATTACACGTAATCTGCACAAGCAACGTATCCTCCCCTCCCTCAGCCTAATCAACTATGCCTCTGGTGAAAGCTGATGCCTTTTAATAAAATAAGTATTTTAATAAAATATATTACAGGCAAGTCCTCAATTTATTACTGCAGCTGAGATCTGTGACATCAACAAGGCGATATTACGCTCGATTTTACAACTTTTCGTCATGGTTGTTAAGTGAATCACTGCGCCTGTTAAATGAATCGTGCAGTTGTTAAGAGAATCCATCTTCCCCCATTGACTTGCTTGCCCGAAGCTGGCTGGGAAGGTTTTGCAAATGGTGCAGGATGCTGGGACACTGCAAATAATGTAAATAATGTAATGTACTTGGCCAGTTGCCAAGCACAGGAATTTCGATCACCTGATCATGGGGATGTTTCAATGGTCATAAATGGACTGGCTGTAAGTCACTTTTTCTGTGCTGTCATAACTTTGAATGATCACCAAAGAAATGGTCACACGTCAAGGACTATCTGTATTAGATTCACGAATGAAGGCGAATATACATGTCCCAGCATAATATTGCAGGTTGGTCACCAGGGGTTTAGTCTTCTGAGCTTTTGGACTCGTGCTGGAGCCCATCCTCAGGAAACGTATCTCTAGTATGCTGTTGTGTGCGTGGTATTTATAGTATCTGTTGTAAATGGCTTTTTAGAGGTTGATTGTGGTGTGTTGATGGCTGGCTTTTAAGTCATTCGCTGTCTTTTTCTTGTGCTGCCCAGCCCTGGCCTTCTAAGTATTTGATAAATCACTCCTGTTAACTGAGAAGGGGCCCATTTCCCAGGCTTCAATCATTTCCCGGGCTGTTTTTGTACCTGCTCGTCCAACAATCTTGGTAGTTGCAAAACTGAATCTGTGTCCTTGTTCATTGCAGTGTGAGGCCACCAATGAGTTCGGATCTCCTCATCTGACCGCCCACATGTGTTCTTGCAATCTGGTGGTTAGCTTCCTCCCCGTCTGTCCTACATAGTCACAGGGGCAATCCATGCAGGGAATCCAGTAGATTACATTGGGAGTATCTCCCAACTCCAAGCCTTTTTTTTACAATGCATAAATACCACACACAGAACAGCACACACTCTGCTAGAGAGAAGTTCCCTGAAGATGGTCTCCAGCACAAGTCCAAAAGCTCGGAAGACAAAATCTCTGGTCCTGGTGACCGACCAAGATTAGATCCTGTATTAGATTCCTTCTTATTTTTGCTGTTACAGACTAACAAGGCTCTTCTCCTACAATGTCAAAGAGAAGACCTGATCTACAGTTTCTCCTCCCTCTCTCACCACTGTGCATTTGGCCACCCAGAAGTTGCAGAGGCGGATGCGACAGTGTAGATACACTTCTTCAGAATCTGCGATGAATGTGAAAACACTGAAGGAGAAGCGCCCCAAAAGAGACACTCCGTCCTCCTCAACTCGCACTGTGCTGTCTTGAGGATTGGGACACCTGCAGAGGGAAAGGTAAGATCAGAGAGAGGAGTGACAGATGTTAGAAGGGATGATGAGGTCAAAGATCACTTCACGTTTACCTGTTGCTCACTTATCATTGATGCAACACAGGTAGTCCTCAACCTATGACCCCAATTGAGCCCCAAGTTTCTGTTGTTAAGTGAGACATTTGTTAAGTGAGTTTCGCCCCATTTTATGACCTGGCTTGCCACAACTGTTAAGTGAATTACTGCAGATGTTAAGCAAGTAGCAACTCTTGCAAGAAAGGTCGTGCAGTGGGGGAAAACTCACTTAACAAGTGTTTTGCTTAGCAGCAGACATTCTGGGCTCAACTGTGTCGTACGTCGAGCACTATGTATACAAATCAGGCTAAAAGCAGCTTATTCTTAGTACTGCAACTTTTTTTGCCAGTTAGGTTCTGATGCCAGCCTTTAGGAATCTTATTATTACTATCTCAAAGGCGACCAATGCTGTAGCTCCTCAATTCTCTGTATTTCCTCTTCCCCCAAAATCTAAGACTTTGGGGTGACTTTGAATGGCAGATCCCACTAAGCAGACAGATGAGAAACACCTGCTCTTTCAGATGATAATAATAATAATAATAATAATAATAATAATAATAATAATAATAATAATAATAATAATAATAATAATAATAATAATAATAATAATAATAATAATAATAATAATAATAATAATAATAATACAGACAGATCGCCATTTGGAACACAACACGCCAGATATCGCAGTTGTAGAGAACCGAAGCGTACAGCTGATTGATATCGCTGTACCAGGAGATGCCAGAGTCAAAGAAAAAGAACTGGAAAAATTACGAAATATCGCGACCTGGCCATCGAAACTGTGCGATTATGGATGAAACGTGTAACAGTGGTACCCATTGTCATTGGGGCACTGGGAACTATGTCCAAAAACTTTGCAAAATACATCAAGAAACTGCAGCTTCCTGCAATAACTCCAGCAATGCACAAAAAACTGCGCTACTCGGAACATCTTATATTTTAAGGAGGTACCTGGTTGACACCTAGGATGCTGGTAGCAACCCGTGTCAACCATCAGCGCCAGCCAACTTGAATGTTCAGTTGACTGAGGTTCATGTCTAATGAATAAAAGATAATAATAATAATAATCATCTTTATTGATTAGCCCACGGGCCATACCAAGGTGCAGAGTTCCAAACACACGTTATACTAAAATGCAATAAAAACAATTTAGAATGGAATTAGTTAAAACATAATTTAGGATAAAATAGAAATAAAATTACAATTTAAAATGAAACTGGGATAAAATACATTTTAAAAACGAAATGAGAATCAAATACGGCAATTTAAGACGTAGATAGATCAAATACGATAAAATTATATTTCACTATCACCCCTACAATCTACCCCAATCAGTCTCACCTATGCCGATCTCAGCCGAGTCATTTTGCTCAGCTACTGTGCATGTGTTAACTGTAATTTTCAACATCTTTCAGATGTTCCTAAATGACCTCACATCCCTCACTACTGGAGTTGCTGACTGGGACAAGGCGTCCTCTCCACCCCAAGTATCTAAACTCTTGTTTACTTTCCATTCCCATGAACAGCTTACTGGTTGGTGATGAGATCCCACCGAATGCTGGAGGAAGGATCTCTGTCTGGCGTGGCCCAGCACGAGGACAAGGTGACCACAAAGCGGCTGGGGTCAGCTCCCCAAATCCTGATGCCCACATAGGCCTTGTGGTTGACCGTGAGAAAAATGGGGCTCTGGGCAAACGGTTTGCTGTACTGGGGATCTTGGTACAAGGTCATGATGGCCTGGTAGTTCCCTTGGCCAGAGGAGATGGTCATGTTGATGATGCTATCAAAGGAATAAAAGAGAAGAGAATTATCATGCTTTTTGTCCAAGCTATGGAGGAAGCCTGAAGGAAACACCACAAGTTCTCAAAGATAATTGTGTTGTACGAATGGGGGAGATGGGAGAGAGATAAGAAGAAAATAGTTAAGAAACAGAAGAATGGAAGCCTTGGTGAGACTCTTGGCAGAGACTTTTATTTAGAAGATCCTGTAGGGTTGGTTTAATACTATGTAAGAATTCTAAAGAAATCTTTCCACATATAAATTAAGTTGTTCTATAGGAATAAGGAGATCCTGGATCAATTTTTTTAATATATGCTTACAGTAATGTCTGGACAGGGTCTCAAAGCACTAACTTTGCTTAAATTAAGCAACTCTGGTGAGGGACAAATCCTAAAAAGAAAACATGACCTGCATTTGTTACACACCAGGAGTATGCTGAAAATATCAGAGTACACAGAACAATTTATGGTTCTAGTGAAACAGACACTTCAAACAACAATCTTAGCCAGGTCAGTTATAAACATAGTAGCTGCATTTGTATAAGACACTGACTAAGGCTTCACTGTGGCTAGAGCAGTGTTACTCAACTTGGCAACTTTAAAATGTGTGAACCTCAGCTCCTAGAATTCCTCAACCAGGCGAAGTCCACACATCTTAAAGTTGTCAAGGTCGAGAAGCTCTGGGTTCAACTTCTTGTGGTTCAGTGTAACTCAGGTTGTTTGATTAGATTATGATTCAATCTATTGAGTAAACCCCAAACAGTAACCAAGGAAGCAGGAGCTGTGAACTCCAGTAATGTATTTTTACATCATTGTAATGCATCATAAGACACGGCATAGCAGTGCATAGGTTTTTAATTCGACGTACCCACCTGGAGATGCAATGCCTCAGTGGTAGTATATCGATATTGTAAATAATTCTAAGTAATGAGTGGTCTATTTTTGCCCAGATTTCAAAAAGAAAGGACTGGGGCTATTTAGGATTTTTGAGGAAGCTCTGCCACCCAGTGGTAGACAAGGAAATTCTAACCACATTATGGAATGATCCCAAGATGTTATCTTCTCAACATTCACATCAGTGGTGGGATTCAGCCAGTTCTCACCACTTTTGGCAGAACCAGTAGCTAGTATTTTGTTGCCCAGGCCCAGAATGGACTTCCGGAAGAGGCAACCACACAGAGAACCGGTTGTTCACCTATTTGAATCCCACCACTGATCCACATGTTGGCTCTTTCCCATGTGATCTCACTGCTGTCATTCCCCCCCCCCCCCGTTCAGTGATCTGAAGCAGGATGCCACAGAGTAGAAACCAGACAGGAACATGCAGTCCACGTACCACTCAGGGTTCTAGAGTGTGAGGTGTGTAAGAAAGGAAAAAGGAGAGGGAAACAGCAAATAAGGAAGCAGCAAATCCTACACACGTGGAAGACAGCAGGAAAATTGAACAAAAGGGACATAAAAGTGGGATTTTAATAAGGGGGAAGAATGCAAGCATGATTGCTGCGCTGGGAAATTTGTCCAGCTGAACTCACTCATGGATGGGGTAGATGACGGATGCGACGGAGAGATTGATGTTTAGTGGGAAAGCACAGGAGAAGCGCAGGAAAAGAAACCGGTCTCGGCTGATCATCCCACCGTAGGTCTTCTCCAGATGACCCTGCACTACGTTGGTGTAGATAGCGTGGGTTGTATTTGCCTAGAAAGAGTGGGAGAGAAAAAAAAAATGGGGAGGAAAAAAACCACAGATATTGAAGAAGAGGACAATTTATTCTCGTTGCAACATTGTTATCTAGGAATATGTTAATCAAGGAATAGACAACTGATTTAAAGGCGGTCCTCCACGGACCACCAATTAGGACTGGAACCTCCATTGTTAAGTGATTTTGTTGTTGTGCCTGATTTTACTACCTTTTTTTGTCATGGCTGTTAAGCAAATCATGGGGACGTTAAGCAAATCATGGCTTCCCCCATTGGCCTTGCTTGTCAGACGTCCCCTTAGAACAGGGGTCTTCAAACTTGGTCCTTTTATGACTTGTGGACTTCAACTCCCAGAATTCCTCAGCCAGGCACCCTGCATGCCTGGCTGAGGAATTCTGGGAGTTGAAGTCCACAAGTCATAAAAGGGCCAAGTTTGAAGATTCCCTGCCTTAGAAGATCATTAATGGTGATCCCATGACCCTAGGACAGTGCAGCTGTCATAAATTCATGCTAGGTGCCAAGCACTCAAATTCTAATCCCACAACTGTGGAGAGGCTGCATTGCTTGTGAATGTCCATGGAGATTCTCAGTCATGGTTGTCCCAAAGGTGCTTTTTCAGTAGGCAACTGGACTTTCTTGTTTTTCTTACAAGACGTTTCGCTTCTCATCCAAGAAGCTTCTTCAGCTCTGACTGGATGGTGGGGAAGGGGAGGATTTATATTCCTTGCAGACAGCTGGTCATTTGCTTCTTTTTAGAGAGTCGTTGAAGCCACTAAAGAATGCAAATGACCAGCTGTCTGCAAGGAATATAAACATAAATAAATACAAACCCTTCCATTCCACACCATCCAGTCAGAGCTGAAGAAGCTTCTTGGATGAAGAAGCGAAACGTCTTCAAATAAAAACCAGATAGTCCAGTTGCCTCTTGAAAAAGTACTTTTGGGATAATGCTTGTGAATGCAAGGTTAAGTCATAAGTCACTTTCTTTAGCACCATTGTAACTTTGAGCAGTCATTAAACAAATGGTCCTAAATTGAGGACTACCTGTATCTTATTAATCTGGTTTTAGTTTTGTGAAAGGCTTGTCTAGGAGTCCCCTTAACTGCCCTTCACCTGATTCTTTTGTCAGCAGGTCTTCCAACTAAAGGAATGACTATGTTGGTGCATCTCATGTGCTTCTTGCTTCTGCCTACCTCCATTTGGGTCCCACAGGTTTTCTGCATCGTGTCAAAGTAGAAGACGAGTCTGTCCCCCACTAAGGAGCCCGTGCAACTGGGGTCAGCCAGGTGGAGCCTTTCAGCAGAGAATCCATCGGTGAAAAGGAGGCAACGGGAGAGAGAGACCGTACTTCTGCTGCTGGTGCAGAGCAGCTGGTAATCTGCAAAAAAGAAAGATCACCCATGATATTTGGCTTAACAGAATGACAAGAGTTGGAAGGGACCTTGGAGGTCTTCTAGTCTAACCCCCAGCTCAAGCAAGAGTCCCTATACCATTTCAGACAAGTGGTTGTCCAGTCTCTTCTTAAAAACTTCCAGTGTTGGAGCACTCACAACTTCTGGAGGCAAGTCGTTCCACTGATTGATTGTTCTAACTGTCAAGAAATTCCTCCTTAGTTCTAGGCCAGGGGTAGGCAACCCAAAACACTCAAAGAGCCACTTGGACCCGTTTCCCACCAAAAACAAAACACTGGGAGCCGCAAAACTCTTTTGATATCTAAAATGAAGATAACACTGCATATATCCTTTTTTACCTTTATTATAGGTATATATGTGTGTGTGTATTTATGTGTGTGTGTATGTGTGTGTATATATATGTGTGTGTATGTATATATATATGTATATATATGTGTGTGTGTATATATACACACACACATATATATACATATATATATATATACACACACACACATATACACATATACACACACACATATATACACACACATACACACACACACACACACACACAGAGAAAGAGAGAGAGAGAGAGGGAGGGAGAGAAGCAAGCTCTGTCTCTTTCTCTCTCTGCAAATGGCACAGGAGGCTGGGAGCCACAGGGGAAGGCTCAAAGAGCCACATGCGGCTCCGGAGCCGCAGGTTGCCGACCTGTGTTCTAGGCTGTCTGTCTCCTTGATTAGTTTCCATTCCAGATCCATTGCTTCTTGTCCTTCCTTCAGGTGCTTTGGAGAATAGGTTGACCCCCTCTTCTTTGTGGCAACCCCTGAGATATTGGAACGCTGCTATCATGTCACCCCTCGTCCTTCTCTTCATTAGACTAGAGTCACTAGACATACCCAATTCCAGCAACCGTTCTTCAGTCAGAGATTCTGCTTACGGATGATGAGTGACTTCATTGAATCACATGGTGACAAGCAGGATCATCTTGATTTCTTTTCCTAAATCGAACCAGTAGGTTGAACTGAATTTGCCCAAATAGAACAATTAACTTTGCATTTCAGATGGAAATGCTTTGATGTTTGGAATGAAACGGACACTCTGAAAATGGATCAGGATGATTTATGTGCCCCTAGAAAATCTCTAGCCTCTTGATGCGGGTGAAGAAGGAGAGTGCAAAAGTTGGCTTGAAACTCAACATTAAGAAAACGAAAATCATGGCATCCGGCCCTCTCAATTCCTGGCAAATAGATGGGGAAGAAATGGAGGTAGTGACAGATTTTATCTTCCTGGGCTCTAAGATCACCACAGATGGGGACTGCAGCCAAGACATTAGAAGACGCTTGCTCCTGGGGAGGAAAGCTATGGCAAATCTAGACAGCATACTAAAAAGCAGAGACATCACCCTGCCAACAAAAGTACGTATAATCAAGGCCATGGTTTTCCCAGTTGCTATGTATGGCTGTGAAAGCTGGACCATAAGAAAGGCTGAACGCAAAAGAATTGAGGCCTTTGAACTATGGTGCTGGAGAAGACTCCTGCGAGTCCCCTGGACTGCAAGGCGATCAAACCGGTCAGTCCTAGAGGAGATCAGCCCCGACTGCTCTTTAGAAGGCCAGATCCTGAAGTTGAAACTCAAGTACTTTGGCCACCTAATGAGAAGAAAGGACTCACTGGAGAAGAGCCTAATGCTGGGAAAGATGGAGGGCAGTAGAAGAAGGGGACGACAGAGAATGAGGTGGCTGGATGGAGTCACTGAAGCAGTAGGCGTGAGCTTAAATGGACTCCAGAAGATGGTAGAGGACAGGAAGGCCTGGAGGAACGTTGTCCATGGGGTCGCGATGGGTCGGACACGACTTCGCAAGTAACAACAACAAGAAAATCTCTTGGTCTAAAAAAAAATATATCTGACATTCTGCAGACAATTCTTCTGCATTTTAAAACCCATTTTCTCCCATGGGGTGGAGAAGAATCGGCCTTTTGTTTAAATTTTTGTTTTCAAAAGAAAATGCCCAAGACTAGGAGGTGGGGCTCTTGCTGTTTGGTTATGAGATAACAAAAGGATAGATGTGATATTACAATAATCCCTTCAGCCTGGCTTCTCCTGTTTCTGAGTATAGGTAGTCCTTGTTTAATGACCAGTGTCTTAGCGACGGTTCAGAATTACAATCCCCCCCCCAAGGTACTTTACAACCAGGCTCCAGAGTTCCAATGGTCACACCCCTCCCCCCCCGTGGTCACATGATTGCATTTTGCGCATTGGCGACCAGCTTGCATTTATGAATGTTTTTAACGTCCCACAATCATGTGACCACGGTTTTTTGGCAGTTTGGGCCAGTTTGGCGTTTACTGGATTCATTTAATGACCAGTAGGTTTGCTTAATGACCAAGACAAAAAAAAGGTCATAAAATTGGGCATGGCATATTGTCACCTGCTTAATGACCACAGCTTACGACCATAATTCTGGGCTCAATGACAGTCGTAAGTTGAGGACTACCTGGATCCCCAAGGGAAGCCATCCCAAAGGAATTCTTCAGGAAGGAGCAGGGAGACTCCTGAGGGATGGAGATACGGTGTGTTACGGAAACACGGTTGCAGTGGAAATCTTGGCCATAGTGCAACAATTAAGAATGAGATGGAGGAGCAGAAGACGGAAGGAAGGGAGGGAGGGGACTTTTCAGGAATCCGTGGAACAGAGTTGTGACCTTGAATGATTAAGCTTTGGAAAGGCTCAGCTGGAGCCACTGAACCCAGATAGAGTGAGATAAAGAGCAGAGAGGCTGGAAATGAAAGGCTGAGAGCCGGTTCATGCATAAATACATTTTTCCTCACTTGATACCAATTTCAAGGAAGAACAACTCGAGGGTGGTCATGTGGATGCCAAAAACAGAAGTCTGGATTAAGGTTTTTTTTTTTTTTTTTTTTAAAGTCCTCATGCAGCTGCAACCAGAGAATCAAAGCCCTTCCTCTATCCTATCCTATCCTATCCTATCCTATCCTATCCTATCCTATCCTATCCTATCCTATCCTATCCTATCCTATTGGATAGGATAGGATAGCTTGTAAAAACGGGACAGGATTTCCATCTCCCGGTCACAATACCAATAAAGGAGATTATTTGTAGCTCAGGGTTGAAATGAGGAGTCCTTGGTGCTCTCTGAGCTTGGTTGTTTTCTTGCGGACATTTCATTACCAGACTAGGTAACATCATCAGTGCCATCTTGACTTTTGACACTGGCCCCTGCAGACTCTTCTGCGGCAGCGATTTTGAACATGAACCCAATTGGCATTCAAAGGCAAACAGTACAAGGGGGGAAACTGAAACCAGCGCAGGCTTTTGCTTACCATAGTCGGCCCTCTTGGTGGGGCTATAAGATTTGTGGCAGAAGCAGCCCCATTTTCCTCCCCTTTCCCCACACCACTCATCGTCTCCACAAGCCAAGTCAAGGCAGGGGTCAGCGGCAGCTGCAAAAAACAAAACAAAACCCCAAGAGGTTTACTAGCAACCGGTTTGGTCCTCGTGATATTCCTCTGCCCTTTCTTTGATTAAGCAATGATGGGCAAGACGTGATTCAGCAATCTCAAGGTTATTTGTTGCGGATCTGCAGACGTTTCATTAGGAATCAGATTTGTCAGCCTAAAGTAGCAGCCAATAAAGACGTGGCCTGTTGTGTTGAAGATATCTGGAGGGGGCGGCGGGGGGGAGAACTGAAAGTGGATTTACGGAATGGACACTGAATCATTGCCTGCACTAAACATATCTTGTTTCTCCTTGTGTTTTTTTCCCTTTTTTTCTTCTTTTAGCTTTCTCTTCTATGTCTTGTCTATGGAGATTTAAATAGAAGAATATGTGTGTGTGTGTGTGTGTGTGTGTGTGTGTGTTAGCTGGAACACCCGGTCTACCAAGCATAGGATAAATCAGGCTGTTCTGCGTTTCGCTCCAATCTAGGAGCATGTTTTGCAGGCAGATATATATAATATATATATATATATATATTAAAAAGAGATCCTCCAAAATTTGTTGGACAATAAAGACATAGATACTCACGGCATTGAACGGAAGCCCTCCAGTCTGGCGTCTGAATCCCCTCAAGGAGGCACATTTGCTCATAAGCCACAAGGCTGATGCACAGCATGTTGTGATTCCTCCCGTAGTGGCATAAATCATACAGGCAGGCCAAATAAAATGGGGAAGGATCCACATGCCAGGAGCACCTGGCAAACGGTCCCATTTGGCTGACCAAAATCCCACAGAGCTCTTCGTATTCCTGCAGATTTCCACAGGGCTCCAGGGTGGAATTGTCATCCATACACCTTAATAAAATAACAATAACAGCAAAGCAAGAGGTCTTGGTTTTGTTAGAAGCTCCGCAGCAAAATTTAAACAAATAGAAGAGGAGCTTTCGTATCTTTTTAATAGGATAGGATAGGATAGGATAGGATAGGATAGGATAGGATAGGATAGGATAGGATAGGATAGGATAGGATAGGATAGGATAGGATAGGGTAGGGTAGGGTAGGGTAGGGTAGGGTAGGGTAGGGTAGAGTAGAGTAGAGTAGAGTAGAGTAGAATAGAGTCGAGTAGAGTAGAGTAGAGTAGAGTAGAATAGAATAGAATAGAATAGAATAGAATAGAATAGAATAGAATAGAATAGAATAGAATAGAATAGAATAGAATAGAATAGAATAGAATAGAATAGAATAGAATAGAATCTGGAAGGGACCTTGGAGGTCTTCTAGTCCAGCCCCCTGCTCAAGCAGGAGAACCTATACCATCTCAGACGAGTGACTGTCCAGTCTCTTCTTAAAAACCTCCAGTGATGGATCGCCCACAATTTCTGGAGGCAAGCTGTTCCACTGGTTAATTGTCCTCACTGTTAGGAAGTTTGTCCTTAATTCCAGGTTGCTTCTCTCTTTGATTAGTTTCCAACCATTGTTTCTCGTCCTGCCCTCTGGTGCCTTGGAGAATAATTTGACCCCCTCTTCTTTATCTCAGCCCCTCAAATACTGGAATGCTGCTATCATGTCACCCCTCTTTCTTCTTTTCTCAACTTTGGCAGCTTGAAGATGTGTGGACTTCAACTCCCAGAATTCCTCAGCCAGGGGAAGTTGAAGTCCACACATCTTCCAAGTTGCCAAAGTTGAGAAACGCAACTCCGGCAAATGCAGGAAATGAAGCAAGAATGTTTTATCAAACATGTTGTTGATTCTTTATGATCAGTTGCCTTCCTTGGTGGTGCATTATTAGCAATAGCATAAAATGTATTCCTAGCTTGATAAAAAGACACAAAAAAGAGAATATCACAATCTAGTAATACACCTGTATTACCATCAAGCTGTGGCAGCTTTTCTTTCCTACACAAATGTGCAATATTTCCATCTATTTTGGAATGCAAATTGAATTTGATTTCATTGGACACACAATGGAGCAGTGAGACTTAATATGTCATCTTTGAATCTTTCCTTACCCTGCTGGGCTGGTCTCTGTTTTCCAGGCATTGCCAAAGTGCGAATCATTGTGGGCTCTGCTTCCATCAGGCAACACTTTATCATCCTCTGGAATACCGTTAAAATTCCCGCACATTCCACACAGCTTCCCCTGATACTCTGGTCCCACTTTGATGAACAGAGTGTGTTGGCCATTATAATGGATTTCTACATTTGCTGCTAATTTTATTATCACCATATTTTTTATCTTGGAAATGGAGCCCGTGAGCAACAGGATATGGGGCAGTTCCACCATTTCATGGTTGACCTGAAAAGGGAAAGTAGAATTAGGGAAATAGATAGATAGTTAACCGTTATTGTCATCTTTTAGTGGCACACATTAAAAATGAAATTTTGTTGCTTGCTCTCAAAAGTGTTCCCATACAGTAAGCTGGATAAGTCATATCTAATCATGAATGTGATCAAGGAAATTTTTATTCCTTTCCTATAATGTTAGAATTTGGAGTCATTCATTAAAGACGAATAGTGGAAATTTTAGGAGATAAAAGTATTCATCCACACATGCAGTAATAGCTATATTTTAGAATAGAATAGAGTTGGAAGGGACCTTGGAGGTCTTAAGCAGGAGAAATTATACCATGTCAGACAAGTGACTGTCTAGCCTCTTCTTAAAAATCTCCAGTGATGGAGCACCCACGATTTCTGGAGGCAAGCTGTTCTACTGGTTGATCGTCCTCACTGTCAGGAAGTTTCTCCTTAATTCTAGGTTGCTTCTCTCTTTGATCAGTTTCCAACCATTGTTTCTCGTCCTTCCCTCTGGTGCTTTGGAGAATAACATGACCCCCTCTTCTTAGTGGGAGCCCCTCAAATACTGGAATACTGCTATAATGTCTCCCCTATTTCTTCTTTTCTTTAGACTAGCCAAACCCAAGTCCTGCAGCCGTTCTTCGTATGTTTTAGTTTCCAGGCCTTTGATCATCTTAGTTGCTCTTTTCTGAATTTTTTCCAAACTCTCAACATCTTTGATTATCAACTCTGATTGTTTTAAAGGGAATTAGATTAATTATTGAAGAAAAAGGCCATTAGTAGTCACAGGCCAGCCCCAGATTCAAAGACAACATTGCTGGGGGTCATAAGTAGGACAACAACAGACTTCCAATAGACATCTAGTAGACATCAGAGAAGAGAATGCTGGACTAGATGAACCATTGGCCTATTCTAGCTAGGATGAGTGGAACCAGAATATATGGTGGTCTAGGACTAGGACGCATTAATTTGTGCAAACTCTGACTACTCACTGGAGAAGTTCTCCCCTACCATATGAGGAGACCTTTCTTCATAAAAAGATAAACGTTACTAACTTGCAGAATCCCATCTCTTCAGTGTTCAGAAATATCCCTGGAGTGGGAATTTGGCAGAAGAGAAAGGCTCAAAAGGAATTGTGCTACAGCAAGACTCACCTATGGCAATATTCCACATACCTCTACAATGGGACCACTCCTTAGGACAATATGAAAGCTTAGCGTGCTGCTCCACAACCAGATTTCCACTCCAGTTACAAAAGACACCCAAGGGTTTCCCCGATGTTGATTCTGTGCCACAACCCGGAAGAAGAACGGAGAGGAGGCATTGCAAGTCTTCGAGATCTCGTAGGCACAAGTGCCTTGGAAATGTGCCACCGAGCCATCAAAGGTGAAGTAATGAGGGTCCCCAGTCACTGTGCAGGTTCCCCATGGCGAGTGACAGCCTAGGTTTCCATCCTTCGCAGTACATGTCTGTCCAGGATTACAACTAGCAGCCACACAGCGGAAGTCAGAGGGGCCGTAACAGCTGCACTGCTCATGGCAACCAGGCAGCCAGACCCGGTCCCCAATCTGCAACGCACCCAAAAGAAATATTAACAATGGAGTTCATGGGATTATGAAGCTCAAGCAACACCTGTAAATGTAACTCCTCGGTATCATGCAACTTGGTCAGAGTGAGCTCATTTACCCATTTTATTACCCCTCCAAAAATGTCCTCTAGAGATGATTTTGCCCTTAACTATGAATAGTTATTGCTGGCTTAGTGATGGCTTAGATCAGGGGTTCCCAGCCAGGGGTGCCAGATGATATTCCAGGGGGTGCGAAAACTTGGGTTTTCAAAATTATAGTTATATGCATAATTCGTTGGTGTTATTTGGAACTTTTGTAAGGGGTGCCAGAATATATCAGAAACGTTCTAGAGGTGCGGGATATAGAAAAGGTTGGGAACCACCGGCTTAGATCTTCTAGAGATCCTCTAGAGATGATTTTGCCCTTAACTATGAATAGTGATTGCTGGCTTAGTGATGGCTTAGATCAGTGGTGGCGAACCTATGGCACGGGTGCCAGAGGTGGCACTCAGAGCCCTCTCTGTGGGCACATGTGCCATTGCCCCAGCCTTGCCTCCCCCTGCGACCCCCTCCTCACTAGCAGCCCCCTGGAGGAGAGTCTCCCCCGAGCGTAGCCCACGCGGAACAGCGCAGCCAAGAACATGGCAGCCAGGCAGCGTAGACAAGACTCTGCCCTCACGCCCCATCGCGCACAGTTGATGCTGTGGGGCGCGGGCAGAGGGCGTGGCCACCATGGGCTGCTGGGCTGCCTGGGCGATCTGCGGCGGGCCCTGGAGGTGGTGAGTGGCCCTGCGGGCAGATGGGGTGGGGGCGGGGCAGGGGGTGGAGCAGGGGCGGGGCCAGTTTTTGGGCACTCGGTCTCTAAAAGGTTCGCCATCACTGGCTTAGATCTTCACTGTAAATATGTGTTGGGTTTTTGCCCTTGCTTACTGTATTATATTTGAGAAGGATGAAATCTCTCTCTCTTTTTTTGGGGGGGGGGGATGCATTTAGAACAACATTTTTGCTCTCACCAAGAGGCATCTGGTTACGCTATTTCTGCCCGAAACATTTGACCAAATAAAATGAACGGACTTTTGCCCTTTGAAACAGAAGTCTGATTTTTCCCAGAAGGGTTGGGAGTGAGCGTGATGCGTAATTATTCATGATACTTTAAGCACTATTTTTAACTCTGTTTATGATTATTACTTTGATCTGGATGGCTCTGTTATTCTTCTGTATTTCCTGGCACATGCTTGCTCGTAATTTATAATTTGAATAAAAGCCTTGGCTAATTTGTAACATTTACTGTCTGTTCCAGAGTTCAAAATCCATCTTCACTGCTAAAAATGGATATTATTACACTTAAAACAGGATCACGAAAAGGTCCTAGTTCCCCTCCTAGAGGTACCACTTAGTTTTTCTCTCCTCCGTCAGCAAGGGGAAGAAAGAGGAGGTCAGCCAGAATTCAAGGAAGGTAAGGGGACAGTCTCCAAAACCATCTGGATAAGCCTGACTCAGTTGCTGCTTTCAGCACCATGGGTCTCCTTGGATATTTGTGGTTCTAGATCAGGCAACCTTGGCTCTTTTAGGACTCGTGAACTTCAACTCCCAGAATTCCTGAGCCAGCCATGCTGAGGAAAAAGGGAGAGGTTTCCAAGCTGAGCCATGCTGGCTCAGGAATTCTGGGAGTTGAAGTCCACAAGTCATAAAAGAGCCAAGGTTGCCTACCCCTGTTCTAGATTCTAACAGAATATCAGTGGCCAGGATAGCTGTCCTGGCATCCCTAAGGTAGCTTCTTTCAAGACCATAGTGGAAGTTGAAATGGAGGTTACTAGCATTCTAGGTCAAAACGAAGGGAAGTTCAGGAGAGACTTTATGCCATAGCAGTCACCCAATATTATATGGTGTCACCTAGTCAGGATCTAGGATTTTACCTTATAAGTCAGCCCATTGTATATGCAGCCACACTGCTGTTCTGGAATGCAACTGTCCCACTGCGCAAGTACCCTTGGTCACAGAAACATCCTTCAGAGCACATGGGAAGGCAATGAAGCTCGACCCAAACATGCGAGCAGACATCCTGGCAGGGAACCCCACAGAGTTCATAGTGGCTGTTGGTCTGGCAATCGAGGCCTGTCCAAGAAATGAAAAACAATCCTTTTAACAATCACATGTTTGAAGCATTTAAAACTTTAGGCTGCTTTACCTAAGAGCCGCTGAGCTAAAATGGAGAAGATCACAGGATGTTCAGAATAGACATATTGAAGTTCAAAGCAGAAATGCATATTCTCCACCTACCACAGAAATCTTCTCTCCTCCAAGATGAGATGGTGACGTTGGCTCTCTGACAAGCTGCAACATATATCTGAATGGAGTGACATAGATTGCTATTGTCTCCAGAGGAGGCGTAAAGGTCAAAAATGCAGTCTGTGAAGAAGGACAGTGGATCAACTTGGAGATGGCAAGAAGAAAATGGTCCATCTGGATTCTGGATGATCCAACACAGAGATTTAAAGTGAGTGAGATGTTCTCCTTGTTCAAACACTGGAATCAAGGCAACCGATTCACCCGTATCAGCAAGATTAGTTTCTGCTCTCCAGCTCAGGACAAAGTCCAGTATGTCCTCTGTAGTTGAGCCGTTTCTCATCATAAAGTCATCCTCCATGAGTTCATTGAAGTTCCCACATAGACCACAAGCCAGGCCCCGGTATTCAGGGGAAAGGGTAATAAAGAGATTGCGACCTGGGTCATAATTCACTATTAAGCCAAACTCTGTTTTTAAAACAGTATAAAATCCATGTTGATAAATGGTGATTCCTAAAGCCTGGATTTGTACCGGGAGGTTTACTACCACTCCATCCATCTGTGTGAAAGATGAGAACAAAGAACATTTATTGCTACCAATAGAAAACTCAGTAGCAAAAATTACATAAAATTAATTTGGCTTTGGGATCTAATTAATTGGCATCGTTCCTCCAAAGCAGCTAAGGAAGAAGAGATTGTTGAAGAGAAACCACAGATGTGATGTACTGTAAGTGCCAGAAGCCTGATGTTTAACTACATTGGAATTGCAATTCCTAGCATCTCCAAACTGTTGTCTCACAACATCTGAAGAGCATCAGGTTAAGAAAGACGGCGTTTATCCTCACCAGCCAAAATTTCCACTGGTTCAATTCACAAAGAACAAAACAATTACTTAGGTGTTGATCTTACTTTACCTTGACTGTTCCCTGATGTTCTCTCTGCAGGTCTATCTGAGTATTGTTCACTGATACAATAACTCTTGATAGTACAGATAAAGGGCTGTTGAGCAACTTTTCATTCTTCACTTCAACCCTGAAAGAAGGCAAAGACTTGGACGTTGGGCACAGTTCCACCAAGATGTATGTGGAGATACCTTGGAAGTTATACTGCTGTCCATCAAAGGTGGTATAGTGGAGAGATTTAGAAATTCGACAGATGCCATCTGGCAATGCATGGCAGCCAAATACTCCCTTCTGAGTGCCACAGAATTGTTCAGGGCCACAGAAGGACCCATTAGCTTCAAGGGCAGAGATGGAGCCATCACAGTAATACTTTTTTTGACAATCTTCTCCTTCCAGGAAGAACGTTTCCCCTCTTAAGTAATACCGTCCATTGTAGATGCAGCCACACTGCTCCCACGGCACACAGTCAGTGCCACTCAGCACAAACCCTGCTTCACACTGGCATCCTTCTACACACATGCTCTGGAAGCAGTTTGGAGGTCCAGCTGGTTGGGCGCAAGAGGCAGGGCAGGGAGAGCCACAAAGCTCGTAATAACTATTTGGTGGGCAAGTCAGCTCTGGAAGAAATAAGCATTGCCATTTAATCCAATATGAAAGAAATTGGCCAGAAAATTCTTTATGCAAAGGAAAATGAGATAGATTTAATATATATGTAGAGAGCCTGTGGTCTTCCAAAGGTTGAATTCCAGCTACTGTTAGTATTAATTTACATGGCCTATGATGAAAGGTGATGGCAATTGTCATTTAACAATATCTGAAAAAGGAAGGAAGGAAAAAATATGCAGATTAAAAATGTAAATATGGTGCAACTTCTTATTCCATGTCTAGATCAAACTTTAGACTGCCAGAATGAAGCCACTTTCTTGGCTTGGTGGTGGGCCAAAAATAAATCATTATCAGTACATGATGTGGAGCAACTGTCTGCCTTGGTATGTAGAGTGCCTAACAAGAGAACAAGAACTGTTGAAACTATATTCAATGAATTCAGTTATATTCAACTCAATTATATTCACTTACCGCACTCCGTAATTTCCCTCCAAGCCTGAATGTTGATGCCACGAACCTGACATTGCCAAGCATAGCTTTGGAGGGCTTCACACAGGCTTTTATGAGCACCTTGATTTGTGCAAAGGTCGATTACACAGTTTTCAATGTGGTTTTGAAGACCTGTAAGATTCCCACATTCTTCAAATGGTCCCTCTCTATTGCTGATCATCCCACAGTAATTCTGAGATCTGAAGAGGGCTAGTTGAGTTTCACTGCATGTGGTTGGGACACCAACCACTGCACAGTAGGAAGGGGAATCAGCTTTCTTCCAGCTGTTGCCAAAAATGTCTCTGTTGTGAACTACAGAGCCGTTGGGAGTCCTGAAGTCCTGCTGATGGTTCTCACTGAAATTTCCACCAAGACCACAGAGGAAGCCAGAATAAGTCTCAGGAACAGAAACTGACACATAGTAAGACCAGTCATAGGAGATGGAGAGACCAAACTCAGTTTGAATGATGATGGACAATCCACTGTAATAGGCATAGAGTTTCCCAGAGGCCAAGACAACAGGCAGATTCACCAAGACGCCATTGACCTAAGACCAAAAAAAGTGATGCTAGAAATCCTTAAGAACGAATGGATCGGCACTCCCCAATTTTTCATCTAAGGATGATTAATTTAAGGTAAAAGGTAAAGATTCCCTTGAGTCAAGGTCTGCTCAAAATAACTGCACAGAAACATCTATGTGGTTTTCATAGGAATAGGGTGGACATGGCTTGGCATTGCCTCATTCTGGGATGAATACCAAAGAATCAAGGTAGGGCAATCTTGAGTTTCTTTCTCACAGTTTCTTATTTTTCGGGGCTCAACTCAGGATTCAGATCACTTTGGAGTCAGGGCTGAAAAAGGGTCCTAGGGCTAGATTCTAGGACGTTCTCAAAGGAAAGAGAACCTAACAGCTTTTCGTTCAGACTCTTTTGTGGGTCGCAGTAAAATACTTGGGGAAATCCCATTGACAATAAAAATGAAACAGTGTTAGGGCTAGAATTAGGGTTGGGTTTACTTATACAGTTAGTCCTCAATGTATGGCCACAAATGAGCCCCAAATTTCTGTTGTTAAGTGAGGTTTGCCCATTTTACGACCTTTCTTGCCACAATTGTTAACTGAATCACTGCAGTTGTTAAGTTACTAACATGGCTGTTAAGTGAATCTGGCTTCCCCATTGACTTTGCTTGTCAAAGGGTCACAAAAGGGGTTCACATGACCCTGGGACGTTGCGACCGTCATAAATATGAGTGATCATGTGACCATGGGGATGCTGTAATGGTCATAATTGTGAAAAATGCTCATAAATCACTTTTTTCAGTGCTGTTGTAACTTTGAACAGTCACAGGATTACATGTAGCTATAGCATATTTTCCTTTCCAAGCTCTGTTCAAGAGTCTGCTTAATCTGCCATCTGCTAACACTTGCTCAGACTTTCTTGAACTGCATGCCTTGGACACTGGTTTTCACACCAGAATGCCCAATGATAGAATTCCTCACATATTGCTATAAGCTGTGGTGGCGCAGTGGCCAGAATGCAGTATTGCAGGCTACTTCTGCTGACTGCCGACTGCCAGCAATTTGGCAGTTCGATTCTCACCGGCTCAAGGTAGACTCATCCTTCCATCCTTCCAAGGTCGGTAAAATGAGGACCCAGATTGTTGGGAGCAATAGGCTAACTCAGTAAACTGCTTAGAGAGGGCTGTAAAACACTGCGAAGCGGTGTATAAGTCTAAGTGCTTTTCTGTCGCTGTTGCTACTGGGAAGGCCCTTTCTTTTAGAGTTTGCAGAATGCCCCTCTTACCTGCACTTTGCCTTCCTGTCCTTGTTTTACAGCGATGCGCTCCCCATATACATCCAGCGTAAGTTGCCTAGTCGAAGATGCTGCAATGGAGTATCTGTGCCCATTTACTATGTGGATGGTGAAAGCAGGTAGCTTGCCGGGAGGTCCACAATACTGGGTGAGGACGTACGTGCATGCTCCTTGGTAGCTAAAGGCTGCCCCACTGAAAGTGATAACATAAAAGTAGCCAAATACCCACATAGTGCCGTACGACACAGGATAACAGTCCCAAATACCATCCACAGCTTTGCATATCTCCTGAGGCCCACAGGCAAGCTCTTGGCACTCCAGAGGGTGGCCAGGTTGCTTGCAGGTACACTTTTTGATGCAAGTATCTGGTAGGACCACCTCTTCTCCCAGCTGATAGTCGCGGCCATTGTGCTGACAGCCGCACTGTCCCAGGGGAATGCATGCGCCTTCGTTCAGGACGTGCCCCTCCTGACAGGTGCATCCTGCTATGCACGGCTTGGGGCATTTGATGAGAGCTGTGTGGTTGGCACAAGTGAGTGGGCAGGCTGTGCCACAGAAATCATAGTAAGCATTGGGTGGGCAGGCAATAGCTAAGGAGAAAAGAAAACAAAAGGTTAAAATGAGACAAAAACTCATCATCCACATTTGGGAAGCAGGAAGGTTAGTTAAAATAGGGCTTTGTAAATCTTTGGTGTAGAAAACCAAACCATGAGTTGGGAATATAAATCTCTGTCCCTCCATCTCTGCTCATTCTGGATATTGGTAAATAAATATATCCCTAACTGGGACTCTGCTTAATAGGAAGCCAGCTGAAAATTGATATTAATAAGACGATTCGTACTTACAGGTAGACTTTGACTTACGACCACGATTGAGCGCAAAATGTTGCTAAATGCGACAGTTGTTAAGTGAATTTTGCCCCATTTTATGACCCTACTTGCCACAGCTGTTAAGTGAATCACTGCAGTTGTTAAGTTAACGACACAGTGGTAAAGTGAATCTGGCTTCCCCATTGACTTTATTTGTCAGAAGGTCACAAAAAGTGATCACGTGACCCCAGGACATTCCAACTGCCATAAATATGGGCTAGTTGCCAAGGGTCCAAATTGTGATCACATGACCACGGGGATGCTGCAACGGTTATAAGTGTGAAAACAATGCTCATAAGTCACTTTTTTTCAGTGCTGCTGTAACTTCGAACAGTCACCAAGTGAATGGTTATAAGTTGAGGACTACCTATCATTCCTAGAAACCTCCAAAGGAAACACAAGACCAGGGGTCTTCAAACTTGGCAACTTTAAAACTTGTGGACGTCAACTCCCAGAATTCCTCAGCCAGCCTGGGAGTTGAAGTCCATAAGTCTTAAAGTTGCCAAGTCTGAAGACCACTGCACAAGACAGTCCAGCATTGCATCTCTGAAACTTTCCATACTTCAAAACTGGGGGGGGGGGAGAAACCACATTTTCACACTAGGACGTTTTGAGGGACCAAAAGGAAAGAGGTTCCTTGCTCACCACATCCCAGCTCTTCCCTCCAGCTGGGCACCTGCACCCCGAGAGTCTGGCACATCTCCCCATAGGTTTCTATAGCCGCGCACAGCATGTCATTGTCTTGTCCGTACTGGCAAAGATCAAAAATGCAGGAGTTGTAATATGGAGCAGGATCCTCATGCCAGTGGCACTCTGAGAAAGGCCCAGATCGATTTGTGAGGATCTCACACTTTTGTTCCAGGTCTAGGTGACTTATGCATGGTGCTAGAGCACCTGTATCATTAGTGCATCTGAAAGGCAAGAAAACCTCATTTCGTTATATGCAGACATTATATTGAGCCTTAATTGTACGGCATCAGTAGTTATCTGCTCTTTCATATAAAATATCTTTTAAAAAAAACGCATCTTTGCTTAAATCAGTACTTTTTCAAACTTGGCAACCTGTAGATGCATGGACTTCAACTCCCAGAACTCCCCAGCCAGGACACTGGGGAACATAAGGACATATGTTTACATGTACATAAAGGATACTGCAGGAGAAATTTGAAGAATGGGGACTCAAACTAGAAGCCAAAAGATGTCCAGGAGATGTTAAAGAAAAAAATGACAGAGGTGAACAAAAACACCTTGGAAGATCTACAGGATAAAGAGCGGAAACAAAATTCATCTGATGCAGAAAAATTAGAACATAAAATGTTGAAATGTAGAAAGTTGAGATGGATAACTGATGGATGGCTAAATTAATTTTTTTGAGTAGACAAAAGGCACTATCTACATTTATTGGAGATTCTTATAGACTTTTTACATAAAAATGAAAAAAAAAACCTTGTGATTTATGGTTTTGATGTTTAGACAGGATAGATTATAGAAAGAAGATAATACGATGTACCTTTGAGAAAGACATTAAAGTATAAATATAAATTATCAGTGCTGTGAAGAATATGGGAAACTCCTTTACATATTTTCCTTTTTTATTTTTCAGCTGTTTTTTCTTGCACTTTTTGCTTTCTTTTTTCTTTACTTTATATTAAAACGAATATTTTCTTTTTTAAAGTTTCAATAAAAATCATACATAAAAAAGAAATATGGAAAATAAAAAAATAAAATAAAAAATATATGGAAACATATGACAGATGGAAGTACAAAGTGGAAATACAAATTATAAGCAAAGAGAATGATTTAGATAATCACTTTTTATTGGATGTACAAAAGAGATTTGCTAAAGTCTTGAAGAAGTCATTGAGATGGGAAAAAGAGAAACTGAAGACAAATCCAATCCTATAACAACATCTGAATGAATTAAAGATCAAGATTGCTAGAAGCCAAAGGAAGGAGTATAAAGTTGGTTTGTTTGACCAAGGTTAAATGAAGACATGTTTCTATAACATTTTGGAAACCCTTCGTTCATTAACACTAGGACTGAAATGTTAATGATTTATAGATTTGAGTATGGATAAGGGGTGGGTTCTGGGAAGGAGATACTTGCATTCAACCTTAAGGGGGTAAAGAATTACTAAGTTTGCATGTATTAATTGTGATGAAGATCAGAAGTCACTTCTTTAAATATATTTTTAAAACATTTCCCCCTTTCTTCTTTCTTTCTATTTTCTTTCACTTTCTACTCTTTCTTTCCCATTCTGAGTTAAGTTTGTATGTCTCTTATTATATTTGTAAAAAAAAATCATTAAATTATTTCTAAAAATAAGCATAAAGGATAAGGAAATCCATTATAAACTAAACTTACCTTGGGGGGCTGATGTCAGACATCCAAGCATTTCCAAATTCAGCATCATTTTTGGCTTTTTTCCCATCAGGCAAGGCTTTGTCATCATCACGATAGCCATTGAAATTCCCGCACATCCCACTCAGCTTCCCCCAATATTCAGGACCCACACGAACAAACAAAGCATGGCGGCCATTGTACTGGACCTCCAAACTGGGATGGGTTCTTACAGTTAACATCTGGCTTCTCTTTGTGATGTTGGCTAAATGCTCTAGTTTTGCTGGCAAAGCAATTTGTCTCCCATCAACCTAAAAACAGAATGGAAATCCAATTAGGTATGTAATCAATTGTATGGGGAGAAGAAGAAGAGGCTGAGGGCTTTAGCACAACATAAAGCCCACATGATCTCACATGAAGGGTGAGATTCCAAAATATTGCAGCCATTGTTTTAATTATCCTTGTTTGTATTTCCTAATCCTAATCAGGATGTTTTTGAGAAAAACAGGGGAGCATAGGTTCCTATTCTATACTGTAATAGCTATGATCATTTGCAAACCGATTCATATTAATTTGAAGACACTGGGTGAGATTAGACTCAGGGGAGAGTTTGAAGTAGTGGGACACATTTAATTCTTCTGGTGACCTGAGAAAGAAACCCCCTGAATTTTCTTTGAGCTCTCTTGAAGAAAATATGAGCTATAAGAATAATAATAGATTAATTAGGCATAATAATTAGAGGCCAAATTAGAGTTAAAACTGGATATATAGAACCGAATTTCATGTTTCCTATATCTCTGTATTATGAGAACATGCTTTGAAAGGTTCAGATTCAATCCCTACCATAGATAAGAACGTCTTGTTCTTGGGAAAACTACCTATTCTAACATCAGGGTGATGTTCTTCCATCACAGTGGACAAAGTCACTAGTTGGTTAAGTAATTGACTTGGTGTTTTTTTTGTCCTAAGCATTGAAATTCTTGACTGATGCAGAATCATAGCAACTAAGAATTGGAGGGGCGTATATGTGCCATTCCCTACTCATATATGGAAAAGTATAACATCCCAGCAAATAGGACTTCAGCTTCTTCTTGAAGACTTTCAACAAAGTAAAGATCAACCCATTAGATAATCTCATTGTCAATCTTCTTTTATCACTAAAAATATCTGGTAAGATTTACTTAAAATCTAGTATTCTGTCATCTCAAGAAGTAACATATCTTTGCTCTTATGTATGCACAACCAGCCAGATCTTATCTCTCTTTTTTCCAAACTAAATATTATTTCTTAAAACTTTTGCTATCATCCCATACATTTCCAAATGGCCATTGATTATGTTGATTTATTATACAGTTTTTTCCCCTCCTCCTTTTTTTGGGGGGAGGGGCATGTATCAAGAAGTTGTCCTCACCTTCACATCTTTTCCTTGTTCCAAAACAACATGAGAACTGAACTGCTTGAAGCTAAGCCAAATGTCCACTCGGTAAATAAAAGATACTCGGGGATTCCGGAAATTCTTATTAGTAGCCACAACCCGGAAGGAGAAATCCAAGGAGGAGTTGGGCGTCTTTGAGATCTCATAAGCACAACTGCCCTGGAAATGGGCTATGGCCCCATCAAATGTGAAGTAGTGAGGGTCTCCAGAAACAGTGCAAGTGGTCAGCTGATTCTTACAACCCAGCTTTCCATCCTGAACTGCACATTGCTGGCCAGGATTGCAGCTGGCTGGGATGCAGTGAAAGGTAGATGAATGCTCACAGCTGCACCTTTTTGTGCAACCAGAAAGCCAGAGAAGGTCTCCAACCTGATAAGTAAACCAGTAGTTAATTAATCAAGACAACACTTGAACACTATGCCACAGTCTGCCCATCTTATTCAGATCAGTTTCCTACCTCTGCAAAATAGGTTTTGTTTATCTATTTTACTAGATTTATTTCTAGTGTTCTTTTTGATATGTTTGACCTTGGAATACTGCCACTGCTGCTGCTCCTGTTTGGGGCTATTCCTCTTTTTATCATTGTGCAGCTTGTGTGGTGGCTCATGTTTCCTTCTTTGAAGAAGATCTATGAGAGACTTGGGAACTCTTTCTTGGGAAGCATTTCAGATCCCATGAGATTTAAGTACTCTTTTTTTTCTCTCCTTAAGACCTGCTCTTAAGTTATTTTAAGAGCCGTGGTGGCGCAGTGGTTAGAATGCAGTACTGCAGGCTAAGTCAAGAGTTCGATCCTAACCAGCTCAAGGTTGACTCAGCCTTCCATCCTTCCGAGGTCAGAAAAACGAGGACCCAGATTGTTGGGGGCAATAGGCTGACTCTGTAAACCGTTTAGAGAGGGCTGTAGAGCACTGTGAAGTGGTATATAAGTCTAAGTGCTGTTGCTATTGCTATTTTAATGTTATGCATTCAAGATCTCCCTTCATTTTATCTCAACAACAGCCCCCATGTGGGGCAGGCTGGGCTGAAAGAGGGAGAGCTGGCCTAAATCACCCACCAAGCTTCTATGGCTGAGGGGGGATGAGAACCTGGATCTTTCCACTCTTAGCCCACCACCTTCCCCACTACACCACACTATGTCACAACATCACGAGTGAGGTTCAACTGTTGAAGTGGACTATAGGTAGTCCTCAACTTACAGCCATTCATTTAGTGACCATTGAAAGTTACAATGGCACTGAAAAGCATGACTTATGACCGCTTATCACACGACCGTTGCAATATCCCCATGGTCACATGATCAAAATTTGGACACTTGGCAACTGGCATGTACTTACGACTGTTACAGTGTCCCGCAGTCATGTGATCATCTTTGGCGACCTTCAGACCATGGGGAAGCCAGATTCATTTAACAACGGTGGCAAGAAAGATCTTAAAACTTACTTAAGAACTATCTTGCTTAGCGACAGAAATTCTTGGCTCAGTCATGGTTGTAAGTTGACTGCCTGTAGTATCTGGGTCTTATAACCTTCCCCATTTCACCACACTGACCTTTGGTTCAAAGGGAGAACCTGACTTACATTGTAATAACGGCCATTGTGTTCACAGCCACACTGCTCCTGCCGAAGACACTTGTTTCCACTCCATAGGTAACCTGCATCACAGACACACCCTTCAGAGCACAGAGGGCTGCAGAGATGTGTAAATGTGGCACAAAAACCCTGGCAAGGTGCATGACAGAGCTCATAATGGCTGTTGGCTGGGCAATCCGGATCTTTAAAAAGAGAGGTGGGGGGAAGGAATCAGTCATTTTGCTGGCGATCCTATCCATGAGAAGCAACTTTCAGAACCTGGGGTGATGCTATTTGATGCATTTTTGTGGGTTTCATTTTAAACAACAATAATGTGGACTTTATTTAGCTTTTCCTTCCCAAACGAAAAAAAAGAAAAGCATATTCCCGCCACTGCCCATAAATCTTATATTGTCCTTTTCTAGAAAACATTCCAAATAACTCATGTTAAATATGTAAAAATGACCAAGTCTACAGCAAAATGTTATAGTATTTCCAAGAGTCTGTTAGGGAGGAAGCTTTTCTAGAATATTCTCTTCGTCCAATCAACCAGTCATTCTCTTCCCTGGGGTATCATAAAAGGAGGCTTCAAATTAGAGCCTTCAAAAATGCCAGCACCCCACACCTAATCTATGGATTTGATTTCCAAAGCTCCTAGGAAAATTGCTGATTAAATGTATTGTTTGTAATATACAGTATTTTATTTTAAAATGTTGATACATTCCAGGAAGAGGAATCATATTGACTATATCTATTGAATTTTAAGCATACTTAAATGAAGTTCAGTTTAGTTTTGTCCTGGTCCTACGAAGGTTGTCACTTTTGCAACCTGCTGCACTGAAGATACTATCTAGTTGGGTAATGAAACGTCTGCAAGAAAACAGCCAAGCTCAGAGAGCACCAAGGGTTCCACAGTTTAACCCTGAGCTACACGTATTCTCTTCTATTGGTGGTGCTTTTGTACCCTGGGCAACTCTTCTGTTATGTGTGCTCTGCCCCTGATCTAGTTACAGCTCTGTTGACACTTCCTCTATGTCAGGGGTATGTCAACCTTGGCTCTTTTATGACTCGTGGACTTCAACTCCCAGAATTCCTGAGCCAGCCATGCTGAGGGGAAAGGGAGAGGTTTCCAAGCTGAGCCATGCTGGCTCAGGAATTCTGGGAGTTGAAGTCCACGAGTCATAAAAGAGCCAAGGTTGCCTACCCCTGCTCTATGTGTTCAGAGGTCATGCAATGTTAATCTGATCAACATATAACTACAGTTTGCCCACTCTTATATCTGCTTCTATTCCTCTTCCTTTTTTTGTTGCACCCCAAAGCAAAACTAGCAAGATAGAGTGGGAACTTTTCTGCACAAGCAAGGCCTTTTTCCATACATCTCCCTTCCCCAATTAAGCAGGAAGACCAATCTGACATGATATTAAACAAATCAGAGTCAATTCATGGAAATTTATACTAAGAAATACTATGTGTTCACCACAAGGTACTTAAATAGGCTATCAAATTAACCCATTGCTTTTGTGCAACGTGCCTTGGAGGATCTGTCAGAGATCTGATTAAGTATCCCACAATGCATTTAACCTTTGCTGAATTAATCGATTTTTGGGGTTCACACATTATCTTGACTTGACATAATACACTAATAATCTAGCCAACATTTGCAGTAATCAGACTTAGCATGTTGTGGGAATGCATCTGCTTGGCTTTTCCTTAACCTTAACCTTAGGTAAATGTATTGCATAAACACACCTATTCATAAACAGAATATTAAGTGATGTCCTAGAAGTGTCCCAGCCTTCATAAAATATATTGGCCTGTGATAATTGACTCACCACAAAAAGATCCAATTCTCCAAGGCCTGAGGGTGACGTTGGCTCTCTGGCAGGCTGCTACATATGCCTGAATGGAAACGCACAAGATCCTCTGATCCCCAGCTGACGCATAAACATCCAGGATGCAATTTGTTAAATAGGGTTCGGGATTGACCAGAGAATGGCAAGAAGCAAATGGCCCATCAGCATTCTGGATGATCCAGCACATGGATTTAGACCGGAGGAGACGTTCCTTAACAAATCTAGGAGGCACGAAGCTAGTTGTGACCGCTGATGAACTCCAGATGCTAGCAAGGTCCAAGGAGTGTTTTGCTACGGCGCTGATTTGCATGCTAGAATCGCTGTCCTTGGCCCTCTTGAAATTCCCACACATCCCACATACGTGCCCTTGGTATTTAGAGGAAAGGGTTGCAAAGAGGCTGCGTGCCAGGTCATAGCTCACGGTTAAACCAAAGTCAGTTGTTAAAACAACATAAAATCCATGTTGATAAATGGCAATCCTCTGGCTTTTCAAGTGGACAGGAATGTGCTGAGCTATACCATTGATCTATATGAAGGGGGGGGAAACAGATGACGCAGTGATTAGAATGCAGTATTGCAAGATAACTCTGCCCACTGTCAGGAGTTCAATCCTGACTAGCTCAAGGTTGACTCAGCCTTCCATCTTTCCCAAGTCAGTAAAATGAGGACCCAGATTGTTGGGGGCCATAGGCTGACTCTGTAAACTGCTTAGAGAGGGCTGTAAAGCACTATGAAGCGGTATATAGGTCTAAGTGCTATTGCTATTGCTATTAGAACTCATCTTTTTCTCAATTACCCTTTACCAATGATGACACTTTCATCTGCTTCATGGTGGCCACACCCTAATGACTATTAGCTGGCAGGTAATATGACCCTAACGACCTCAAGCCTTTGCAAGTGGAAGGCCGATATCTGATGATGCCTACTCTGGATACCTAACATTTTCTCTTCTGACTCAGAACTGGATGATCCCAGTTGATTGTACGTAGCCACCATTCCTGGTAATTTCTGGTGCAGTGCCAATATGGGGCTTGATGGGGAAGAAAAATAGCGATCAGATATTGCTAGGAGACTGATTCTATGGGACACTAATGGAGTTTAGAAAGAAGGGATTTAGATAGTTTTCCTACTTCAAATATTGAAATAATGTGTCAAGCATCATGAAATGCAGAGGCTAACCCATATTTGTATGTGTGTGTGTGTGTGTGTGTGAGAGAGAGAGAGGGGGGGGGAGGAGGAGGAGGAGGAGGAGGAGCAGATGGTTGTGGTCGTGCTGATCCTAACACTGAATATGGAGCATTTATAGATAAAGACAGATTCAGAGATAAAGTTAGAGAAGCTTTTGGCATCTCTCCTTTAAACTTATTTACATTCTAAAGACCTAGTCTAAATATGTTCCAAAGGGGGCGGCGTATTGGAAACTCTGAAGGCGTAGGATTCCCAGCCTCTCCTAGTGGCCCTCAACCTCATTCATGATAGATCTTTTTTGCTGGCCTTCTCAATATCAGAGTTTCCCATATTGTGAATAATTGCCCTCCAAAGCTGGAGGTTAAGCAGATATTCCTCCTCTAACTTAAAGCTCAGACTTATAAGGTGATATATTCCTATGTTCCTTGGGTTATTGTCTCAGAGGTTACAGGAGGATGTTTTTAACACTCTTCTTTTTAAAACATTTGTTCACTTGGAATACAGCAATAAATGCAAAACATACTTAAAATCACACCATACTTTTGGATTACAAATAGGTAAAATTGTCCTCACCAACACTCTCCCGTGGTGCCCCCTCTGCAGATGTATCTGGGTGTCATTCACTAGAACCAACACCACTGATATCTCAGGAAAAAGCCCTGTAGGTGTCTTCTCGTTCTTCACTTCAACTCTGAAAGAAGGTAAAAACTTGGACCTTGGGCACAGTTCCACCAAGACGTACATAGAGGTCCCTTGGAAGCTGTACGGTTGTCCATCAAAGGTGACGTAGTGAAGAAATCCAGAAATTTGACAGATGCCATCTGACAACGTGTGGCAACCATACACTCCCTTCTGAATGCCACAGAACTGGTCCGGACCACAGAAGGAACCTTCAATGGCAGAGATGGAGCCATCACAGCGGTACTTTTTTTTACAGTTTTCTCCTTCCAGGAAGAACGTTTCCCCTTTCAAGTAATACCGTCCGTTGTAGCTGCAGCCACACTGCTCCCACGGCACGCAGTCAGTGCCACTCGGCACAAACCCTGCTTCACACTGGCATCCTTCTACACACATGCTCTGGAAGCAGTTTGGAGGTCCAGCAGGTTGGGTGCAAGAGGCAAGGCAGGGAGAGCCACAAAGCTCGTAATAACTATTTGGTGGGCAAGTTAACTCTAAAGGCAAAAGATCGAATCATTTGTTTTAATACCAAAGACAGATTTTGGAATCAATATAATGGGGATAAAGGAGCAGGAACAGTAATCTAAAATATTTTTGCAAGGTCAAATCTGGGTCGGAAACTGGGACTAGAAGTTTAGTCTTCCAAGCTGTCAGACTGGTGCTGCAGCCCATCCTCAGGGAACTTCTCTCTACCAGAATCTGTGCTTTGAGCTATGCATTGTATTGATGTGGTGCCTTCATATTAGTTGATTGGTGTGTTTTCGTACTCCAGCACAAATCCGAAAGCTCGGAGGACTAAACTGCTCATTGTGAGGGTTTAAAAACCACATGTATATGTGTTTGTGTACAACAGTGTTTTTCAAATTTGTCTGATCGGAAAGCAAGGTACACCACTGACTGGAATTCTTGTTTTGTAACATTGACTTCTCTTCCAATAAATATTACTAATTAAAACTCTGGAAAACTTGTTCATTAACTGTTTCCAGTGCAGATTGACAGGAGTGAAGATCTGATTCACACACAAACATATATAGTCATTCATTCATTCATTCATTCATTCATTCATTCATTCATTCATTCATTCATTCATTCATTCATTCATTCATTCATTCTTTAAAAACTATTTAACAGAAAGAGAAGCAAGAGTGGAATGCCATGTCTAACAGACACCATATTTTATCTGCAAACCTGCAAAAAAAAATGTTCATTTCTGTTTTTAAAACCAGTCTTTCTACTGAATATCACTTACCACACCCAGTGATCTTTCTCCATGGCTGAATCCTGACGTGGTTTGCTTGACATCTCTGGGCGTAGGTAGATAGTACTTCACACAGAATCTTGTGGCTGCCCTGTGTTGTGCATAGGATCTTCACACAATTCTCTGCATAATACTGAGCTTCTGTTTGGTCATGGCAGTCTTGAAATGGCCCATTAATATCACGAATGAGTCCACAATAAGCCAGTGATCTGTACTGGGCCAATTCAGTTTCACTGCAATTTGGTAAGGGCACGACAGCTGCGCAGTGGAATGGGGAGCTAGAATCTTTCCAGCTGTTGCCAAAAGTCTCTGGATCCTGAACCACGGAGCCCCTGGGAGTCCTTAAATCATTGTGGCGATTCTGGTTGAAATCTCCGCCAAGGCCGCAGAGAGACCCTGAGTAAACTTCAGGAACTGAAACTGTCACGTGGTAAGACCAATCATAGGAAACAGAGAGGCTGATATTAGTCTTAATAGTGAGGAGGGTGGCAGTAGAATAGGCATAGAGTTTTCCCATTGCAAGGTTGATGGGCAGATTCATCAGAAGACCATTCACCTAAGACAAAGTCAGGGGAACAATGTCCTCGTCAAATTCATCGATGTATTTAACTAGTCGGTACACCCTCCATCTTCTACTAGCTAGCAAGATGGATCGCTAGATAGAAAATTAGACAGACAAATGGACCCTTCTTCTCAGGTAATCCTAGACCAGGGGTAGGCAACCTTGGCTCTTTTATGACTCGTGGACTTCAACTCCCAGAATTCTTGAGCCAGCATGACTCAGCTTGGAAACCTCTCCATTTTCCCTCAGCATGGCTGGCTCAGGAATTCTGGGAGTTGAAGTCCACAAATCATAAAAGAGCCAAGGTTGCCTACCTCTGGCCTTAGGCCTAGGCCGCTTTATGACTCGTGGACTTCAACTCCCAGAATTCCTGAGCCAGCATGGCTCAGCTTGGAAACCTCTCCCTTTCCCCTCAGCATGGCTGGCTCAGGAATTCTGGGAGTTGAAGTCCACGAGTCATAAAAGAGCCAAGGTTGCCTACCCCTGTCCTAGACCGAAAAGATTTTCTATTTCCAGCCCAATTTCCTAATGTTGAATGTTATTCTCTTAAAGATCTAGGACGGTGGATGTTGAACAACAGGTGGATGTTATTCAACATCAAGCCCAGGAAACACAAGACATTTTCATTTATGTTAAACTAGGCTAGGCTAGGAAATAGCATCAACACTAGTAACTATACTCTTGGGTTCAAGTCAGACTCTTCTCCCTGAACAAAAGTGAAAGTTCGGTACTGTCTTGGGATCAGAGATACCTATGATCAACTTCCCAATCACCCATGGAGCTCATTGTGTGACGGGAGGGGGGGCAGTCACACTCTCTTGACCCAACTTATTTCCCAGATTCTTAGGGCTGTTGTGGGGATGTGGGAGAAAGATTCTTTTATCCTCAGAGATCTTTCTGCAAATGTAATTCTAATTTTATCTTTCTTTCCACATTGCCACTGTAGAAAGTAGATTCCCAGCATAACTGATCAACTTGTTAACAGGATTCACATTATATGTTTAACTTGGTCAATGAATTAAGCCATTTTATGGTTGAACCAAAGTTAGCATGTTGTTGAATGCACATCTACTTAAGCTCGTTGTACAGAGTATATAATGAGCTATAAAAATAACCTTGAGGAACAGGAGGAAGACCTGACACCAAGACAATGGTTAGATAAAAGAACTTTGAGTCCAAGGCAGAAATGTAATTTGAGAAAATGTCTTAAATTTGATCCTCCCTGGTTTTCTTAAAGATAAAGGGAGAGAGAAGGAAAACACATTCAGACTTTCAAGATTCTGTTACTATAACCCTATAATAAAAGTAATATTTGATTTCATAACTTTCTTTCCTAGTCCGGTCTACTTTGAAGGGCTAATATAGACTTATTATAAAGAAAGCAGTTTTTTTAGATCCTACAGACATTCCAATGGAAACTAGTTAGAACTTACAATACTCTTACCTTTATTAAGCCATACTGCCCTTTGGCGACAATTATTTTCTCCCCATAGATTTCAAGTTCCAACTGCTTTATCCAGGATACCAAGATAGAATCCTTATGCATATTTAATACTCGAATGTTGAAGCCTGGAAGTTTTCCTGGAGGACCACAGTATGAAACAAGGGTGTATTTGCAGGCCCCTTGAAAACTAAAGGAAACACCATCAAAAGTGATATAGTTTGAAGGGCCATATAAATGCATCAAGCCAAATCTCATTGGATAACAACTCCGTACATCATCCACAACTTTGCACATTTCCTGAGCTTGGCAGGCATGTTCTTGACATTCCATTGGGTGAGCAGCTTGCATGCAGATGCATCTTTGGCTACAAGCGTCCCCCAGGATCACTTGTTCTCCCAGCTGGTAATAACGGCCATTCAGTGTGCAGCCACAGAGTTTCAGAGGCATGCAGACCCCGCCATTCAGAACATAGCCTTCCCTGCAGAAGCAGCCTGAGATGCAAGGTTTTTTGCAAAGGGTAGGGGCCTGGAGATTGGCACACGTGGCAGGACAAGCTGGGCCACAAAAGTCATAGTCCTTGTTGGCTGGACAGGTGATGCCTGAAAAGAAAAAGATCAAATGGGTTTGGGAACTCATCAGCCATCAGGCGAAGCAATGCGCCCAGAATATTTTTGTAACATAAATGTGGTAGAATCTCCAGCTAGACTGGAAGGTGGTGTTAAGAGGGGGCTGAGTTTAGAGAAAGTGGCACAAACCTGACTTTCCCCCAGGAATCCCTGAAGCCTTATCTGATCATTCCCAGAGGAATACAGTCAGTCTGGTGAGATTCTTGCAACATAAGTGCTTAACAATAAAGTTTTTGATTGAGACTGTTCATGAATAGTTCAGGTTGCTTGTGTCTGACAATAAATAAACTAGGTTTTGGTGGTACAAACATGATAATTATTTGTACGATAATTTGAAGTCATACGGTATATCAAATTCACAAATATGATAATTTGCCTTCATTCATGGTAATGATCATTTCCAAGGGCAGATGTTATATACAGATGTTGCACCTTGACTTACAAATACATCTACAGACATTTTCCTAATGGAAACTACACCCTTCTTATTTTGCTTACTGCATCCTACTGCCTGCCGCCAGTCCATCACCTTCACACCGGAAATGGCGCACATTTCATCATAAGCTTCGATGGCCATACAGAACATGCGATTGCCCGATCCGTACTGGCATAAATCATAGACACAGGATTCATAATACAAGTCTGGGTTATTGAGCCAGTGACATTCAGAGAAAGGCCCTGAACTGTTAATTAAGATTGCACAGAATTGTCTGTACTTGTGTTGATTTGGGCAAGGGACAAGGTCTTCGGTGTTGTTCTTACAGCTGAAAAAGATACACAAGGAACAAAGTTACAACTAGGCATGATTACTCATCACCCAGGAGACTGAGCTGTCCGGAAGAGGACTAGCTGATCTATTTAATTAAAATGTTTTAATCACTCTCTTTCTGAAACACTGTTCTTCTCAAATGATGTTGTCCTGATATCCTGCAGTCTGTTGGGACCATCAGAATTTCTGGGCCCTCTGATTCCAGGGTGCTCTAGCTTCTCAGATGGGAGAGAAAAAGGGATCATCCTACCGTGCAGAGCTGGTGTTTGATATCCAGGCATTTCCAAACTGTGCGTCATTCAGAGCTTTGTCTCCAGAGGGTAAAACTTTATCGTCAGAAGCATCACCGTTGAAGTTGCCACACATGCCACAGAGCTGATTCCGATACTCTGGACCCACACGTATGAAGACATTACTTGCCCCGTTGAACTGGACTTCCATATTAGCCTTGGTTCTCACGGTCAGCATATTCCTCACTCTCAAGATCCGAGCAATGGATCCTACATTGGCTGGTAGTTGGGTTCTTCTGCCATTAACCTTTCATAAAAGAAATACTGTAAAAGTTTCTGTAGTGCTAACATAACAAGAACAACAAACAAACAATAATGACGACAACGACAACGACAACGACAACGACGACAACAACAACAACAACAATAATAATAATAATAATAATAATAATAATAAAGTTGGAAGGGACCTTGGAGGTCTTCTAGTCCAACCCCCTACTCAGGCAGGAAACCTTATACCATTTCAGACAAATGGCTGTCCAGTCTCTTCTTAAAAACTTCCAGTGTTGGAGCATTCACAGCTTCTGGAGGCAGGTTGTTCCACTGATTAATTGTTCTAACTGTCAGGAAATTTCTCCTTAGTTCTAAGTTGCTTCTCTCCTTGATTAGTTTCCATCCGTTGCTTCTTGTCCTGCCTTCAGGTGCTTTGGAGAATAGCCTGACTCCCTCTTCTTTGTGGCAGCCCCTGAGATATTGGAACGCGGCTATCATGTCACTCCTCATCCTTCTCTTCATTAGACTAGACATACCCAACTCCAGCAACCATTCCTTATATGTTTTAGCCTCCAGTCCCCTAACTTCATCTTCTCTGAATAAACAAGGAGTTAATGGAAATCTAGAACCAACACTGTCAGCAACAAAGTAGAGATGTTCTAGGATGGTGCTTCCCAAACTTTTTCCTTCGTTTACCCCAAACTGCTCATCAGAAAGTCCTTTTTACCCAATGTCTGTAAAACACTTGTCCCTGTTGTGATTGGATCCTGTATTTGTGGGTCCAAAAATACTTTTACCCAATTTTGGGTAATTTATCCAATAGCTAATACGTTTGGGAAGCACTGCTTTAGGATTTGGAATGATTTTTTTTTAAGTAAACCCACTTCATTTGCTTTCCCGAAACTAATATGGGACTCACAATAACAACAAAAGATGTTTAATCAACGGAACATCTTGCCTCCTGGAGTTGTGGGTGCTCCAGGTTTTCTAGAAAAGATTGGACAATCATTTGTCCGGGATGATTTAAGGTCTCCTAGGGTTGGACAACAACAAGGTCCCTTTCAATGCTATGATTCTATAAGTCAATGAGTCTCTGTCACTTAACCACCACTTACATGGACAGCTTTGCCTCGCTCAAGGAGAATGTGGGTACTTGATTGGTTCATCTGAAACCAGATTTCCACTCGGTAAGCAAAGGAAACTATGGGATTTCGGACGTGTCGGTTTTCAATGACAATTCGGAAGGAGAAATCCAGCGTGGAGTTGCAAGTGTGAGAGACCTCATAGTCACAGATACCCTGGAAGTGCACCAGTGCACCATCAAATGTGAAATAATGAGGATCTCCTGTGACAACGCAGGTAGTCAAGAGACTGTGGCAGCCATACGATCCCCCCTTCAATGTGCATTGTTGGTCCAGCTTACATCTAGCTGGGAAACAGCGAAAATTGCCTTGGGACTGGCAGTGGCATTTTTTAGCACAGCCGGGCAGCCAAACGTGCTTTCCAACCTGCGTGGCAAACATAGAGGTCAATATGGAAGATGCAATGAGAACAGAGTGTGTTTTTAAATTATTTTTGTGTTATATAAAGGTCAGAAAGACACTGAATTAAAACTATTGAGAAAATTAGAAGTCTAACAAGGCTATAAGTCATAATTTTACCCAAAGAAATTGCGTTGGAATTCTTTCTTGTAAGATCTAACAGATAATTTCATTGCTAATAACAGCCCATGGAGCTATTACTCCTTACTCAGAAAAAGATGTATCTTTCTAATGGGTAAATGACACATATAGATGTGGTGTGCATGATCAAATTAACAAATGGTAAGACCAAAGGCAAGATAATTGTTGTTACAGAACAAATGAATCTTAATGGATAAGCTGGGGTGAATATAACTCATAATGCTAAAGAAAAGAGATAAGAAAAGCAACATCACAACTAGTCATGGCTACCTCCCATACGTGTTGCCCCTTTCTAATATTCGTTCAATCTCCTCTGCTCTATTCAACTTTCCAGATTGTTCTGCAGGGTTTATTGAGAAGATGGCTTATGGTACCTTCTGCTCAATTCCTCCACTCGCTTAGTTCTCTCCGAAAGCTTTCTGTAAGCAAAGTACATGTTCCACTGCATTATGAAGTCTTGGCTTTGATGGGGCGTCCCACTTACTTTATAATAGCGTCCATCATACTTGCAACCGCACTGTTCTAGCTGGACACACTTGTTGACACTCTGAAAGTACCCATCATCGCAGAAACACCCTTCAGAGCAAGTGGTGCCTTGGACACCCTGAAGCCAACTGGCAGAACATCCTTTATCCACAGGATTCTTGCACAGCTCATAGTGACTATGTTCTGAGCATTGAAAATCTAGGGGGAAAAGAATGGGATAACCTGAGAAGCAGCCATTTGCATATATCTGCTGGGGGAGCTATGAGTAGAAGTGCACATCTAGTAAAGAAGTAGAGGAAGGGAGGAAGGGAAGAAGTATATGTGTGCTAGAAAGAGTAGGAGAAAGCCTCACCCCAAGACTGGCTTTGGTCCTTCCTACAACAGTAACTTAGGATAAAGGAAGTTGTTTCTAAAGCAGGGGTCCCCAACCCCCGGTCCATGGACCGGCAACAGTCCGTGGCATGCCAGCAACTGGGCCACGCAAACAAGTGAAGTCGCATCTGTGGGATGCAGGCAGCATGCAAAACCACGCCCCCTCCAGTCCACAGAAAAACCTTTCTCCATGGAACCGATCCCTGGTGCCCAAAAGGTTGGAGGCCACTGATCTAAAGCCTCTAGAGCAGTAAGATGTACAGGATCCTGAAATAGTGTTTATTCCTCACGATTCAAGCCAAAGGGGGCAATGTCACCAGTTATAATGCAACAACAGCTGGAAAGCTGCACATTGTCCACCCAAGCTGAAGATGATAACAGTAGTTGAACATTCCCAGAACACCATAAGACGGGTCTTCACGGGAGGTCTGCTGCTGGATTCAGAAAACATGCTTGTCTAATAAGTGTATTTATCTCCTACAGGGGAGCATTATCTATATCTAGTCTTCCTATATCACATACAGTAGCACAAATTCAAAATGGCATGTAGGATAAGCGATGAGATACATACAGCAGAAACTTTCATTCCTCCAGGCAGAAATGTTTACGTTTTGTCGTTGGCAGGCTGCTGCATAGTTCTGAATGGAGTGGCATAGGATAGTGTGGTCCAATGCAGAGATGCACAGATCCAATACGCAATCATACATGTAGGGCTCAGGGTTAACTTGAGAATGACAAGAAGCAAAGGGCCCGTGGGGATTTTGAATGATCCAGCATTTGTATTTCGCCTGGATGAGATGTTGCTTCTCCAAACATTCTGGGTAAGGACCAGCAGAGACATCCTTACAGCTAGTCTCTGCCTTCCAGCTGGCAGCAAAATGGAAGACATCCTTTCCTAAAGAGCCATTTGGCATCACAAAATCGTCATTGGCCACGCCGTTGAAATTTCCACAGAGCCCACAGGTTTGTCCCATGTATTGGGGAGGAAGGACCACAAGGAGGTTTTGCATCAGGTCGTAGCTCACAATCAGGTTGAATTTTGTTTTCAGAATGATATTCAGCCCATGCTGGAAAATGACAGTCTCTCCTTGATTGAGGTTCACTGGGAGATTCACAGTTGCTCCGTTGATCTGATTTGAAGAAGCAAAGAAGACAGGAAGACCGGTTAATTTGAAGGTCCATCAAGAACAAACTACTCATCTATTTGTCCCAAAGATGCTTTTTCACAAGGCAACGGGGCTTTCTTGTTTTTCTTTGAAGACATTTCGCTTCTCATCCAAGAAGTTTCTTCAGAAAAACAAGGAAGTCCAGTTGCCTTGTGAAAAAGCACCTTTGGGACAACTATGACCTGGATAACTGAGAATCTCCATAGATACTCATCTATTTTTACTCATTAGAAGGAACTTTAAAGGTTAAGATTCTTCGCTGCAAGAGAAGCTTCTCTCTCCTTTGTTTTTGTGCTGCTCTCTTTCATTCACTAAACCACCTTTTTTTTCAGCCACTTGCATCACACTGTTATAGAAAACTAGCCTGTCAGCCACTTCTATGTCCCTATGGATTTTTTTTTCTTAGTTGTTTATTACTTCCATTAAAAGAAATCAATAGTATAGCTAGCATGCTGATCTAGTAGGAAGGGACAAATAATGAGAAGGCCATTCAGATAGGTTTATCAATAGCATTTCAATGTCATGCTGTAATTTAAACCCGTGTCTGCCTTTTTCTTTGTCTTCCCTTTGAAATGTAGTAGACCAAAGGTATATAAGTTGTCATCTGCCTTTGCTTGGGGTGGCTCAACAAACTGCCAATGCTTTCTTGGGAGGCTGATGCACACTCTTGGAACTTGCGTGCTTAGTAAATCTACGTTGTTATTTGGTTGTTTTAAGCGAGCAGGTTTTTGAGCAGGTTTCAGACTCTCAAGAGAGAGTCTAAAATTTAAGGTCCATATTGCCCGCTATCAGGAAAGAAAAAAGAAAGCAATTTTGTTTTGCTGAATGGAACAATCTTGTGGAATTTGTCATGGTGTTAGCTACTGTTTTAGGTGGCTTTTTAAAAAGTTTAAATAAAGTCAACAGGTCAGGTTGATCAACAGCTTTCAGCTATGGCAGTTATGGAGAACAACCGTATTCGGAGTGTGTGTTTCTCCGGGACATCAAACTACTACATTACAATGAAAGTTGCTTCTTAGATGTCCTGCTTGTATGTTTCTTATTATTGAAAACAAACACTGAACTAAACAGACAAGATTGGGGTAACCTCTCAACAGCAGAAGAGGTCATTGCATTCTTCCATTTTTCTCTCTAAATGCATTTTCAACTTATTTTCTTATTTCTCTGAATTAGGAGACTAATGAACTGAAGAAGTTTTTTGGACGAGAAGCGAAATGTTTTCAAAGAAAAAAAACAACCAAGAAAGTCCAGTTGCCTTTTGGAAAAAGCACCTTTGGGACAACCGTGACCTGGATGATTGAGAATCTCCATAGACATATCTGGAAGAGTTCTCTCCAACTTGGTGCCCTCTTGGCACCCAACCTGGTGGTATGTAGGGACTACAACTTGGATCACAGTGATAGGGGGTTCTGGGTGTTGTAGTCCCACAGGTACCTAGCTGGATGAGACTTCTCAAGCCTTGCCCAAGAAGCTTTACCTTGATGGTTCCCCAGACACCTTTCTGCAGACGTATCTGATGGGCGTTCACTTGAACAAACACTTCTGAAGTCTCAGGCAACGGCTGGTTGGTGAGCTTCTCATTCTTCACCTCGACTCTAAAGTAGGGCAAGTCTGCAGTGCTTCCGCATAGTTCTGCAAAGACATATTTGCACGTCCCCTGGAATTCAAAATGCTGCCCATCAAATGTGGTGTAGTGAAGATAGCCCAACACCTGACAGAAGCCCTCGGAGAGCTTGTGACACCCATGAATGCCTTTCTGGGTGCCACAGAACTCTCCAGGACCACAGGTGGAGTTGACACACTGCACAGCATGGCTGGTGCTGTTACAGCTGCAGAAGCGCCTGCAATCCTCTTCCTGCCAGAAACTTTCCTCAGCCAGGTAATATCTTCCCTCATAAGTACAGCCACATCGATCTTGGACCACACACTCCACGCCGCTCCGCACAAATCCAGGGTTGCAGTGACACCCTTCAACGCAACTAGTCTGACAGCTGGAAGGTGTGGCTAAGGAGGCACAAGAAGATGAGCAGGGAGGTCCGCAGAGATCATAAAAGCTATTAGCAGGACACAACAATTCTGGGGAGAGAAAAAAATGCACTCCTATCAGAAATTGGGAGCGCAGAAGTACATGTTCTTTCCTATTGCTTAACCTAAGGCAGGGGTAGGCCACCTTGGCTCTTTTATGACTCGTGGACTTCAACTCCCAGAATTCCTGAGCCAGCATGGCTCAGCTTGGAAACCTCTCCCTTTCCCCTCAGCATGGCTGGCTCAGGAATTCTGGGAGTTGAAGTCCACAAGTCATAAAAGAGCTAAGGTTGCCTACCCCTGACCTAAGGGAAAAGGAAGGAACACCAGCACAACCCTAGTCATATGATTCTGAGATGTTAAATAGAAAAGGTGTGATCCCACTCAGTGTACATGGCAATGCCAGGCCTCAGCTAATGACGGGCATTTGCATTCATCTGTCATATTAGTTTCCCATAATTGCAGAGCAATGCAGTGGCAAGGGTATCTTGGGAAAATTTAAATGGCAGACGAATGCAATGTTTTGGAGAAGCAGAATGAGATTTTTTTTTTAAAGAACTAGAAAAGTGCAGAGTAGGTAGTAACAGATGGGCCTGGTGATCCTTAGCAACTGTGCCAAAAGACCAGATTCTAATACTGAACATCTTTATCCCAATTTACCTAAGGGATATTTGTAAGTATCAAAGCAGAGTGGTTAGACCAGAGGTCCCCAACCTTTTGGGCACCAGGGACCGGTTCTGTGGAGAGAGGTTTTTCCGTGGATCAGAGGGGGCGTGGTTTTGTGTGCTGCCTGCATCCCACAGATGGGGCTTTGCTTGTTTGTGTGGCCCGGTTGCTGGCATGCCATGGACCGGTGCTGGTCCACGGACCAGGAGTTGGGGACCCCTGGGTTAGACTACAGTATTGCCAGCTAATTTTGCCGATTGCCAACAGTTTGATTCTCATGGTTGACTCAGCCTTCCATCCTTCTGAGGTTGGTAAATTGAGGACCCAGATTGTTGGGGTCAATAGGTTGACTCTGTAAACTGCTTAGAGAGGGCTGTAAAGCCCTGTGAAGCGGTATATAAGTCTAAGCACTACTGCTATTGCTATCAATAAGATAGACTATGAGCACAAGTAATTTTCATTTAATTGTTGTTTTTGGATTAGTTGGGGGATGCAGTTATTGCAACACTTCTGGAAGGTGACCAGTTAAGGAAGGCTGTTCTGAAACAACATGAACATGCGTAACATTACTATAACACCAGGCTCGTAAATCAACACCAGCTTACCACACCCAGTCATCTCCCTCCAGGGCTGAATGGCAATTCCACGGCTTTGGCACTGCTGAGTATATGCTCCCAGGGTTTTGCATAGGCTGCTGCCAGAGGTGGCACACATATCCTTCACACAGTTATCAAAGTGGATTTGAGCAGTAGCAGGGTCACTGCATAGTTGAAACGGCCCACTTGGATCCCGGATGATGCCACAGGAATGCAAAGGCCAGTACTGAGATTCATCACAGGAGGGTGGAAGCCCAGTGACTGTACAGTGGAAAGATGAAGTAGGTTCTTTCCAGCTGTTGCTGAGAGCGATAGGACTGGAAACAAGCCTGCCGTTGGGGCTTTGGAAATCGTCCTTCTGATTTCCATTGAAGTTTCCACTGAGGCCACAAAGCAAGCCAGAATAGTTCTTGGGGACTGACATTGATACAGAGTAGGACCAGTCGTAAGAGACGGAGAGACCAAAATCAGTCTGAACATGGATGGAAAAGCCACTGGAGTAAGCATAGAGCTTTTCTGCTGGAAGAATAAATGGCAGGTTGACCAGAAGGCCATTCACCTGAGATAGAAAGGAAGAGAAGTCGAGGCAACATTGGTTAATCATTCACAATAAATCATTACAGCTTTTCCACTAATGGTGCGGTGATTAAAATGCAGTGTAGCAGGCTGCTAACTCTGCCCACAGCCTGGAGTTCGATCCTGACTGGCTCAAGGTTGACTCAGCTTTCCATCCTCCCAAGGTGGGTAAAATGAGGAGCCAGATTGTTGGGGGCAAATAATATGCAAATGACGCTGACATTGTAAAATCCCCAGAGAGTACTATAAAGCATGATGGGGCAGTATATAGGTCTATGTGCTATTGCTATTGCTAATATGGGACCCTTTAAAATGGATTGGGTTGAGACTTTCATAATCACCAGAAGTAATTGCAATTATAGTGGGAAAAGCTAAAAAACATCAAACAGATTATGAGTGAATATGTAAACTGTATTTCATTACTTTAAATTAAATTTAAATGAAATACAGGGTTTTGTCCTGGCCCCACTAACTTCAGGCATGTGGCTTCCATATGACACAAGATTGGTTAAGCTGTTTTTATTATTCCAGCTTCTATAGCTATTCTTGGATTTGGTCAAAGCTATTTTAGGAATGAACATTTTTATAATCTCAATAAATATTTACTGATGTGGCTTCCCTTTTTGATGATCCAGAGTTTTGTCAAGAACACTTGGTTGTACATTTGTGGCGAAACCACAGAGAGTGAGAAGAAGAGATTGAATAATGACCACAGCAGAAATCTCAAGCAAGGAATTGTGTTCTGCAGGCATGGGTCAAAAGCAATAGGCACATTTGTTCTATATGGTGAACATTCATCAATTATTGCGATGGTGAATTAACCAAACGGTTGCTAATTGAGTGGTGGTTAAACAAGAACCACCTGTATTGTTCTTACCTGTATTTTGTCATAGTGATCCGCCATCATAACAATCTGCTGCCCATAGACCTCCACCTCCACCTGGTGGATCCATGATGCTGCCAAAGAAGTCCGATGTTCATTCTGTACTTTGACAGTAAAGCTTGGTAGCTTGTTCAAAGGGCCACAGTACTTGCTTAAAGTATATGTGCACGTCCCTTCATAATCAAATGCCACTCCATCAAAGGTGACATAATGGGGATCTCCAAACACCCAGGAACTGCCAACTTCTTCAGCATGGCATCCCAAGACACCACCCACCACTTTGCAGGTTTCCTGAGCCCTGCATGCATGCTCTTGGCACTCCATAGGGTGGGAAGGCTGCCTACAAAAGCATTTCTTGCTGCAGGAATCTATCAGGATTTCCTCACTGCTCACTTCATAATACTGGTTGTTCAATGTGCAGCCACAGTGGCTCAGGGGCACACATGCACCTCCACTGAGAATGTAGCCTTTGTTACAACAGCAGCCCTCTCGGCAAGGCTTAGAGCAGAAGAGTGGAGCGGTGGAATCCAGACAGCTGGCTGGGCAAGCAGTAGAGCAAGCTTCATAATGGCTGTTCTCCAGACAAGTGATTTCTGAGAGAGAAAGGACACATGAAGGAGGAAAAAAATCAGGCGCAGACCGTGTCATGTTTTGTATCCAACCAAGTCCCAATACCTCCACTATACAAATGTGAATCGTTAACTATGTCCTGCTGCTACATTCAGACACACGTTCCACCTCCATCTGCTCTCAGCCTTCTCCAACTTGATGCCCTGTGAATATGTTGCATCTCATTTCCAAGATCATCGATGGCAACAACCAGCAGCTTGGGAAATTCTAGGAGCTGAAGCCCATCATGTCTGGAGGACACCAAGTTGGAAAAGGTGGGTCTAGCGCATGTCATTCTCTCCAGTGCTGCTGTCTGCAGAGTTAGATGGGAAGGCTGAAACAACATGTTGCAATAGGAACATGTGGTAATTGGTGCTTCACAGGTACATACATTGACAGACCCACACAGAAATTCACACACAAGAACATATTGTTTTTCTCTCCCACCAAAAATCCACTAATCTCTTTTCTTCATGCATCCCATATTAAAGCTATTAGGATAGTACCAATCACCATTACCAAGAAGATCAGCCATCAGATCACAGCAATCAGGACACATGTTTCTACCATCTTACAGGTTTTAAGAACAATTTGGCAATTTTCAGACTTGTGGACTTCAACTTCCAGAATCCCCCCGCCAGCATGGTTTGCTGAGGAATTCTAGAAGGTGAAGTCCACATGTCTTAAAGTTGCCATATTTGGAGATTCCTGGGTTAGAAGAAAGCATGTCCCATCAGTTGTCTGGATGTGCCCCAGGTCCCATTAATCATATTTTTAATGGACCAGAATGTACAAATTGCATCTCTCTCTACTGATTATTCACTGCACTGTGACATTTATTATGATTCCTTCCAGGGATTGAGAGGTTGTTGATTTTTATTTATTAATTTTACTCACCGCATTGTGTCTGTTCTCTCCATTGCCCAACTGTGATGTTGGCTGATTGACAACGTTCAGCATAAATATGGAGGAGATTGCATAGCACAGTCCGGTTCCCTCCAGCTGTACAGACATCATTAAGACACACTTCCATCAAGCTAGATACAGGCACCATCTGTGCACAGTTAGCAAAAGGACCTGGGGATTTTTCTAGAATGCCACAGTATTCTGAGCTGGAATAATTGGCTAATTTAGTCAGGGGGCACATTGTTGATTGTCGGATGTCCCCACAGTGGTCCTCAACATTTTTGACCTGCCAGCTTCTAGCAAATAGAGTCACTGATTCCACCAAGGATCCATTAGGGGTTGAGAAGTCATCTGATGGATTTTCATTCAAAGTTCCACAGAGGCCACAAGTAGCATTTTGATATCTGGCAGGCACCCCAATCTCCACATGCTGATTCCCAGTGTAGGAAAAGGTTACTCCAAAATCAGTATCTAACTTCACGGAGAAGCCACTCTTACGCATTTGGATCTTGCCACCAAGTAGGACCACAGGAAGAAGTGTCTTTATTCCACCGATCTACCAAGGGGTTCCATACAATAAAGTGGAATCAGAGTTACTGCTTTCGTCTTAGCTAGATTGGATCTATCTATCTATCTGGTCATTAAGAGTCAAAACCAAATAGTTGTTCCATAATCAATCAATCATACTGGATTTAAGGAAGTGTTGCTGGCATTTGATGCTACTCAAGACCCAAACAACCTAAACTACTATGTCCTACTACTACATCATCATCATCATCATCATCATCATAAAGTTGGAAAGGACCTTGGAGGTCATCTGGTCCAACCCCCTGCTCAGGCAGGAAAGCCTATAGTACCATTTCAGACAAATGGCTGTCCAGTCTCTTCTTAAAAACTTCCAGTGTTGGAGCATTCACAGCTTCTGGAGGCAGGCTGTTCCACTGATATTAGATAGACAGAACCACAACTAACTGGAGAGAGGGGGGGTTTTATAAGCAAAAGATCTCCAGCTGAAACCCCAGTAACTGTATTTACCAGGGAACAAGAAATAATGGGAAAAAAACACCGAAATGGCCTTGCTAAATGGAGAAATTAGTTGTGGAAGAGAATATCTCAGCGTAGTGACTGCACATAACTTTTACATGAAAAAGGTCTGAAATTTAATCCCTCAATCTCAATATAAGGATAGATGATTTAAAAAAAGAAAAGAAAAAAGCTTTCATCCTGGGATTTGGGGAATACCTGCCATTCAGAAAGACTAGCTAGGGTAATAGTTTAAGCTGGTATAAGGCAGTTTCCGGGGTTAGAAAATCTTAACTGTTACTAACTTTAAATTTAGATCAGAAGGAGAAAAGAATACACAGGTGTTGCAACCATTTCCTGAGTTAAGATAGGCTTCCATGCCTTTCAAGTGTCCATGCCTTTTAAGTCCTGAGATAAGTCATGAGTTATGTCTTCCTGAATTATGTCTTACAAGTTATCACTTCCTAAGCTATGCCTTTAAAGTCTATATTTCCTGAGTTGAGATAAGCTATGCCTTATTAAGTTTCCATTTCCTGAGTTAAGGTATGCCTTTTAAGTTTCATTTCCTGGCAAAACCCACCCTTTACAACCTCCTGCTGTGACGTAAGTGTACCAATAAAAAAGAGGCACGCAGATCCTTCTGCGCTCTTGCTTGCTGATTCAACCTGAAGAAACATGTTGTCCGTGTGTTTCCTATCTACCAAACGCAAGGTCCGTTGGCCTAGGCTAACGTACATCACTGGTCCGTCCAGCAGAAGCTGGACCCCGGGATTTGAACTCCCACAACCACTGGTCCGTCCAGCAGGCGCTGGACCCCGGGATTCAAACTCCCACAACTGGTGACCCCGACGTGATTCACTCTATGACGTGATTCACTCCACGGCGTGTTCTCTGTCTAGGGAAACGCTGCTCTGGCTCCTGTATTTACGCACCTGGCAAAGGCTTGATCAACGTAAGTAACGGGTCCTCACTTTCCAAGGTTTTGTCCAAGCATGTGGATGAACTTTCCTCTTTAGCCAGAAAGGCAAATTGTTTGCAAAAAGTTAACGGAACAACTGTCTATCCCCAGACCCTTCCTCCCAACCTGTGCCTACTACGGAAGACGTTCCAAAGCCGGCACAGCCAAAAAAAACCCCCCTCTTCGCTCTATCCTTCTCTCTCTCCTCCAAAACAGAAACAGGCAACAATTTAGAGATATAAATTAACTCAAACTGCACTCCTCTGCAATGCGTTTTGAACAATTGGAATGTTTTGAAATTCTTTTGTAATCTGTTAAGTTTGAACCCTGTCAGACAATGTCTGGTGGTGCTTTGTGTTGATGTGTGTGTTTTGTTTTATATATGTTTAACTCCTAGAACGTTACGTTTGGACTTGGAATGGTGAGAAAAATAGGAGATGGTTAAAGGGCCCTATAAAAACCACATGTTTGGTTGGAATCATCTCATGATTTTCTCGCTTCTTGCAGGACAAGCCATATGTCTAAATAAATGTTGTTTTAATGGTATTTGTGTATATATGTTTGTCTGTGTTGTTTTGTGTTATTTCCAAGACTTGGAAAAGGGTCAAAACCCTCTTTGATAACAACAAACAAAAAAGGCCTTAATTAAAAATAAAAAGTTTTGCTTGAAAAACATATGTGTAAGTAAACAGAATGGAAGTGAATGAGTTAATTTGCTGGTGTAAATGTGTGTGTGTTAGCCCTCACCCCTCCACCCATCCCATGCTGTGAAAGGAATAGTACAACTGTAGTTTTTATTGTTTTAACATGGGAACGCAATGGTATGAGTTTGCATGTGCAAAGTTTTATGGAAGAGGTATAAAAGAATTTATACATGTGACTGCATGTGAATTTTTTTGGTGGTGAGATTTTTGCAAAGTTTCTTTTTCTTCCCCCCCCTCCTGCCTCTTTCGTTTTTCGCTGGCTGTATTGTTTTAAGAGCAAAGGAAGGGGGGTGGATGTGAAATTTGATGCCCACTCTTGCAGTTTCAGCTTGCTATTTTTTTTTTACTCGAAAGAGGAGGCAGTAATTGTTGGGCAATTCTTTTGCAAATTTTTGAGTTTTAAATTGTTTAGTTAGACATATACATCCATCAACCAAAAGAAATGATTGAATTGTTTTGCTTAGATTTGTAAATGTTTTTCCTATTTCATGAAAATTTGTTTCATCTGAATGGAATTTGATTAAATTGGAACCCCAAAAATACAATCTAATTGGCTTTTTGAAATACAAAATGATTCAAGTATCTATGGATTGCAAGTTGCCTTGGAAAAGATACAGTTACACTTTATCTTTATTTAGGGCATAAAATGTTGCAATCTTATTCTGTTCCAGTTTTTGTTATAAAAAAGAAATCAGGCAAATGGCGTTTCCTCCATGATAATTGACTTAAAGGATTGTTTTTTTTGTTTTTTTTTTCATTCTTTTGCATCAACAGGATAAACATTTATTTGCTTTTACAGTGCCTGAGTTGAATAATTTTCAACCAACTCAGCGCTACCAATGGAAGGTTTTACCACAGGGCATGCTAAATAACCCTACAATGTGTCAGTTTTTTGTTTTCCATGTTTTGCAACCATATCGGGACCTTCATCCCTCTTTTTTGGTTTACCATTACATGGATGATATTTTGGTCGCAGCACCAGGCCCAAAGGGTACTGTTTTTGCAACTTTGCCAACCCTCACAACAATTTTGCAAAAAGGAGGTTTGCACATTGCTCCTGACAAGGTCCAAACCTCCCCTCCTTTTCAATATTTGGGCCATAAATTATTGGCCTCCCATGCTGCACCACTTTTTCCCTTATTAAAATTACCACACCAACCAACTTTATTTCAATTACAGCAATATTTAGGTGCTATTAATTGGATTCGACCTTATATAGGTCTCACCACTTTTCAATTATCACCTCTTTTCTCAGCCTTACCCAAAGGCAAACATCCTGCAGATGTTATTTCACTGCAGGACAGTCATTTAAAAGTGATTCAATTGGTCAACCAAGCCCTACAAATTCAGTGGGTTGACCGAATGACCCCAAACATTCCCTTTTCTCTTTTATTGTGTAATACTATTTCTTTACCTACATGTGCTATTGTCCAAACTATTCCCTCCTTGCTGATTCTAGAATGGCTTCACCTCTCTCACACTCCTAGAAACACAATTGGTCAAAAACCTTTTCAATTTGCCTCTCTCATCTCTAAGGCTCGCCTTCGAGCAAAAGCCCTTGCAGGAATAGAACCTTCTGTCCTATATGTACCATGTTCTCTCACTACATGGGAAACCATCTATTCTAACTCTGAAGCCTTGCAGCTTGCTCTCACTGAGTGGCCTGGAAAGATATCCTGCCACCCTCCTGCTGATCCTCGCATTCAGCTCCTACAAAATATCCATGTTTCATGGGATACCCAATTACAACGCTTTCCCATCCCACATGCTGTCACACTCTTTGTAGATGGCAGTAAACAATTTGGTGCTTGTGCCTGGTATATTCATGACCAATGGCACACAAAAATAATGCCACCCCAACGGTCTGCTCAGCGTGCGGAACTAGCCGCTGCCATTCTAGCTTTTCAAACATTTTCCACTCAACCTATAAATCTCATTCTTGACAGTCTCTATGTCACTCAAATTGTCACCACTATTTTTCAATCATACCTCTCTCCATCCCTGGACCCTGATTTAACTTCTTTATTTTCCACCCTACAAACTGTAATATCCAAAAGGAAACATCTTTACTTTGTCACACACATAAGAAGCCACCAACCTTTTTCTGGCTTCTTGCAAAAGGGAAATGATATTGCAGACGCTGCGGCCTCTGCTACCTGCCTCATGTCTCTTTCTCCTGTCTCCCCTTGGGACAGTCATGCTTATTTTCATCAAAATAAAAAAGCACTAATGAAACAATTTGGAATCACTATGGCTGAAGCTACAGCCATAATTTAACAATGCCCAACCTGTAGCCTACAGTCTAAAGGTATCCCACAGGGTGTTAACCCTAGAGGCACTGAAGCCTGTGATACCTGGCAAATGGATGTAACTCAATATCCTCCATTTGCCCCGTGGAAATATCTACATGTTACAGTAGATACGTTCTCCGGATTTATTTTGGCAACCCCACAAAAAGGGGAAGCTGCAAAACAAGTGATTAATCACTGTATTCGTACCTTTACAGTGCTGGGATGTCCAAAAATATTAAAAACAGACAATGGCCCAGCTTATGTCAGCTCACAATTTTCACAGTTTTGTCATCACTGGTCCATTGTCCACAAATTTGGAATTCCTTTCAATAGCCAAGGGCAGGCTATTGTTGAACGAGCAAATCAAACTTTAAAAAATGCATTAGATCGTTATATGGGGTCCAAGGGCTTATGCCCCCCAAACCTCCCGGCACTGCAAAACGTGTTAAATGTTTGTCTGTATACTCTCAATTTTCTAAATCTCACTGGCACTCCTTCTTTGTCTGCTGCGTCTCGACACTTTACTAAACCTGTTGTCCCAACTTCAAGACCACTTGTATACTACAGGCAGCTCCCGGATCCAACTTGGAAAGGTCCAGCTGAACTCATCACCTGGGGAAGAGGCTACGCTGCAGTTCAACTACCCGACAGAGTTTTGTGGGTCCCTGCTCGTTGTATTCGCCCATATTTCATCACTCCACACAACCCACCAACTCCATCGGATGTGCCATCATTGCCTTTGTGAGTGCGGATGTACATGCTGTTATTGGTGTAACAACTGCATATTACACCACCCATATTGTCCAGGGGTCCAACACTTTTGCATCAATCATGTGGACCCTGCTTTTGATGACACTCTTGACAAGTTCCTTCCCCATGATGTCCACACTGCACCTTCCCATGATGACAAAGCACCTGAAAATTCCTCTAAATTTTCATAAAGGCCTATATTGTGGTCCTGTTTTCTCTTTTCTTGATCTCAATACTACTGCCCTTTTTCATTGTTATGACCGAGGTCAATCCTTTTGTCCCTTTGTGTTTTCTCAGTATCCTAATCGTGGCATTCCTCTTCCACCATCTCCCTCTATTTCCCTCACCTATGCTCATTACCCTTGTCACATAACTCTTGCTATTCTTGTGACCCCTGAGACTACGGGGCGCTATTATGTGTCTGGATTTTCATCCTATGGTACTTATACTACACATTCTTTTGAACTCGCATCAGTGGCGAGCTATGCAAAACCTCCTTTGTCTCCTCGTTTACTTGCCTACAACTTTGTTCCTCATCCCCGCTCCTTCCTAGACCTGGCCGCCCGTATTTTTACCTCACCTCACTTACAACACTTTCATTCCACAAAGCAACCTCGCTCACACCAACGCATCATTCATTCTCGACGACGGCGATCTCCTGATCCTAATCCTCATCGACCCCTCAACTACACATGGACTGTTCGTGACTTTGAAAATCAGGTATTATTCCAAATCTCCAAATACACAATATGGCCCTGGTTCCCTATCTTACATTTTGACTTTGCCGAAATGGGTACTGGGGTCAATAAATTTGCTTCAAAATTTCTCCAAACTAGCAAATGGGACAAACAAGGTTCGTGCACACCTTCTCCACTAGAAGCAACATGGTGGGACCTGTATTTTTGTCCCGAACCAAAGACACCTGAGGAAAAATATCAATGTGGCACTTTCTTGGATAAATACTGTGCCTCATGGTCTTGTGTTTCTACGGGCGCTATATCCTGGACTGCCCCTCGCTCAAATGATTATATTGCCATTAACCGTAGTAATGGCAAACCCCCTTCTTCTTCCTGCCCTACTAATTTGCATTGCTGTGGTGAGAGGAAAAACCCAATGAACATTACCTTCACATCCCAAGGAAAGACTTTGACTACAGAGCAATGGGCTGTCGGATATTCTTGGGGTGGTAGAGAATGGAGCGGTTCTGAAGACGACGGCGGAGTTTTTTCCATTCGCCTCACAATCCAGTCACCACATTCCCCTCCTATAGGTCCTAACAAAAGCATTCAACCTGTTTTTTTTTACAGTCCGTTGTATATAATATGCCTAATCCCTTGATTAACCTTGTCAATGCTTCTTCCTTTTTGCTAAAAAGTGTTGTTAATTCTTCTTCACAAACCGACCACTGTTGGCTCTGTTTATCAGCCACTCCACCTTTTTATGACGCCGTTGGCTCTATTGAACCTATTAAAGGGCCAATTCCTCATCCCCGGTAACAACTCCATCTGGGCTTGCTCTACAGGTGCCACAGCCTGTGTATCAGGGGATGTCCTTATACAACAAAAAGCCTTTTGTATTCAGGTACGCTTAGTCCCTAGAATCACTTATTATTCCCCCTCTGATTTTGTTTCCCTTATGGAACCACCGGAATACCACCTACGTGTAAAACGTGAATTTGTTACAGCCCTAACCCTTTCAGTTCTTTTAGGATTAGGTGTTGCAGGAGCAGCTACTGGAGCTGCGGCTTTAGTTGTCAACCAACAACAAATACAAAAACTCAGTCTAGAAATAGATAATGATCTTTCCCGCATTGAGACTTCAATTTCTGCCCTTCAAACTTCTTTGTCGTCTCTTGCTGAAGTAGTTTTGCAGAATAGGCGTGCCCTCGACCTTTTATTTTTAAAGGAAGGTGGAACGTGTGTAGCCTTAAAAGAAGAATGTTGTTTTTATTCTGATCAATCTGGCATTGTGCGCGACTCTATGAATGAGTTACGCAAACGATTAAAAGACAGGGAACAGGAAAGGTTCTCCCAACAATCCTGGTATCAAAGCATGTTTAATTTCTCTCCCTGGATTACTACATTGCTTTCTGCTATTTTAGGACCTTGTATAATTTTGCTTATAATATGTATGATTGGCCCATGTGTTTTTTCACGCCTTTTGCAATTTCTCAAGGATCGTTTGAATGGTTTGGATTCTAATCTTTCTAAGATTAATGTTATGCTTGCCTCAAACAATATATATGAACCCTTGAAACCCAAATTCCACCCCTCTGAAAAGGTTGCCCTACTGACACTGTCTGACAAGGACTCCAACTGTTCCGATACTGAATCAGACTTAGCCATGGAGGCTCTTGCCCCCAAGCAAGAATCTCGTATTCTTATGGAGTTGCCCTCTTCTGTTTCGGAGGATGCAGATTATGGCCACGAGTAGGATGGAGATTGAACTTTAAAAAATAAAAACAGTGGAGATGTTGCAACCATTTCCTGAGTTAAGATAGGCTTCCATGCCTTTCAAGTGTCCATGCCTTTTAAGTCCTGAGATAAGTCATGAGTTATGTCTTCCTGAATTATGTCTTACAAGTTATCACTTCCTAAGCTATGCCTTTAAAGTCTATATTTCCTGAGTTGAGATAAGCTATGCCTTATTAAGTTTCCATTTCCTGAGTTAAGGTATGCCTTTTAAGTTTCATTTCCTGGCAAAACCCACCCTTTACAACCTCCTGCTGTGACGTAAGTGTACCAATAAAAAAGAGGCACGCAGATCCTTCTGCGCTCTTGCTTGCTGATTCAACCTGAAGAAACATGTTGTCCGTGTGTTTCCTATCTACCAAACGCAAGGTCCGTTGGCCTAGGCTAACGTACATCACTGGTCCGTCCAGCAGAAGCTGGACCCCGGGATTTGAACTCCCACAACCACTGGTCCGTCCAGCAGGCGCTGGACCCCGGGATTCAAACTCCCACACACAGGCATGCTCACATATTTCCTGGAAGCAATTCTTTGAAGTAGCTGTGCCTTTTCTTGAGATCACATGACTGCCTTCCACAGCTATGTGCAATCCCACAGACACAGGCTTTGGATTTAGAGAATTGCTAACAGGTGCTCGCATTGCTCTGAGGCCTTTTCTCAAAGTCCAAAGTTCTGAATAGCCCTTTTTACTATACAATAACCTAGGACAGGGGTTCCCCAGCCCCTGGTCCATGAACCGGCACTGGGCTGTAGCATGCCAGAAACCCAGGCCACACAAACCAGGGAAGCAGGCAGCACTTGAAATCAGGCCCTCTCCAATCCAGGGAAAAAACCTCTCTCCACAGAACCGGTCCCTGGTGCCCGAAAGATTGGTGGGCCCTGATCTAGGAGGTGGGTTGAAAATTAAAATTGGCACCTTGTAGATTCTGAAAGTTAGAAAGGTCCATTTAGGCCAGGGGGTAGGCAACCTTGGCTCTTTTATGACTCGTGGACTTCAACTCCCAGAATTTCTGAGCCAGCATGGCTGTCTCAGGAATACTGGGAGTTGAAGTCCATGAGTCATAAAAGAGCAAGGTTGCCTACCCCTGATTTAGGCCCATGAGTCAAAGTCCTACTAATGAATTAAACTGAACCAAATAAAATCATCCCTAAACAATGTCTATCTAAGTTCCCCTTAAAGGACACATCAGTGAAGGAGAATGAATTGGATTTGAAGAAGAAAAAAAAAAAAGGAAATGGCAAATGAAGGGCAGAGAAGGTGGGGCTGAATTAAGCCATGAGCTGAACTGGAGACACTAATTCAGATGACTTACCATGACATGCCCAGTAGAGTTGGTCATTAAAATGATGTCCTGCCCATAGACTATCATGCGCAAATATTCTATGCGGGGAGCATCTGAGGCTGTTCCTTGTACCTCGGCTTCCAACCGGTAGTACGTCAGGCTTTGGTTCTGCGAGGGTGCACATACCTGAGACAACACATAAGTGCAATCACCTTGAAAATGGTAGAGTTGGCCATCAAAGGTGGTATAATGTTGTCCACCTAAGACTTGGCAGGTTGCACTGAGGATAGGCTGGCACATGTGGTACCAGGAAACCGGCTGGCAGGTCTCATCTGCAGAGCAGTTTTCAGACTGGCATATCAATGTGTGAGTGTCCAGCATGCACTGGCACTTCTTCTCACAGGTTGATTCACTCCAGAAGATGACATTGAGAGGTAAGAAGTTAGCTGTGAAGACAAAAGGACACATCACAAATATTTGGAAAGCCCAGGAAATTCATGCCTCTGATAGCTTATTATTTGCACTGAACTAACAAAAAGAAAAGTTAAATACGTAAACAGAAGTAACAAAATAATTCCCCCCCTCAAAAAATTAATATCCATACCCCTATAATGGAAAACAATGCATATATTTGTAACAGGAAGGCCCGGACACTTATCTAAATATTCCAAGTAGATGACTAGAAATAGAAATCCATTTTCCTATTCCGATGCTGAAAACAAAACAAAAACCCCACCTAATTCAGAAATTATAAACCATTGCTACAAATTATGTGTAAATTTGTTCTTATGATATTGCATTAAAATTCTTCTGGTTATCCCCCCCCCCCCATATGGAAAGTTCAGTTTTTGATGTTTTGGTCAATTCCAAATTTGTGGGATGCAAGCAAAACATGTGCATCCTTAAAATTAATAAAATTAACACCCCATTATTTCAACTAGAAATGTCACTACTAAGACGCCTATAGATTTTGAGGATAAGAGTCTGCCAGAGACTGGTCAACAGAAACTCTTATACAGAATTAGAAAGCGTAAAAATGACAGCTTATCTATGGATCACCATTTGAATTAAGAGAGCTGTCAACATGCTTATTCTAAAGCATTCTGGTAATGATAATGCGCTTAGAGTTCTCCCAGGGGTAGTTTAGGGAGACACGTGGTTCATAAATCAAACGCCATGTCTTAATGTAATAAAGATTGCTCCTCTTAGAGGAACTATATCATAAGCAAGTAGTCATGGCATATATACAGGGGAGGATAATGCAATTGTGGTTATACTGACCTTAGATTAATGTGCAAGCAAAAGCAAAGCGATTCAGGGACCATCAAGGGCCTATGTTTGAACATGTAGGGCAGTGGTGGCGAACCTATGGCACGGGTGCCAGAGGCGGCACTCAGAGCCCTCTCTGTGGGCACGCGTGCTGTCGCCCCAGTCCTAGGCCTTCAGCTGGGTTTTATAAAACCTTTTCGCTTTAGGCCTCCGCCGCCGTGTGCAAAAAAAAAAAAGGTTCAATCAGTCAATTTCAACTTCTCACGGAAAAAAAAAAATCTTGCAAAGTTGGAATTGATTGATTGAACTTTTTAGTCCCACCCAGTCTGCCGTTACCACCACAGCCATGCCCACCCAATGGGCCACGCCCACCCAATGGGCCACACCCAGCCAATGGGCCACACCCACCCAGCACTCGACGATGCATAAGTGGGTTTGGGGTTGCAGTTTGGGCACTCGGTCTCTAAAAGGTTCGCCATCACTGATGTAGGGGATACACAGAACATAAATATTTCTTCCATATTAAGTACTATGAAGCTCTTGTGCTTCCTCAATATTAATTTTATTTGTATTTATGTCGATATGCCACTATTATGTCTAAAGGCTTGCTGAACATCTTACTATATCAAAAAACATATACAGATGAATATTCTACATCTAGTTCTTGGGATAAATGAAGCCCTTTCGTGGAATATTGGTTGGCCATCATAAATTGATAGAAGGTCTATGTTCAGGGAGTCATCAAAAGCAACAACCTGGTGCAAATAAAGGGACATTGCTGTTGACATCTAGCTAAAATTATGAGGGGAACATGACTACCCATCACTAGACTAATGAATTTCTGGCTGAATCCTTTATGGGTTTTTTTCTTATGATCTCACTGGGTAGCATTCAATGTACCTTTGTACACACAGCCATTGGGCACTGCAAAAACGTCCACCTCAAATACCCAACGCCCAGGGTCCACAATGTTGCTTGTTGAGCTGATGTTGACTATGCTTGGAGTCCAAGAACCAGGAATATTGAAGTAATTATTAGCATCCCCATTATTAAATCCGGCCTGTAAGAAATGAAAAAAAAAAAAGCATTATAAAAAGATGGGAAAAGACCAAGGGGTGATGCTGGGTTATGGGACCTTGGCCTTCTATCCCCAAGATCCAACCTTGGTTGTGTTACTGGCCATAAAATAAGCATGAAAATAAACTGGGTGGATGGGGATAACATAAATGTTTCTGTAAGTCACACTTGCCTTTAGGTGCTTACAATATATGTGTTTTCTTTAAGAGGAAATTGCATCCATGTAATTTTCGGGTAATATCGCACCCAGATAACCAGATATAATTTCACTCAGGTTTTCTAGATCAAAGTCAGCTAGGTACTGTCATCTAGTTGGACGCAATATCTCTAATTTGGGCATTTTACAGTAGTTCCTTGCATGTTCAGCAAAGACCTCGTTGGGAAATCCTGAGTGTCCCGGCTGGGAAAGGCTGGGAAACATGTGCCTTTAGGAGACACTTACCTGGGCAGGTGTGCCCTCTAAGCCCGTGTGAGCATCTCCACCGCTTGCTTGCCCTGATACCCACTGAATATCCTGATAATTCAGCATCACAAAAGACATTTTGCCATCGGAAGTTAAGACAGCCTGAAACGTGTTCACCTGTAGAGAATTGATTACCTTATAATTACATCAATTATTAATTGGTGCTTTCAAGTCAGTCTTGACCTCTGGTCATTGCCTCTGCAGTTTTCTTGAAAGCATTTTTTTTGAAATGGTTGCCTTCTTCTTAGGGCTGAGAGGTGACCGGCCCAAGGTAACCCAGCTGGCTTTGTGCCTAAGGCAGAACTAGCACCCACAATTTCCCAGTTTCTAGCTGGGGGCCTTTAACCACTACACCAGAGGTCCCCAACCTTTTGGGCACCAGAGACCGGTTCTGTGGAGAAAGGTTTTTCCGCGGACCAGAGAGTGCGTGTTTTTGTGTGCTGCCTGCATCTCGCGGATGGGGCTCTGTTTATTTGTGCGGACCGGTTGCTGGCGTGCCACGGCCTGGTACTGGTCCACGGACCAGGGGTTGGGGACCCCCGCAGTACACCATACTGGCTCTTTCACATTAGAAATATATGCAATTAATTCTACTGCCTTTTATTGAAATAGATGTTCTTACGACAGGAGGCGTCCATCTTTTTTGAGTGAAACGTTCCCTCGTTCAAGTTCAGTTGAGCCAGCCTACCTTGGTGGACAATGATCCATAGAAAGCAACTTGGTCCCAGGTAGCCACAAAGGCCCAGGTTGCTGTGAACTTTTCATGTGGAAAGTAAGCCTTTATATCAGCCGTGACTCTCTGCAGCAGCCCCTGGTCTTGGCTCTGCCTGTAGTACACCTCCCCTGCGATGCGATTGTCAACATCAGCCCAGAAAGGAGCCACAAAGGCTCGGCCATCCATCAGAGGAAAAGGATCCGGGGTGAACTGACTGACAGGGTTGCCAAAGGACACCACCCCATTGTTGTTCACCTGGAGGGATGAAAGGAGAGGCCTGTGGTAAGGTCAAGCCATGGATAAAAGTAGCTTTGTAGGAGACATTTGGAGAATACTTACGTAAAGGGAATGATATTTCCGCCCATAAAAGTAGAAATATTCTGAGATGGAGATCTCAGGAGATGCTCCATCATCTGCCTTGGGGGTGCTTCTGTCCTGATACTGGGGACCATAAGGATAGAGCAGGGTGTCTGGAAAGGTCCCCAGAAAACAAAAGAGTTTAAGGTAGGTAGAAGACCTAATATGCAACATTTACAATATCAGTAAGCGTTGGTTCTCAGATGGATTTGAGCAGCCATAATATAAAAGACCAACTGTGGAATTCTTAGTAGTTCCAGGAAAAGAAGCCACTTCCCCTCCAGAGTTAGGTATAAGATGGGTGGCTATATAATTGCTTTTTAAAAAAATTAATTCACTGTAAAGCTGGGCAAAAGAAAGTCAAAATGATTCTGCTTTCATATACCCTGAAATACATAGGTTCTTAGTTCAAAATGAGTATGCTTGCTGGAATTCTTATATACTCCTTTTATGTTAACAAATCTTGTTAAAGCAAACTCTGTAAGAATCCGGATTGGGAAGAAATCACATTCAGTTCAGGCAGCAGCCAAAGAGCTTGATATAGTCCCAATATCATGCTTATTGTTCTTTCGGGACTAATTTGGGACAAGATTTGTGCTATTGGGGATACCATCCTTACTCAGCCAGGGCTTTCTCCAGATGTGCCCTCAGCTGAGACTTTTGGGATCAATCCACATATCTGGGGAAAATGTCTTCAGTTTTTTTGCATTTTGACACCCTCAATCAAACTGACACTCATGGCTTTTTCCTTGGTGCATTCAGATGAATTGTTTGGTGCAGTTGATCCAAAATGGATTGTGTCTCATATTGGCTGGAATATTCTACAGGTTTTACCACATCATTTGAAGATCACTTACCTGTGTCAGGCACACTTCCCAAAGACCACACTTGTGATGCTTAAAAGAAAAAAAAAAGGCAAGTGAACAGAAGGCGTAGGGAAAAAAGATGTTGAGACTCTAGAAAGAGTACAGAAAAGAGCAACAAAGATGATTAGGGGACTGTAGGCTAAAATTTATGAAGAACGGTTGCTGGAATTGGGCATATCTAGTCTAATGAAGAGAAGGACGAGGGGTGACATGATAGCAGTGTTCCAATATCTCAGGGGTTGCCACAAAGAAGAGGGAGTCAAGCTATTCTCCAAAGCACCTGAAGGCAGGACAAGAAGCAACGGATGGAAACTAACCAAAGAGAGAAGCAACCTAGAACTAAGGAGAAATTTGCTGACAGTTAGAACAATTAATCAGTGGAGCAACCTGCCTCCAGAAGCTGTGAGTGCTCCAACATTGGAAGTTTTTAAGAAGAGACTGGACAGCCATTTGTCTGAAATGGCATAGGGCAGGGGTAGGCAACCTTGGCTCTTTTACGACTCGTGGACTTCAACTCCCAGAATTCCTCAGCCAGCCATGCTGGCTCAGGAATTCTGGGAGTTGAAGTCCACGAGTCGTAAAAGAGCCAAGGTTGCCAACCCCTGGTAGGGTTTCCTGCCTGAGCAGGGGGGTTGGACTAGAAGACCTCCAAGGTCCCTTCCAACTTTATTATTATTATCATTATCATTATCATTATTATTATTGTTGTTGTTGTTATTGTTATTATTATTATTATGCTCAACCGCACCGAAAGATAACTAGGAAATCTGAGTTTTGCAGGGCAAAAGATATAGAAGATACCAGATGAAATTCCCACATTCCCCCTGACATCATTCTGGAACACAGCAGGAAATTTAAAGCACAATTCTCTCATTGGATACTATATGTTGCTGCTTAGCCGTCAAGGAAAACTTGTTGAAGTTTGGGGAACTCTATCAGTCAGCAATTTCTCCTCTCTCAGGTGGGGAACTCAGTCCTGCCTTCTTATAAATTGCTGCTAGTCAGGTCTAATCCTAAAATGTCTTATCCAGAATTAAATAGAAATAAATTAAATTAGTTGCAAATTTGGAGCATGGGGAGGGGCACACAAACAGCCTAGGTGTTGTCTAGATGCCTAAAACCATGAAATGGGTTGCAATTTTTTTTTTCGGGGGGGGGGAAGAGAAATAACAGTGACAATAAAGTAAATCATACTGTGTAATTTATTACGGATAAATTGCATTTCAAAAGAACTTTGGCACAAACTCACCCAGGGCTAGGAACTTCATCAGCCAGGGAAGGTATGATCTCATATCCCCAACTGTTCTTTCCATTCATATATCAGAAATTATGCAGGAAACCTAAGAATGTATAATTTTATTTCTGGCTTAATGTTGTTCTTAATACATTTTTGGCAGTAATATTACCCATATTTATTGTACACTGCGTGGTTTATATCTGAGCACCTAAACAAAGAATGGGGACGCATATAATTACCTATAGTTAAGAGTCTACTTAATTAAAGCAAATATTTCTCCAACATCTATCATTTTAAATGTATTTCTGCTCAGCCCTTCAGAATCTTGCAAAGGAAAAAAAGAACTCACATAAATACAGTATTCAGAAATATTCTTTGCCTTGATGCTACTATTTATCCTCTTGATATGAGTTACAATTTATTTTCTCCTTCTGATAGCCCTTATTTTCATCAGAGTTTTTACAGCCTCTTCCCAACTTTTATTTCACATTTAAAGCATGAAGTAAAAACTCTCATTAACAGGGAGAGTTGGGGCTCCTGTGGATGGGTTTATTCATCTTTTCCACCAACGCTTTCATTTTAACATCCTGCAGATTTACTGCAATTGGGAAATGCCACTTTCAGTCAGTGGCATTTTATCCACTGATTTTATCCATCCAAGAATTGCCTTAAAAGGAGGGCTGGGAAAAAATATATGAGAGGGACTGATCCAGCAAAGCTTACCTGATGAATTCGGTGACAAAATGAGAATTTCAACCTGGACCTTTCTTCTTTTAGCTTGCATGCTAAACCATGATTGAAAGATTAGTGAAGTACTGTAGGAGAACATGAATACAAATATTTGCAGAAAAGAAAGCAAAATGGGAGAAACTTTCCATCCATTTCATTCTGGGCCCACCATAAAATTCTTACCCCTCAGTTCGCTGCAGCGCAGTGCTGGAACGGGCTCAGATCCCTGTTCTTTATTACACTCCGTTTTCTCTACCTCAGGAGGGGTTATATACAATCTCCCAGAAAGTGCAATTGAAAACTAATTCTGAATGCACACATAGGAAAGAATAGGTTCATTTGTCAACCCAGCATCAGTCGAAACATTTTGACAAGGATATAACGATTCTTTGGGGTTTTCCCTTTGTAGCTAAGCCCAACATCACAAACTGCAAATGGAAATAATGGATTTCACTAGCATCAGCAACGGCGAGAGATGGGCAGAAAATACACGGTATTTATGATGGTTGCACTATCCTGCAGTTATGTGACTTCCATGTGTGATCTTCCCAGCCAGTTTAGGACAAGGAAAGTCCTTGGGGGAAGACAGATCACTTAATGACGCGTGATTCACTTAACAAGTGCAGTGATTTACTTAATAACAGTGACCAAAATGGTTGTAAAATCCGGTGCAACTAATAACAACAGCCTTGCTTAGCAATGGAAATTCTGATCTGGTCATAAACTGAGGACTATCTCTAGGAGACTTTCTATTCTCTTTCTGTTCTGAAGATTAGGTCAGATTAGGAGACTTGCAAAATCTCTTCCGTGAAACTAACTGGAATCTAAGCCTGTTCTCCAACGTGAAGGAACCAATGATAGAATAGTCTTATGAAGAGTATAGTGGGGGGGGGGGGTTAAAGGTTGTAGTAGTACTACATGTAGCAAGAGGACCCATTAACCTATCATAGGGTAGGGTAGGAGTTTACCCGGCTGCAATGTGGCAATATGATAACGTACTATAATCTGAAAATTGTGGTCTGGGTTAGGCTAGTGACAGTATCCACCTATTAACCTAATTCACCTTAATATACAGAGATGAATTTACAAACTTGCCCAAATGTCACAGCCTCCTTTGAAAAACTATGGCTAGACAGTATACAGGTAGTCCTTGATTTACAGCAGTTCATTTAGTGACCATTACAACAGTACTGGAAAAAGTGACTTATGACCGTTTTTCACACTTACAACTGTTGCAGCATTCCCATGGTCATATGGTCAAAATTCAGATGTTTGGCAGCTAATTCATATTTATGACATGTTGAAGGAAAAGTCTTTATCATGGTTCAGTCCAAGCCGGGAATAAACAACATGGCGACTGCTTTAGAAAGAAGGTTGCAGTTTATTGAAGAGGAGAGCCAGACAGAAAGATGACTCTGGAAGAAAAGGAGAGCGAGCATATGTAGGGAGTGGGTTTTTATACCTTCTTGAGCCTTTGGTTTGAAGTTGTTCCTGTGGCATGAACTTTGACCTGAGTCTGTGTGTGCCTTTCTGGTATTCTGATGGTGGTGGGTGACTTCCCACAGACGGTTGCAGTGATCCAGGGTCACGTGATCACCTTGTGCGACCTTCTGACAAGCAAAGTCAATGTGGAAGCCAGATTCACTTAACAACCGTGTTACTGACTTAACAACTGCATTGATTCACTTAACAATCGTGTCAAATGGAGCAAAATTCACTTAATAACTTTGTCACTCAGCAACGGAGATTTTGAGCTCAGTTGTGGTTGTAAGTCGATGACTATCTGTTATTAGAGGAAATGCAAACATTTCATGGGAAAAGCAAAGCAAATGTTCTTTGCTTTTTAATGAAAGGAAGCAAGCAAAACTCACCAGGAATGGAATGGGTTTAAGATCAAATATATGAGAAACTGCCATGAACAGAAAATAGATTTGTAGGTGAGAATTATTTAATTCCTCATTTGGACCCTAACTGCCTGGCTGCTGGTTTAGTAATGTTGGGCGAAAAAAAGAGTTCAGTTAACCATTAACAAGTCATTAACTATTCTGTGCTCTGTTCCTCTCCCTTAAGCGGATGTCCAATCTCTCTCCTGCAACACTCGCATTGTTCCCACATGCTGTGGGGCCTCAGAGCAGGCTAATCCTTATTATCCTGCCACTCTGGGAAAAGAAAGAAAAAGGGCATTGCTTGCCCAGAACTAGCTCCTTGAGCAGACACAGTGACCTCTCCAGCCATTCTGAAATTAGTGAAGGGTGCTAACTATTGAGAGCTGAACATAAGGGACCAAAGACTGATTAGACGTGTCATGGAGAAGATTTATGGAGATCCTGGTGTAGGGTGCAACCATGATTGTCCTGGACAATTTCAATGTATATTGAGCATTCCAGAATGAAAATCTTTAAATGGACTCATCGAGACATGGTTGCCTAAACAGAAATTGTTCTCCAAAGGCAAGAAAGTTCTGAGAATAAAAGTCAGTTTATGTGAAATACCCAAATATGTAAAAAAAAAAAAAACCTAGGAAAATTGAAGCAAATTTTACGGTTTGCTGTCCTCTGCTGTTCAAATCATGCAATAAATATTTCTCTTTCCTTGCAAGGATATTGGTGAGCTATTACTGAAAAAAAATACACCTCTTATGAGACATAAGTCTTAGTTAAATTGACTTGTGACTTGGAAAACCCCATTTTCAATCTATTGAAATCCACGTGAAATCTATTGAAATCCACGTGAACATTCAAGAACTGACAACAGTCAAAACCAGTTTTCTTTATTGAGATCATTGCAAGTATGAAATATACACAATCTGAGTGAACAAGATTAGGTAAGACTGAAGACAGTCAGCATAGTCATCTATATACAATGTATGAAGACATAATAAACAGACTTTCTTGGATGCTTTCTGGTCTTGGAAGGTTTCTTTGTAAAAAGAAAATGTCCATTGTACCTAGCTGATAACTTATAAATCGTCATTAACAATTACTTAAAAGAGCCGTGGTGGCACAGTAGTTAGAATGTGTGATGTGGACACAATGGACTGTGGGCCAGTGACATAAAGGAAGCTTTCCCAACCATCTTTATACTCCCACACATCTGAAGGATATAACTGCACAGCCTGTGACAAAGAATGATGAAAACAATAATCCACACAACTGAGGAACATCAAGTTGAAAAGGGCTGGTCTAAAGAAGTTTGGACAACAAAGCTCCAAAATCAAAGAATGATAAAATAGTCTCTTGGGATACATGGTTATGACCATCTACTGAAAATGAATTGATGTGAAATGACACACTAACCACTGTACTAACCAATTTTCAGATTTGTGCTTGGGCCTTCAACTTATGATCTCTTGGAATATAGGATTTTTATTATAACCCTTTAATACAAGTGCATCCATTAAAGTCACAAAGCTCTGTGTGTGATTTTCTGTAGCAGGAACCCACCTAGAAGCCATTCCTTAGCCAATTACAAATGCGTTGGGAAGCTGGTCACAGGATATTAGTTTCCAATGGATAGAAACTAATCAAGAAGAGAACCAACTTAGAACTAAGGAGAAGTTACAACTATTAATCAGGCTTGCCTCCAGAAATTGTGGGTGCTCCAACAGTGGGGTTTTTAAAGAAGAGATTGGACAACCGTTTGTCTGAAATGGTATAGGGTTTCCTGCTTGAGCAGAGGGGGTTGGACTAGAAGACCTCCAAGGTCCCTTTCAAATCTGTTATTCTGTTCAACTCATCCATAGATAGCCGCTGAAGGACCAGAAGCACCATGACGACAAGGTAGCAGAACAAAAGCCTTAAAGAGCCAATAAGCCATGACAGCTTTAGCAATTGGCAAAGACTTTTCTGTCCCATTCTGCTCATTTGGCCAGGCCAAAGGTACGGTATGTTCGTTCCTCCTTTCCCCCCCCCCCTCTTCTTCCTTGATTCTTCTTTTTAAAGCAGCAATTCACTGGAAAGGGAGGAGGCCAGTTCCATGCATTTCATTTCTCAATCACCAAGCCACTAATGTGGGAGTTAGTCTGCAGAAAAGAAACAAACGAACAAAAAAGCACAGGAAGCATCTCCAGTTGTCGGGAAAGTGGTCCAGCCTTCCTCAGCCTGATAGGCTTCAGATATTGTAACTTTTGACTTCCATCATCTCCATAGGAATAACGTAGGAACACATCAAAAGAATATTAGCTGAATTGGGTTTTTCAACTCATGGAATTCTGGTGATGAAAATTAACTAAAAGAAGGACTGGATCCATGTCCACGTTCTATTTATTTCTTTCCCGTTACTCAGATCAGTGATGGGGAACCACTGTTAAAGCAATGGGGGTCAATCGCTAATTCAGAAGGGAAGGTATGCCTATTGAGTTAACTGCCCCACCATCTACCCTTGATTAGACAAGGACTGGGGTAAACATAGTGTCAAATCCTAGAGAGCTGCATAAGCTGAAAATTATTTCTCCAGCCTCAGTCTTGTCACTTTCTCTTTCACAAACTTCCTTAAAGCAAAAGCAGTAATGCTATTCAAGCAAGTGGACTAGTTTTAATTTGTAAGCAATATATCTGTTTGTAAATGCCTGTGGAGATTCTCAGTCATCCAGGTCATGGTTGTCCCAAAGGTGCTTTTTTTTTTTTCTTCCAAAAATGCAACTGGACTTTCTTTGTTTTTCCTTGAAGACATTTTGCTTCTCATCCAAGAAGCTTCTTCAGTTCTGACTGAAGGAAAAACAAAGAAAGTCCAGTTGCCTTTAAAAAAAAACAAACCACCTTTGGGATTTCTCTTTGCGTTTAAGACAGAAACTTTCTGACTGTTGTTCTCTCCACCTTATTGAAGAGGTGTCTGGTTTGGTGATTAGGTACATTATAGGTTCATTAAGCTGTATTTTTTTTTTTACTATGTTAGGGCTTACAATACAGGTTTTCTTACTTCCTACCTCAAATCTGGAAATAAATTGTGTTACTGATTTTCAGCAATTGTTCCCCTAAAATTCCAGTGTTGGGGCAGAGAGGCTTTGAGGAGCCAAGAGGAGGGTTAGATCACGTTGGAATCACACTGGGGGGTAGGGAGAGAAATAAAACAACCTCATTTACTGATTGTGTTGCTATAAAATACTTCCCGTTGCAACTGAATTAATCCATTTTGATGGTTTGTGCATACACAGAAACAAACTCATCAAACAGGCTGAGTTTGCCCAACATTTTATGTCCTCCTGCCAATTAACCAAAGTTTAAACCAAACTCAGCATGCTGATTAAACATTTTGTGTGAGCACAACCACAGATTCCCGCAGCAGCTTCTCTGGAGCATCCCCCAGTCACGTGCTATTTACCTTCATTGTGCGGTGGATCCACCCATGGAAATCGTTCACCTTGGTGTAGACACCAGGCTTATTGGCCAGGGCACAGCCTGTGCCCCAGCTCACAATGCCGCACAGCCGCCAACGCGACACTTGTGAAATACTGTCTTCACACATAAAAGGGCCACCGCTGTCACCCTGTCATGTGGAAGAAACCTAGGTTAAAACGAAAACCTGCATTTTACGTATCATCCTCACTTCCATATTCACTGCATGGCTATCCCAGAATTCAAAGGCCACATGGCCTGGATGTCTGGGGACGCTGGGAGTTTTAATCCATCCACATCAAGTCAAGGAAAGCTATTATGGCGGACAGAAACAAGATAACAAAAGAAAGTTCAGGTTTTTAGGTTTAGAATATTACAAGTAGGCCTCAACGTACGACCATAAGCGTACCCATTACGGCTGTGTGTCATAAAATATGTAAAATGACCTCTTTTGTGGCAGTCATTAAGTGAACATCATGGTCATTAAGTGAACCAATTGTTTGCTGTGGGTGTGGCTTTGCCATGGCTGGCTGGGGAGTTCTGGGAGTTGAAGTCCTCCCATCTTCAAGTAGCCAAAGTTGAGAAAACCCGGTTCTAGAGGGCACCCAAGTCCAATTCTAAGAGCTTAACGCAAAATTGGGTGAAGGGATTCACTGTAACAGAGATTAGGTTGTTCACAGCGGGCAAAGAAAAGAATCCAAACCACTCTGTAGAACTTGTTTGGTCTTCCTTTAACAATTGCTAAATTTATCAGTTCTAGAAACACTATATTTTTTAACTGAATCTAACACAAGCTTAAGTGTATTTTTCCTGGGTAACTTTTTGCATCAAAGAAAATTGGCCACACTTTCCCCTCACTGTGCGTGGCAGATCAGAAGTTCTCTTAATGCACCCGCTTTTTTTTTCATCTACAATACCCTACTCCTTCTTCACCGTGCCAAACCGACCCTACCTGGCAAGCATCTGTGCCTCCAGCTGCAAAACCAGCACAGAACATCCTGGGTCTTATCTGACTGCCATAGTAATCGGGGCCATTGCAGACACTGGTGCTGATGATGGGTACACGGGCCTCTTGAAGGACATCAGCCTGTTGGCCTACAAAGAGGGAGAAGTGAGAAGCTGCCTTTCTACAGGACAGCCTGGGTGCTTCCATCAGCTCAATACAGTTTTGCAGTGGTTGGCAAGTTCTCTCTTGATGCCAGGCTTCCCCCAGGCCTCAAGGTAAACCTTCTTCAGCTACGTATCACCTTCTCTAGGAAGTATCTGAATATAACTCAGCAAGACTAGACTCTTTCTTGCAGAAAAGCATAAAGCCACATAGGCAGAAAAGATAGATCACTGCAGTACTTAGAAATCAAACCTTTATATAAATCTACAGTTCTGGATTTAACATTTAGTCTTTTTCCTTCGTCCATGATCAGTAGATCCTTGCCCGTTCTCTTAATAGCCTCGGAAGGGACCTAATCTATAGCGCATAATTGTTCTTCCTATTGTGGAAACCGCTGGCATCTGCCTTATCCAGCTTTAATGGGTATAGGTCAAGGGTAGGGAGTCCTTTCCCCTTCCTGAATTATGATTCAGAAGTGCTGGGCTGCAAGGGATGCTGGCAGTTGTAGTTCATCAACATCTAGACCAGGGGTAGGCAACCTTGGCTCTTTTATGACTCGTGGACTTCAACTCCCAGAATTCCTGAGCCAGCCATGCTGAGGGGAAAGGGAGAGGTTTCCAAGCTGAGCCATGCTGGCTCAGGAATTCTGGGAGTTGAAGTCCACAAGTCATAAAAGAGCCAAGGTTGCCTGCCCCTGAACTAGACGAATCAGAGGTTCTCTAGACAGGACCTCAGACTTGTTTTCAGATCCATTGAGTTGGACTTTGGATCTGAGATGTTCTATTATCCACCCACAGTCTTTCCAAAAGTGTTTTTTTTTTTTTTTACATTTTCCTTAAGCAGAAAAGTAGGACCTCTGGACTGAAAGCCAAACATCTAGAGAAAAGAGTTATGGCTTCATCTCCACTGAAAAGCAGCACGTGTAACGCGGCAGCTTTGGTGAAGCCTCAATTAAAGCCAATTACTTTGGCTCCAGCTTCAGAACAGAGACCGGCTCATTTCTCTTCCAATCCACTGAGGCCGATTTATGTGAGGTTATATGTGTCCCACTGTTATTACACAAAGAGGTCTGCAAACTCCAGTATCTTCAAAGAGAAGCAAGACACAAAAACTGGCATCTCATTGTGTGTCTTAGGTGCCAACAAGAATGTAATGATACATGATAAATGAATAGTAATATAAGTTCTGTAACCTATGTAAAATGCTAGGGGAAACAGGGAAAGAAAACATTTATCTGCTAGCTTTATGGCAGCTGTGAGGCTTACATTCATGAGTAGATATAGGTCTATGCAGGGCAATTATAAATACTCTCTTTATTTTGTGTGTATTTTCTTCCTTTTGGCCAGGCCTGCCTACCTGCCTTCATCCCTCCCCTTCCTTCCTTCCTTCCTTCCTTCCTTCCTTCCTTCCTTCCTTCCTTCCTTCCTTCCTTCCTTCCTTCCTCCCTCCCTCCCTCCCTCCCTCCCTCCCTCCCTTCCTTCCTTTCTCTTTCTTTCTCTCTTTCTCTTTCCTTCCTTCCTTTCCTCCCTCCCTTCCTTTCCCTTCCCTTCCCTTCCCCAAAATGCAGAACTTTTCAATTGAATTAAGCTCTCACACAACTTGACTGAAAACTCCAACTGTGCAAACACTACTGCCATCTTGTGGCTGCAAGAGGCCCTTACCATAGTATTGTGTGTTGCCCCATCCCGTCACAGTACAGATCTTGCCATCCACCAAAGTTTGCCCCAATGCTGGGAGGCAGATGGGCTGAACAAATTCTGTAAATAAAAAAAAACCAAAATGCATTGCTATCTCGGGAAGGATTCTTCTTTCCCTGGCTCATGGTCAGGAGTGGCAAGTTGCTTCTGTGAATGGTGTGCCAAAAGTTTCTCCTGAGTTTCTTTTTTTTTTAACCAACTGGAAGAGAGAATTTGTGAATTGGAGAAATTCCTCAAAGGAAAAGTGACTTTCAATGCAATTCCCACTAGATGGTGCTGGTCTTCCACAACTTTAGGGAGAAAAATGGCCAGGGGCAACGTGGACATCTCAGGCCATTTTTAAGATATATTTTTTTTATCATCCTGCCTTTATTATTTTATTAAAAAGGCAGCAAATATACCTAATACTTGTTTCTTCTCCATTCATTCATATTAATGTGGAGATGTTGCACACAAATAGAGGACGGGTGGACTTTGTATTGTGATGTTATGACCCACAACTCATGCCCCGAAATATTCTCACCATTGAAGGAGAGTGGTGTGGCCAAGCGCAACAAGGCAACGTCATTGCTGTTCTCCTCACTATTGGGGTCCACAAAGGGCCTGTACCCACCATGGTACACAATGGCGGCCACATCTATCTGCAGCCCCCTAGTGGATTGCTGAGATATGGCACCCATGAATACTTGCCAGCGACTCACCACGCGATTCCTCCTGCAAAGCAGACCCAAAAGGGGAAGAAGGTTGGACAGCAGCTGGGATCAGTGGGACTTTGAATTTAGTGATCTCTTGAGAGCTGGGCGCATCTAACAGGTTTACTTGAATTAATTAAAGATACAGCGGCTGCATTCACATCACAAGCTGAACTTGATTCGTGGTAACCTTGGTTATGGTTGGTATTTTTTTTTTTTTGGCATGGCTTGTTAAAGGCAGAAAATGGCTTTTATGGCCAAGCAGAGCACATGGTGCTAACCCTGCCCAGATGTATTATTTCATTTGCTTCAAAATGCAAAAACAACAGCCCTGTGGTGTTTTGGGGGGGAGTGTCTCTTTTTCAGTAGCACTTTGATATTATGAACAGTCTTGTGGCTAGATTTACACATTGCCCCAAATGTTCGTTTATTCCATCGAAACCTAAGAAATAAGCCACAATTGTCTGAGTTCACAGTCTGCTAAGCTTGAACTAACCAACTGTATTTTGATTTAGGACCCCTTCCTAAGGTCACAATCTTAACCAGCTGAGGAATCTTCATGGCCTTAGAGACCAGTGTAAATGCTTTTTGAGTAAAATCTACAATTAGCAATAAATTGGGGCACATTTTAGAGGGCTTCCTTGAATTCCCCAGCTGGCAGGGCTGTGGGCTTAGAATTCTAGGGATTGAAAGCTAAACATCTGGAGGGCACTTCTGAACTCTGAAATTGCTCATCAACAGTTGACATTCCTCCCTAGTGAGCACTCAGAAACATCTGGTCAACTCTTAAGAACAGTCAATATTACAAATCTGGATCTCATTCTATACACATATCTAGTCCGGGACTTACTCTGGAAAGCAATGAGCTGCTGTAACTACCCATTCATTTGAGATGATGGAGCCGCCACAAAGATGTGTCCCATCGTAACGTAGGCTGACTTGCCAGGGCCATTTACCCAAACTGGCATCCTGGCCCCCTACAATCCGGTCTACGGATAACTTCCTGCGTCCACAGTCTGCAAAGCACACAATAGTTAATATCCATTCTGATGCAACTTTTTTCCCCACATACCTTCATGAATGAAATTCACGAGAACCAAGGATATCAGAATAATCCAGCTGGGCGCTTGTGATGAAACCAACAAGCTCCAGAGGAGAATCCAGCTTTGAGCAAATCAGAAGACAGGAAAGTTGGATGTAGCATGTGAATAAGAGAAGATCTGAGGAAGATTTGGAGAAAGGTCAAGGTGAGAAAGAAAGGCATCGATTGGACAGGAAGGGGGCAGAGAAAGATGGCTAAAAATACCCTGGAAATAGTTTGTGATTTCCATACCTTGACAGAGAGTTGCCAGGAACCGGCCTGTCAGACAATCACTGTGAGAAAGAGAAGAAAACTCAAGTCTATGGAAGGAGAAGTAAGAGGCATTGTCAAGAAAAGTGTGAACTCCCAATTTTTGCAGTTTGAATTTTCTGTGGGACACAGAATATCTCTAGTTTTGATTTTCTTAAATGATGATGGACTGATTACATTCAGTTCCCAGGGATCTTTCATTATAGACTTCAAGTTCACCAATTGGTCTCCCATGCAAAGACAAGATAATTTAGGAAAAGTAGCTAATATATATCATGTTACTTCTAAACAAGTCCTGGACCAAAAATTATTCTCCATGTCTGTGCGTGAAAACAACCTCAGGCTCTCAAGAGGCTTTGAAATCTCACAATCCTTGGTCACATCCATCTTGATTCAAAACATGTGGCATGCATCATGCTTTATTTCTGGGCTGATAAAGCAGGAAATGGGCTATCGAGAGACCAGCTGTAATGGCAGGTAGGCAAGAGTTTGGGAGAATGGGCGAAGAGACTCTACCAAGAGAATGGTTAGATATAAGCCAGTAGAGCCCACAGGTGGATAATGGGTGAGGCAAGAGGCTCAGGAAAAAAAAAACACCTTTTTCTTTCTCAAATTGTAAAGAAGATGAGGGGGGGGGGAGAATTGTACTTTCAGACTTGCAAAATTTGTCAACGTAGCTTTACAATAAAATGGATTGGCTCATCCGGTGGTGATTATTATCTGCTTACCTGGCAAAGGTGACATCATCTTTTCCCAATTACATCTATCCATCCCATCGGGGCCAACAGTGTGTGTGTGTGGGGGGGGGTGTTGCAAGTCCTGTCCTGCAGAGAAGCCCATCTGATGGAACCCAGAACACGTGCCTTTTCTGCCTTCTCATCCTGTGGAATATCATCTCCCTGACTCACTCACCCCAAGGTGAGGTGATAGCCCCATCCTTCCTAACCTTCTAGAAAGCCCTTAAAAATGTAACCTTTTGCGGGATCTCCTGGAGAGCCTCTGAGGTAGTTGTACAGTGTTCTGTCTAGGTGACTTATTCACCCGCAACCCTGGGTTATATGTTTTATTTAGGTTTAATTATTGTAATGGGTTACATTGCTTTATTTGTTACTCTTGGCTGCATGCAGCCCAGAGTCATGCTCAATGAGCTGGGCTGATATATAAATTTGCTAAATCAATCAATAAATGCCTTCCTTAACTCAGAAGTGCTCAGGTTTCTGTCATTAGGAGTTGCTAGGTGTATTAGGCAGCATCAGTTCCCATCGTTCTTGCCCTCTGGCCATGCTAGCTAGAAATACTAGGTGTTACCCTGCACATTCAAGGCTGGGAAGGTCTAAGTCAGGGGTAGGCAACCTTGGCTCTTTTATGACTCGTGGACTTCAACTCCCAGAATTCCTGAGCCAGCATGAGGGAAACTTTGGCTCCTTCATGACTTGTGGACTTCAACTCCCAGAATTCCTGAGCCAGCATGGCTCAGCATGGAAACCTCTCCCTTTCCCCTCAGCATGGCTGGCTCAGGAATTCTGGGAGTTGAAGTCCACGAGTCATAAAAGAGCCAAGGTGGCCTACCCCTGGTCTAAGTATTTAAGCCAAGGAAAGGTACGAGGAAGCAAGTGGTCCTTACCACACCCCGATGGCCTCTCTAAGCTTTCTCACAAAAGGCAGGCGAGAGTCATCCACGCAGAAGTAGCCTGATGTTCCGTTGGCACCTACACTGTCTGCATCCAGGACTGAATGGGAGAGAGATCTGGAACAGAGAGACAAATCCCCCCCAAAATCAGCATCCAACCAATGACTTGGTAAGTGTTCTGGACCAACCAGTAGCTATGAACTGTATGTTAGGGTGTTTAGCATTTATAGGGTTAACACTGTCTCCTTAAGAGATGGCTTATGGGTAATGTAGTTCAGCAGTCAGTTTATCTAGTCAGTGGGAGGAGTTCAAAGGTTTATGACTGTACTTCCTGGCTCTGTGCCATTGTTTGATTCTCTTCACATTGGGATCCAGCCTCGTGGCTCGGACACAGCAATTATTCAACATGTGATTTATATACAGGACAGGAGGACATCACTGTCTTTTAACCTAATGATATGGATCCAGATTAATATTGCATTCCAGACGTGTTTCATCTTAATCGTGAGTTGTTGAATATCTCTGTGAATAAAGTATTCTTCTTTGATCTGTTTATTCGAGTATACAGCTACCTGTCTACACGGAAGTAAGGCGCAAACGGCCGTGGAAACAGGATAGTAAGGTTTCATTAGAGTAGGGCATTTTCCATGCTTTGGGAAGCGGTAGCACTGAGCCCAGAACAGCCGTTGCTTTGGGAAAATCTTTATTTAGGAGGTATCTCCCCTAATTTCTGACCCACTATTCCTGGTGCATGTTTATGGAATTCCATCAAAGAGAGATATGAATGTGTATGAACGGGTGTTCTTTTTTTTCTTTTTGAGATAACAATCTGTTTCTATAGCACAGATCCAATTTTATTTAACAAATTGACAACAAGAAGATCCAGGTGCCACTGGACTCCAGCTAATCTCTGGGGACAATCTTACAATGGCATGAAAAGATCCGAGCATTATCGCTTAGGAGAGCTGGAATCACGCTGAATCAATATGACCGAATCAACATGATCAACTCTACAAGCCCAGTTGCCTAGGTTGACTTATACCAGTCTATCTTTGCCTATGCCTCTCACCTCCCCATCTCAAGCCCCTCTAGACTTCGTCATCACAGCCAGGTTTCTGGTGTACCTGACAAATCCCATCTCCTCACAACTAAGAGCTGCCACCTGGGCATCAGATGAAGAAGAACAAAGGAGTCTCCACTTCCCTTCGGTCTCATCATACACGGTCAGGCGCAGGTCCTCGGTATTCACCTGAACTGAACAGAACAAAGGTAGTGATAAGACAGGACCATCCCTGCCCCTTCCCCTTTGTTGCCCCCAGGTAAACTGGCTGATCCCATCTGTTGCTGAGCTACCATATTTGACAGCTGCTTTTTAATCAGACTGGGTGGGAATTGGAGAAGCTGCCGTCCCACCATTCCTGAAGACATCAGGCTGGAAAAGGTGAGGCTACGTCACAGGTGGTGGAAGAGCTCACAGCCCTTTGACACATACTCACCCGCATATAAGTTTTCCTTTTCACTCCCAAGCACAGACACCACTGTAGTGGGAGATAATAAGATTGATTAGAACATTGGTCAGCAGGAAGACAAGGACAAGAAAAGCAAAATCCATATTCTGCAGAAGTTAATGCTTGCTCTTCACAGTGGAAATAGGGTGGGTAGACTGAGAGAGAGTGACTGGCTCAAAGTCATCCATCCAGCTTTCATGCCTAAGGCAGGACTAGAACTCACTGTCTCCTAGTGATTGACCCAAAGCCAGCTTTCATGCCTAAGATGGGACTAGAACTGACAGTCTACTGATGATTGGCCCAACATCACCCACTTAGCTTTCTTGCCTAAGGTGGGACTAGAACTCACTGTCTCCTGGTGATTGGCCCAAAATCACCCAGCCAGCTTTCATGCTTTACTAGCCTATTGTTGTATGCAAGTGTTTTTTTCACTTCCATGCATATCCCCATTCCTGCCAAGCTGCAGCTGAGAATCACTAGTTTTATTATACATCACAAACAACTCCAATTTCTTGACTGGGACCCAGCCAGAGTTTGGTGTAATATGGAGCGATACATAAGTGTATCCTCTCTGACTCACAAGGGATCTTACCTATTGCCCAAATCCCAGCTCCGATTCCAGCCAACAGCAGGAAAGTGCTGACTCCCACTGCCATGACTTTAGGCAGAGTCCAGCTGCATGCTTTAAGTTCCTCTGAAAGGTAGAGAGATCATCAGACAGCAAAACTCAGAGTTATGTCCATGAGGCAGAAGCAGGTGTTGAAAAACAACTCCCCAGATACCATTAATAACAGAGAAAAGGTTTTCCCCAAATTAGGGAGAGGAAGTGGAGAAACAGGGCGATCATCCAAGAAGACCACGACCTGCCTTTGTACATAACGCCAACCTATGTCACCATCCTAATATGAAGGCCATGAGGATGGGTATAGAGTGGTACCTTGGTACTCATCGTTAATTAGTTCCAGCAGGCACGATGAGTACCAAAAACGATGAATATCTAAAACATTTTTCCCATAAGGAATAATGTAGTGAGTTACAAGGCAGCTGACACTGACAAGTTGAGTACCAAACGAACGATGAGTAAGGAACAAAATGTTCACATCAGAATGCATTGAGTACCAAATTCAATGAGTTTCAAAGCAGTTGAGTACCAAGATACCACTGTATATTCCATGCTAAGCCCAAAGCAAACAAGCTATATGGCGTGGTTGTGTATGTGTGAACCAGGTCTATACTATACAGTATTATTACAATAATTCATTTTCTAGATGTTCTTCAGAAACTCCACCTTTGAACCTAAAACAAAAACAAGGGGGGGGGAAGCTTATTATTATAATTATCAGATTAGAGAGAATGTGACAGAGGTCTCCCTTGTGAGCAGACAGCTTTGCACTTCTCCTGAATGCCTGAAAATGTTCATCTTTTAAGTCCTGCTCTAGAAACAAGAAAGACGGCGGGAGGGTTGAGGATTTAGAGGAGGAAAGTAAGATTTGGGGTTTTTCCTTCCCTTCTCTTTTTCTACAGTTCAACTCACCGTCTTTTTCCGCCATTTCAAAAGCAATTAATCATCAAAGCTGCTCGGCTGTCTGCTTGAAAATCAAGCTCTTCAGGCCCAGGGGCCTTTGGGTCCAATCCCCAAGTCCTAAGATCAGGAAGAACAATAGCAATAGGACTTAGACTTACATACCGCTTCATAGTGCTTTACAATCTCTCTAAGTGGTTTACAGAGTCAGCTTATTGCCCCCAACAATCTGGGCCCTTATTTTACCAACCTTGGAAGGATGGAAGGCTGAGTCAACCTTGCCCAAGATTGAACAAGACTGAACACCTGGCAATGAGCAGAGTTTGCCTGCAGTACTGCATTCTAACCACTGCGCCACCACAGCTCACGTTACAAGTTTCTTTTTCTTAGCCCTTGGCAGAGCAGACCAGTGCAGCCCAGAAGTTGACCTGTGCTCCTCTTAGAGCTCACAAAATTCTACCTGGAATCTCCTACTAGCGTTGAAGCATTATTTAGCTTCTACTTTTATACTTTTATTTTGTTGTTATTCAGTCTCTAGGTCGTGTCCAACTCTTATGACCCCATGGGCCATAGCATGCCAGGCTCCCCTGGCCTCCACAATCTTCCAGAGTTTGCCCAAATTCATGTTCGTATTCAGCTATTTCATTGGGTGAATTTCTGAGGAAGAGAAATGTGCAACTATCCTTGAAGTCTGAAATCTGGGCTGCTTTGGGATTCATTCATTCATTCATTCATTCATTCATTCATTCATTCATTCATTCATTCATTCATTCATTCATTCATTCACCAAGGAATAGTTTGGCCTTCCAGGTTTCCATTGAAGCCTAAAAAAACGTCAGGCTGGTTCAGTGACTGTCAGAGGGGTGACCTGCTTGCGCAAAGATCAACACCACCTTCCATATCATTTTTGAACATGTGCGGTCCTAATGACAGGAAGCTAAAACCTGACTTGCCTTCAGCATCCTAGATTAACCTAGCAAAACACATGATTGCTCTATGGCCAAAGTAACACCATTCAGGCACAAGAAGAAGCTGTCAGCAAGCCTGAAGGACTCTCCAGATTTGCAGACAAATCGACAGTGCTTATTCTCATTCTCTCCCACACACACAATATACACAAGACCCGAAAGCACTGTTAAGGGGGAATGGAATTTCCCGGAAGATAGCTTGCCCTCTCTTCAACTCTGGATTAACCATTAAGCAAAATAAGCACGGGCACCAAGGGAAGGGGGGAAGGAAACACCACAGTTTTTTTCCCCTCTTACCTACCATGTCCTTAACTCTTCCACTGCCGTAATTGAGTTTGATCAAACTTTTTGATTAGTTGTCCTTATCTGCTGCGCTTGACTTTAATCTGCATTGTTTAACGAGTGACTAAAGTTTCAGAAGTTTGGGTTGCAGACATCATGAGGTCACATATATGTTTCCATCTCATGGCAATTTCACTTCCGTTGTTGAGCTGTGCTTAGGGCCGGGGTCTTCAAACTTGGCCCTTTTATGACTTGTGGACTTCAACTCCCAGAATTCCTCAGCCTGGCTGAGGAATTCTGGGAGTTGAAGTCCACAAGTCATAAAAGGGCCAAGTTTGAAGACCCCTGGCTTAGGGCATCAGTCCGGCTATGGAACTTTATTTACGAACACTCCATATTGTAGCATGGCTATAAATCCCATTTGCACGACGCACATTTTCTCCCAATGCGTACAGGTAGTCCTCAATTTACAACCGTAACCGAGCCTGCAATTTCGGTCATAAGGCATGACGGTTGTTAAGCAGGCCATCACATGACCATGCCTGCTTAACAACCATCACGACTTACGACTGAAATTGCAGACTCAAATTACACCTCCTTTTGTGGCACTTAAGAAATGCAGCAATCACACGGCCAATACCGCAATCATTAAGGGAACCCATTATACCTACGGGGCATTATTTAATTATTTGTATCCCGCCTTTATTATATTTTAGAAATAACTCAAGGAGGCAAACGTATCCAACATGCCTTCCTCCTCCTACTTTTCCCACAACAACAACCCTGTCAGGTGGGTTGGGCTGAGAGAGAGAGGAACTGGCCCAGGATCCCCCAGCCAGCTTTCATGTCCAAGGTGGAACTAGAACTCACCATCAATTCTTCCTCCATACAATTTAAGATGGACTTAATAAATTGCTGGTTTTTAATTGTTATTGATAGCTTGGTTTGCCTATTCATGCATTCCAGTGTGGCTTTGCTTGCTTTTGATTAAAATAAGGGAATCAGGCTTCACAGTTTAGAAAGCAAAGTTTGCGGTTTAGCACGTTGTGAATAATTGAATAAATCGTAGCTCAACAACTTGTAGTTTAATCAGTGTGCGGATCAGGACGGGGCCTCTATCGCTGCAGCATGTATCCTGTTTCATCTTATGTGCCATTGTGAGAAACAAACGGCAGAACAGTATGGCCCCTGGCTTGATCCCACTCAGTTCCTCTTACCTGTTTAACTTGTTAGGGAAACATGCCCCTTTTTAGTCGCCTTTCGCTCAATCAAACGAGACACTTCTCAAACAAAGATGCCAAATTTTAAAGGACAGCTCAGTTGCCCAGCCAACAACAGCTGGAAAAAGTAGTTTTCCTCTCTAAACTTTTATCCTAAAATATGTCCGTGGTTCTGTTCATGCAACCCTTGCATAAAATGCTAAGACTGCTGAGTTTGCATTGGGGTAAGGGTGCTGCCGTTGCGTTAATGACTCAGCATTTTGTGGGATCCCAACCCCTTTGGGTTCTTTTGTTCAGTGCATGATGTAAAACTAGATTCCCCAAATCAAGGAAGTGATGTGAATCCACCCAGAATGTCTGGCACAGTATCGTACTTGAGCAAAAAGATTGTATATCAGAGAACATCTAACAATCTCTGCTAGTGCAAGCTGTTTTACTGGGAAGAACCTATCCAAAATGCAGACACAGTCGTATATTACAATCCTTTTCAGAAAAGTATTCAAAAGGAAAGAAGACAGTAAGATTAGAAATGCCATTGTTCACCCTTGCCTTAGAATACTCTGGAGTAGTGATTGAAGGGAACCAGAGCAAAGAGCATATCATTTGGTGAAAAGGTGAAGTTTAAAATAGGATGAATCATTTATTGCAATGGACTCAGATCATCTTTCTAAAATGTTTGAGAATCCTCCTTAGCCCCAGGTATTTAAATTACAAAATTACCAAGCTCACTGTCTGTAGAGTCTAAAATGCCACACAAACACACAAACCAATGGCACTAGTCTGATATAGTATAGGGTCTCCTCCTTGAGCAGGGGGTTGGACTAGAAGACCTCCAAGGTCCCTTCCAACTCTGTATTCTGTCATTATGCTCAGAGAACCCAGCCATCGTTTAAGCAAGCTGAGTGAACCAGGTTATTCTATTAAACCATAGCGTGGTTTATTTGTTTGAACATAGCTTGATAAACAAATGCAACATTTGTATTTTGATCACTTGGGTTTCAGGTTTAGGGTGTTATCAGAACTGACCCAACATCAGATAATCCTGCTAGGAACCACCTGCAGAATAAGGGGCACAGCAGAAGGGATTTTGCCCATCCCTTCTGGAGTCAAATTTTGGTCATCACCAAGGTAGGGCTACTAAATATAGATGGTCACTAGAGGGTAGCAAAGAGCTAGGGTTTTCTGTGGCTCTTGGTAGCCACTTAGTGGCCCCATGAAGTATTACACCTCATATAGAGTGCCTCTGACTAAAGACTAGATATGAATGGCTTATTATGGAATCTAGGCAAAAGGCTTATTGAACTAATTAATTAAGCATGAATTAATTTAGAAAGCCACAAGCAATATTTATTCTAGTGGCATTACAATGACATGGACAAAATCAATGCCATGGAATCTAATAGTTACTTTATCGTGATGAAATAACTATGGATACTTATCAGGAGATAAACTTGTTCTGAATTCTCCCCCTACACAAGCACCACATACAGAGAAATTTAAGCATTTAGATAGTTCTCATTTGGGTCCGATTACATCAAATCAGTTTCGAGTAACCTGCCTCGCCTTCTAAAGAAACATTTGGCTCTAATGAAACACAGCAAAAGTTAACTGAAGTGTAACAGAACAGCCAAGGGTTAATCCAGCTTTGGGACAAACAAACAACTGGACTGTTAATGGAACAAACTGATTCTCTGGCCTATCTCAGGAAAGCGGCTAAGTTTCAGGAGAGTTGACCAATAACAGATCAGTGACAACTGTTTTTAACGTAGTTCATTTCTGATGAGATTTGGTGGGGTGGGACCACTTGGCTACTTTATCTATCGTTCAATGATGCAAATTTGGAAAAAGGGTTAATTCAGAGACTTAATTCGAAAATTAAATAACTTTTAAAAGTGTTAGAAGCATCTATAAGCCTTGGCGGCTTTATTTCTGACCCTAAGATGGGGCGTAGGAAAAGCAGCTGGCGACTTGTTCCCACATATTAACTAATTAAGAGAGAGGGGGGAGGGGAGAAAGAGAGGGAGAGAGAGAGAGAGAATTTGTGACTCTGGCAAACTGCCTGGACAAGTCCTTGCAGTTTTCTAGCCAAGGTTTTTCAGCAGTGGTTTGCCATTACCTCCTTCCTAGGGCTGAGAGAGAGTGACTGGCCCAAAGCTACTCAATTGAGCTGGCTTTGTGCATAAGGCAGAACTAGTCTTCTGGTTCCTGGCTTGATGCCTTAACCATTACACCAAACTGGGTCTCTGAGATCCATTTACCAATGTTGTACAAAGCTGTAAGAGCAATTCTCATTTACAGTACTCTATGAAAAGTGGTGACAGCAAATCGGATCATTACAAAAACAGACAGACAGACAGACTGACTGACTTTGGTTATCAAGACAGGGCAAAATTTGCTCTCCAAAGAACCGGGTTTTCGGGAGAAGGGAGGCTGCAGCCCCAACTGCTGGGCGATTTAGGACCCTCACCTCGCTCTCCACTGCCTCAATCACTGCGGGGGCAAATCCGCCCAGCCGAGGGGAACTCGCCTTCTTCCAGCCCAGGGAGGCGCGCTCTTCATCGCCGGGACCGGAGGCGCTGCTGGCTGAGAGGCGCGTCTTGCCTTGATCCTCCTGGGCCGATGGCAAAGGCTGCAGGAGAGCCGGGAGATCGCAGAAGCGGCGACCGAGCCGGTACCTGCGGAGAGAGAGGCGGAGGAGCGGAGAAGGGAACGACGCGAAAGGGGAGCAAGCGGGTGGGCGGGGCTAGGCGGCGGTAGGCGGGGCGTTGGCTCTTTTTTTTTTCAATATTCCCTCTCTAAAGCGAAGGCCGAGCAAGCGGGGCTGAGGGGGGGGGGAGGCAAGGCGACGCCGAACCCCCGAGGTTGCGTGTCCAGCTGGAACGTCGGGACTTGATCCCAAATGGGGAAACTCCAAGGCTGGGATCCTGGCCTTTCCTTGGCAGATGGAGAGAGATTTTTGTTGGTTGGTTGGTTGGTTTGTTTGTAGGGTTCCTAAATTAGGGAGCCAATGCGCATCTCAGCCGAGCAGCGCCGAGGATGCAAGCAAAGCCGCGTTCGGATCAGCAGCGGCGCTACGTCTGACACCTTCCAGGTCCGTCGACCTTTGGCAACGCGGGGAAGCCCGTCCGAAGCCCTAGCCTAGCCGGACCTTGGAGTGGCAGCGAGTCCCGCTGGCCAAGTTAGAGGGCAGCAATGAGAGGGTGCCAGCGGGCCGGGGAGCCTGGATCTGGGATCCGAATGCTTCGGGGTGTGAGGCCCCTTCCCCAGCCCGGCAGGCTCCTCTCGGGGATCTGGGCTTTCAAAGACAGCCGCCCGCGAGAAGGCTGCGAAGCCACCGCCGCCGCCGCTGTCTGGAAGCGCACTTTCTTCGAGAGGCGTCGCTTGGCGAGGAAAGCGGCGGAGCAGCTCATCTCTTCCGCCGCCGCCGCCCCCCCCCCCCGCTCAGCCCCGCTGCTTTCTGAAAGAGCCCATTGTCCGGCCCACCTGAGGACTCACCTAGGAGCCAAGAAACTTGCACCAGCGAAAGAGGAGGAGCTGATCGCAGCACAAGTCCCCCCCCCTACACACTCATGCACACACAAACAGAGGGAGAGGGAGAGGGAAAGAGAGACTGACTCCCACCTGTTTTTAAACACCCCCCCCCCTCTGAACAAGCTGCAGTTCCCCCTCCAAGCGGGACATAAATTCAGGTTTCTCTCCAGCAGTCTGCTTGGAGTTTTCAAGCTCCTTTATGAATAAGCTCATGTACAGAAGTAGTTGGGTCGCCTTTTCCCAAGATAGTGGGGTTTCTTGGACGGCGGGGGGGGGGCTTTCTGGTCTACCCTACCCTCCTGGGATCTCTTGGTGGTGTCCCATCCTGCTCAGTGAGGATCCTCCCCAACTGGCAGCAGAACTGCTCGACCACAAAACCAAAGTGGGTATGATTAAATAAAAGAGACATTAACTCTCGTGCAGATTGGAATCAAATAAAATATTCAGCCACCGTTTGTACTGAACTAAAAAACACTGCAGATTTTTTTGAAAAGGCTACAAAGATAAGAGTCAGAGTTAGCTTAATAATAATAATAATAATAATAATAATAATAATAAACACTGTGTATGAAAGGGAGGGGAGGGGAGGGGAAAGGAAGGGAAGGAAAGGAAAGGAAAGGAAAGGAAAGGAAGATTAGCTGAGTTTGGACAGGACCGCAAAGTATCCAACTGTGTTTTAGGGTGTCACAGGAAGTAGGTTGACTCAATGATCAAGTTAAGCAGTTCTGTAAATGATGCCATAACAGCATAGTCGTGCTCAGTTGACTTTGTACCATGCCCTAAGCTCTCAAACCCATAGTAAGTTAAATACTAACCTAGCTTAATGTGTGGTGTGAACGCAGCAGGTTTGTCCCGAATGAACCTGCTTAAACCTGCCATGGGAACACCATCGAATTGTCGTGCAAATCCAGAAAATCAGATTAACTGAGTGAAACATGGTTCGGCTACTCAAAGGTGAGTACATCAAGGTGAGCACGTCGGGGAAACCCACTGATTTCTCTGTGAGTCTGTGAGATTTTCCACACTAGAGAATCCAGAAGGCCTTTCACCAGTGGTGGGATATGGAGCATTCAGGAGACACCTCACCAAAGTAAATGAAGCATTTGTAGCAGGAATGGGGGAAAGGGGAGGGGAGGGGTCCGTGGATGACTCACGGCTGCAAAAACAGGTGCGGGTTCAGCAAAAGTGCTTCAAAGGTAAATGGGAAGAAGTTTGGTTACTAATTACCTGGGCAACCAGCCTGGGCAGCTGTTGGAAGCTGGCCCAGGGGATGGGGGAAAGCAAGTTCAAGCAGGGAAAGCCAAGAAAACAGCAGCAACCCTGAACTTGCCCCTTGCATAGAGTAAGAACATCTGAGCCAAACATAGGCTATCTCCCAGCTCCTGCTCCAATTTTCAACTTATGCTCTGGAGCAGCATTTGAAGTTTTCACCAGGGAAAATAGATCAGGAAATCGCTGGCTTTTGAGGGTTTGAGGTCCATAAAAGACCAGTTAGCACTAGTTGTTTTTATTGATTGGAACATTCTTTTCTGTGCAAAGAAACGGAGAACTAGGGCAAAATGCAGCCTATTATCAGTATGAATCCAGAAAATGCCAGTTCCCAAATATCAGTTCACAGGGCAAAAAAAAACAGTCATACTGTACTCAGCATTGGAGGCAGTTTAACTGTTTTCGTTGTATTTTAACAGTGTTCTGATTTTAACGCTGTGTGTCACCCAGAGCCACCTGTGCGAGGTGAGCCTCTGTATAAATGCAATAAACAAATAATCCCTGCTGTTTTCTTGATGTTTGGAACTGTTTCTTTTTTAGCTGAGCCATTCTTCTGAGTCGGAAAGTAAAAAATACAGCATACTATTCATGGAATGAAACCGGAATATTTGCCATCAATTGAAAAAGCCAAGCCAAGCTGAGCCCCAAATGGTGCCAGAGGAAAAAAAGCAACTGAGAACAGGGAATGGCACCCCCAAGCAAAAGTCGGGTTGCATACGGCATGTCAATGCTGCTAACATTGGATGTTCTTGCTTTGACAACATATGGAGAGGCAGCCTTATTTTTTCTTTACTCTTAGAATTAGATGATACTGGGGGAAGAGGAGGAATGTGATGGGAGTTAGTTAAGACATAACAATATTGTAATAGTGTGTGAATTCAGGGCTTTTGAAATAAGAGATGATAAGGAATGGCGGGTTGAAGAACTGGAGGGAAAGACTGCATTTCAAACTAATTGGAGAATGTGATTTATGACTGTTAATTAGAGGAGGGAATTGTGCTTTGATACTATGTACTCAGGGGAGGGGCATTCAGATTTTGGCTTCAACTATGTTAGTGCCAATTGCTACTCCAATAAAGATTCTTTAAGGTAAACAATGCCTCAAAGTTCTTTGAAGAGTTTCATCTGTCGGAACCATGACATCCATTCTCAAGAAAAGAAAAGTGATTGGGCATTATTGGTGCACATGAGTAAAGTAGCATATGACTCACTGGGCTAAACTAAAAAGGGGTTAATACTGTAGCCGTTGGATTCTGGATGATCAGCCTGTTGTCTTCTACAGCTTACCAAATGCTTCTTTTACTTGCTGTGACTGTAAGAAACAGAGTTCAGCAACCTCTGAAGGAGCATGGATCCCCCCACCCTGATTGTCCTACGGTTGTGCCACACCAACTCTTCAGATGCACAGATCTCCACCCTGGAGCATACTGGTAGAAAATGCACCTCCTGAGGGGGAACAGCTGTGTATACCAAACGTGTGCATGTTTTATTTCCAATGGAGTGTGTGCGAATGCCTGGCTTTGCTTGCCCCCTCTGCGTACATTAAAAAAAAAAGGACTCTGGGTCTTAGACTTTGGAGGGCACACCTGTCCTTATGGGCACACCTGGTCATAATGGGAAAGGGCATCACTGTGGCATAATGAGAGATAAGCAAATAGTGACCTTTCTGGGCCAGGTCTCCAGAGCCACAGCCACCCAAGGTGATGCTGTTTCTATTAGTTCTGAAGCCTCTGGTGGGGATAAGTCAGCTCTAGCTCTGTGACTTGAGAAGAAGAGGAGATGTTTTGGAGAGCAGGGTTGGTGTTCTGATGAGCCCTTTTTATCAGGGTAGAGGAGTCAGAGAACAATTCTGGATTCCAATAGTGTTGCTGGGGTGAACATATGGTAGACTTACAAATCTAGAGCAACAAAGATGATTAGGAGACTGGAGGCTAAAACATATGAAGAATGGTTACAGGAACTGGGCATGGCTAGTCTAGTGGAGAAGGACCAGGGGTGTTCCAGTGTTCCAGTATTTGAGGGGCTGCCACAGAGAGGAAGGGGTCAACCTATTTTCCAAAGCACCTGAAGGCCAGACAAGGAACAATGGATGGCAACTGATCAAGGAGAGAGCCAACCTAGAAATAAGGAGAAATTTTCTGACAGTGAGAACAATCAACCAGTGGAACAGTTTGCCTTTGGATGTTGTGGGTGTTTTACACTGGAAGCTTTCAAGAAGAGACTGGACAGCCATCTGTCAGAAATGGTATAGGGTCTCCAGCTTAAGCAGGGGTTGATGAACTCTAAGATCCCTTCCAACTCTGTCTATTCTATTCTATTCTATTCTATTCTATTCTATTCTATTCTATTCTATTCTATTCTATTCTATTCTATTCTATTCTATTCTATTCTATTCTATTCTAATCTAATCTAATCTAATCTAATCTAATCTAATTCTATTCTGCATTTTTTCTGCAATCTATTCTATTCTATTCTATTCTATTCTATTCTATTCTATTCTATTCCATTCCATTCCATTCCATTCCATTCCATTCCATTCTCCTTCTTCCCCTCCCCTCCCCTCCTCCTCTTCACAAACCCCACTCCCTTCTAGCATTGATGAGGTTCCCTAGTTGGATCATGAAACATGTGCAATAAAACAGCCAAAGCTCAGAGAGCACCAAGGACCCCATAGACCTTGGCCTCCTCCTCCTCCTCCTCTTCCTCCTCCTAGTCCTCCTTTTCCATGGAGGTGGAACATGTGTGTGATGACATCATCATATGAATATCATGACTTAATACTGATGTGAGTTTTGGCGATACAATGATGTAAGAGTAGTACTAACATAATAACATGTGTGTGTGTCATGTGTCATTGGCATCATTTGTTACCAACCCCCCTGGGTGTGAACTGGACGTATGTCCTAAAATTGAATTCTGTAGACTTGGGCATCAACATATTTAAAGTTTGTAATGATCTGAAGGGTTCACATTGTCTCGTTCCAGTGACCAGATGCAACCTTAAAGGTCCAAACCTATTCAGAGCTGATCATCATATCATCATACCTTGCAATAAAGAACTTTTATCAAATCTTTTTTTCCTTAAAGGCATGACCTCACCCCTCTAGAAAATGGTAAGTGATGAAATGTAATGCTCAGAGGGGAAAAAGAGAATTATATTTTATTTACAATTATAATTACATCCTACCTGGGTTATAATTAGATGGGGCAAGACTCCTCTTATTTTAATTCCACAACATGCCTGGGAGATAGATTAGCCTCAGAGGGAATGGCTGACTCCAAATCAATCATGGGATCCTAAGGCCCTTCAACCTGTATCTTCACAGTCCCACTTCAGTGTCTTCACCATTTCACTACACTGGCCTTCCTAGAACTCTCACTGGACCATAAGGTGGCTTTCTAATGTAGACTTAAGGCATGCTATGGGCTCAGCATGTGTGGATCAAATCTCAGTTTTTAATTTGGCCATTGCTATTTTGCATCTAGTGTTATTGCTTGTTCCCTTAAATGTGACCTTTAGGAGGGATATAAAGTCAAGCTGAGATTCTTGACTTGGGGAAAACTTGTGTGAAGAAGGAAGGAAGGAAGGAAGGAAGGAAGGAAGGAAGGAAGAAAAAGAAAGAAGAGAGGGAGGGAGGGAAGGAAGGAAGGAAGGAAGGAAGGAAGGAAGGAAGGAAGGAAGGAAAAAAGGAAGGAAGGAAAGACGGAGGGAGGGAGGAAAGGAAGGAAGGAAGGAAAGAAAGAAAAAGGGAGGAAGAAAGGATGGAGGAAAGGAAGGAGGGAAGGAAGAAAAAAAGAAAGAAAGAAAGAAAGAAAGAAAGAAAGAAAGAAAGAAAGAAAGAAAGAAAAAAAGAAAGAGGGATTAAAATAATCAAAATGACAGTTGTGACCCTGAAATCAAAATATTAGACATGTAAAAAAAAAGTGGATCTGCCATCTTGCTATTTTTGTTCCCCCTGCAGATGCCTCAGGAAGGTAGGAGAAGAAGTCAGTTCTGCTTCTTAGTGGGGAATTGTTTCTCCTTCTTTTTCTTCCTCCATTCAGTTTCAGCTATACAGAAATGATTCAATGCCCACCAGTGACAGCAGCGACACCTCCAGCTATGGTCTGATCAACACTGGGGAGAGCTCCAAGAACATCCTCTACTCCACCAGCAGTCTGCCTCACACCTTGGACGACCTGCTGGCTGGCATGAAGGTCCCACAGAAAGAAGCCCGCCAGCCTCCACCAGCCCGCTCTAAGTGCAGCACCAGGAACAAAAGCGTCCTCATCAATTTGGACGTCAGCGATGGAGAGACCAGCGTCTCGGACAGTGGATCGGAGTCCCCTGTGTATGTGCAGTTGCCGCCACAGCCCTTCATCCAGGAGCACACGGTCAGCACCATCAATGCTAAGGTGAGCCTCCTGAACATGAACGAACAAACTTCGTCATTGGACATGGGATGAAACCGGATTTTTTGCTAACCTTTGTTTGTTGAGCAAGCCATCATAGCTTGTTTCTTATGTAACCTCAAGCCCTAAGCCAGAGTTCTTCAAACTTGGCAACTTTAAGACTTGTGGACTTCAACTCCCAGAATTCTTCAGGCAGCCGTGGCTGGCTGAGAAATTCTGGGAGTTGAAATCCACAAGTCTTAAAGTTGCCAAGTTTGAAGACCCTTGCCCTAAGCCAGGGGTAGGCAACCTTGGCTCTTTTATGACTCGTGGACTTCAACTCCCAGAATTCCTGAGCCAGCCATGCTGAGGGGAAAGGGAGAGGTTTCCATGCTGAGCCATGCTGGCTTAGGAATTCTGGGAGTTGAAGTCCATGAGTCATAAAAGAGCCAAGGTTGCCTACCCCTGCCCTAAGCCATAGTTTTAAAAGATGAGATATGGAATGAAGAAAACTTTGGTTGAAATTGTTAGAGAAAGTGATAAGTTACTCAAACTGTTTGTACTTATTTTGATGAAGGGGGAAATAATTTCTTTATATTTCTTCTTTCTTTATATTTTTTCCCGTCTCCCTGCCACTTTTCTTTGCTTTCTGCACTTTTTATTTTATATGTATATTTTCCTTAGTTTTTTATTTTTTTGCTTTTAAACTTCAATAAACATTATTTTTTAAAAAAAACATCAGTCCTAAGCGATAGTTGTCAGACCACAATGGATGGGGTGCTACAATGCACTAAGCCATATTGTCTTTTAACTGTGATTTGCTCCAAATCACAATTTAAGCCATAAATAATGATTGACAGATTATAACAGTGTGCTGCAGGAACCAGCTAACTGAACTCCAGGGTGGCTTAGGATGAAGTGTGAATCCAGTTAGTCAAATTTACAATGAGGAAAGTCACAGGACCTTGCCTGTCCAATTCCTGATTTGTGTTCTTCCATTTTTTTCACCCTTACTGAGGAGAAATAAGCCCATTTTCATCAGCGATGCTCCAGCTTATCCCCCACCAGCATAAAAGGAATGTTAACCCAAGTTTTCGGGAAGCAATTAGGTTTGCAGACAAGTTGATCCCTGCTTGTGAGTTCCGGTACAAATTCCAGTTGTCTCTCCTATGCAGGTCTCTTGGGCAGGCCCGCAAAACGGTGAGTTGATCTCCTTCTATGAACTGCAACTGCAGGAGGCTAAGCTAGAAGGCCAAGGGAAAGATATCCATTGGTTCTGCTCACAGACCGAAGAGAACTTGGAAAACCTGATTCCCGGCACCGTGTACGTGATCCGTGTCAGGGCTCTCAACGTGGCAGGCACAGGGAAGTGGAGTCCACCTTACAGGGTACATACTGCTCTGGGGCTCAGTGAATATACCTGGTATAATGTCGGGTCTCCAAAAAGTCAGAAAAACACTACTGAGAGCAAATCTGGTGGATAAACCTAACATTGTCTACTACTGAGATATGTCCTCAGATACTTGGGACAGGAAATGTATTCAGTCATATTTCTGACTTGTCCTGCTTAGTAGAATCTTGACAGTATACGTGATTCTCTCCCCCAACTTATATTTCATACTCCAATAATTCTGTGAGGTACATTAGACTAAGACATGATTGATCCAAAGTCACCCAAATGGTTGAAGGACTGAGTAGATCTTCCCTTCCCAGCCAGCTTTAACACAATAGTTCAGGTTGTATTCAGTGATGGGGCTCACACATTACACTAAATCAGTTTATCTCAACCTTGACCATTTAAAGATGTGTGAACTTCAAAGCTAGGGAATCCTGGGAGTTGAAGTCCACACATCTGAAGAAGTCCTGCACTAAACCATGTGTGATTAACAATACCTTACTGAATAAGCCATTGATTTACTCAGTGTGCTAGCTAGGCCATGGGTTTCAACCCATAATTATTGGAGTCAACCCATACCTGAAGCCACAATGAAAGAAATATATTCAGTCAATGTGCAATAGTGCAATGGAAAGGGGGGGAAAGGGGAAAATCAGCTTGGATGCATGCATGGGATGGATGCATGCATGCATGCATGGGATCAGAGTTGTATGCTGCTGAATCCTCCAGAGCTCATGGTATCTCACAGAAATGGAAAATAGGCAACTCCACAAGCATTCCCATTGCAATATATGAGCCCTTATACATCTGACTTCTATTCTTCCTAAATTTAGTGAGGATGCCACTTCAGCAAAATGGGCAGAATATTACAATAAACCTTTAATGTTGATTCTTGCAGTTTTGCACGATGCATCCAGTCCCAGGCATGCCCCTGGATCCATCTCCTGTTACTGTCACTGTACGAAGGTGTCGGAAATCCCAAAAGAAAACTATCTTTATTCCACCCTCCTAAGACTATATGCACCAGGGCAATAAAGGATGACATTTCTGACCTGCTTCAGGATCACTGACCTTCTCCATCTCTCTGTATGTTACTTGGAGTCTTAGCAAATCTGCACACAAAAATTACTGCCTACTATAGGTAATTTTTCTCTGTAATGATCTGTCCCCAACTGGTCCTTCAAGTCCTCCCATAATTACCACTATAAGTGAGGCTATCCACCTTGTTGCTGGTCCTTCTCTTCTCTTTCTTTTCCCAGATTAGAGTTGGGTCTTCACATAATATGCCAAAGTGGGATATACTCCTATTAACCAGTGTTCCACCAACTCTGCTTGCATCTCTTCTGTTGTTGATATGGATTATTTTTTATGCAGGTGAGCAGTTTATATCAATAGGAGAACTGAAGCATAAAAGAGCAGACATGATAAAGCAATTAGTAGATTTAGGGCTGCAGTAAGGGTCTCTATTGCTTTAGAGTTGATGGGGATGATTTTACACGGCACCAAATACTCCTGGGACATGATTGAAAAGCAGCATCAAATTACTCCAAACAACCATATGGAGATTAAGAAAATATGGTCAAAACGATAGGTCTCTGGAGAATGGACAGGTTATATTTTGACAAAGAAGAATGATGCAGAGAAGTGCAAGAATGTTAAGGTTAGTTTCTGTTCTGGGATGAAGGCTGACAGAGCATTTGCAGAGGGCTTCAAAAAAAAAGTTAAAATGGTGTCTGTGGTTATGTGATACCTATAAAAAAGAGGCAGGGCTTCAAACATATTTTTAACTATATTTATATTGTTTAATGAAATATATTTATTGTTGTAGTATTGTCCTGTATTTTGAATTTCTGCCAGTTACCTAATACTTACTTTCAATTTTTAATGGAATAATCTGGAGCAGAAAATTAAGTTTTTGTAGACTACAGTCATTTTTACTATGACAATTTTAACTTTCTCCACATTAAAATTTTATCTGCGACTGTATTTTTCCAAATCTGTGAACAATTATCTTGAAATAAATGTTTATCATTACTTGTCAAATAGATTCCTACAGTAGATATTTGATCTTTTTAACAGCAAGGCTGAACCCCAATTTTGGTCCAAGTATTGCTTCTCCCCCCGCAATTAAATTCCATGTCAATCACCAACTCCATTTTGACTTTTTTAATTCCTTGTGGACTCTTCTACAGTTAAGCCAAGTTTCCATTGATAGATGTAAATGTACATTATAGATGTAGATAGATACAGATTCACGTACAATGATAAATTCAGGAACAGAGAATACATTTTGAATCAAAGAACCAAAATTTTAAAAAAATCTTTTAATTGGTGGTCAGGTTATCTTGATTTTTAAAAAAATGCATAATAACCATGCAATTCCCTGAATGGTACTGCTAGCACGGCTGTCGCTCTAGTTTAGTTTGTGCTGTGCAATCTACTTAAGAGTCTGGAATGTGATCCAAAGAATGTTAAGGTTGTTTTAATGGCTGTGGAGGGCCTCATGAATGGGCAATTCACCTGCCCAGAGGTGGGAGGCACTTGAGAAAATGCCAAGGATGAAAGAAAATAGTATCACAGCTTGGAAACATGGAGATGCAGGGAGGGGAGAAAAGCAGCAGAAGTTGCTTACACTTCAGAGTTACTTAGCACCCAGGAGGCATTACCACAATTAGTAGGCCGTGTAATTAAAACAGGCTGCACAGAGTGCTTAATATTAACTAGCAATGCCCTTCCCGTGGCCAGGCTCTTTCTGTCTAACGTAATGTATTTGTATTTGTCTCACTGCTGAGAAATGGGTTCAATTAGCATTTGACTAGGCCTGGGAGATGCTAACAGTGGTTCTCAAGAGATGTCTCCAAGGGCCGGCTGGGATAGGTCACAAAATAAGGCATAGCTGAGTGAATGGAGAACAGGCTTGTAGAGCAGAGGTCCCCAACCTTTTGGGCACCAGGGACCAGATACATGGAGAGAGGTTTTTCCGTGGACTGGAGGGGGTGTGGTTTTGTGTGCTGCCTGCATCCCGCTGATGGGGCTTTGCTTGTTTGTGCGGCCCGGTTGCTGGCATGCCGTGGCCCGGTACTGGTCCATGGACCTGGGGTTGGGGACCCCTGCTGTAGAGCATAAGGGTCTGCTACAAAGTGTGCTGACAAAATAATGGCAAAATATGGTAAGAGGCAGTCTTTCTTGACCAATAATGATGAGTCAGGTTTTAGATCCAACATATCCCAATTGTGGTTGGCTACCTTATATAGCTTATTATCCAAAATACTATTCTTCCTTCTTTTTTTTCTACTCGGTATGTCTATGGTTGTCCCATGGGTGCCTTTTCCAAAAGGAAATTGTACTTTCTTGGTTTGTTTTTGTTTTTTTGAAAACATTTCACTTCTCATCCAAGAAGCGAAGGAAATTCAGTTAAAGAGGCTTGTTGGATAAGAAATGTTTTCAAAGGGGGAAAAAAAGAAAGTACAATTTGGTTCCACTTGGTATGGAACCTTGTGTTTTGAGAAGAGTTTTATGTAATATATTTGCAAACTTAATCTTGCCATATTAATAAAGTTGCCAAAAAAAGATCACTAATCACTCCAGGAGGATCTCTCTGGACCCAGTGATCATATCTCCTGCAAGCAAAGATTTATGAATAGGATGCTGCAATCAGTTTGTTATATACAAATGATATCAGGTGCTCTGCTCTCTTGTTTTGTTTACCTTTTATTTACTGTTGAGCTATATAAACAATTATCTTTCCACTTGGATGTATAGTCTGAATGACTATTTCTACATACGAAACTCTTCAGTTTTATGCACTTGTTTTCTACAAGAATTACATCTGCTGCTATAGTGATATCTACTTATTAGCTGTACATTTCAAAGTTAATAAATTGATCGCTGTATTCTATTGCTAAGGAAATTACAACTAGCAAAGCTCCTTTTAAATAATGATGATAAATTTAGCTCATTTTCTACTTTTCTTGATCAGTTTGACTAAGGTACCGATAGAATTAGTGCTGATTTGGCCTATAATTATCTCTAGTTCCTCAGTAAGAATTAAAATTACTTAAAAACATAATAAATATTTTTACTTTTCTTCCCTTTGGTTGGTACATGTATCTCAGTCAGATGAAAACTGTTTCCTATGCAGTACAACCAATTTCTCCCTGGCTGAAGAAACACTGGGTTTTCTTTAGCAGCCAAATAATTTTCAAAGAAAATTTCCATCAGGTGGGTGATGCAGGCTGAAGCTAAATAAAATAGATGGGAGTTTGCATAAAGGAAATCAATGGCATTTCATATGGTGAAATTGCAATCTAATCTGATTTATCTAGCTTCAACACAGGGAATTTAAATTTGAAAGGAACCACAGGGATTTAAGAAAAAATCCAATATAATCCTACCTACAGTATACAATAGATAAATTCACAGTACATTTAAATCAGTTACTGAATTACTGTAGTTGCTAATTGCTTTAGGGTTTTCTTGCAATTTTAAAATCTCCTTTTATAGTTACTACATTCCATGCTGGTCTTGTATTGATTCATCTTGGATCAGAAATAAATTTTGATTTGATGATGAATTACTTTGATTGCACAATAACCAAAGCCATTTTGTAACCAAAGGGTTACATATACCAAATCATTCTCCAAAGAACAACACCCAAACCTAAAACTCAGCTTAGTAAAGGGTGTACAATTGTACCTAGAGTGTTATGCAAAGTTATTTATTGGGAAAGTTTATGAAGTCATTTAACGGATTTTGAGGATAGCAAAATATGTTTTTTTTAAAAAGATATTGCTTTATAGCAGGGGTGTCAAACTCGCAATGTCATGTGACGTGTTGTGACGTATCATGACTTTTTTTTGCCATTGCCGGCAATGGGGTGGGCGCAGTTTCGCTATGATGCATCTGGCTTGCGGGCCTGGCAGTTTGACACCCCTGCTTTATAGCTTCATTTTTTTGACTCACAAGTGTGCTTTGAGCAATTGCCACCAGACGGTGGCAGAAAACATCATTCTTCAAGATCACCGTAAGATTTCTCATTTGTGTGTGTGCACTCAGTGTCTGTGTGTGTGAGAGGGAGAGAGAGAGAGAGAGAGAGAGAGAGAGAGAGAGAGAGAGAGAGAGAGAGAGAGAGAGAGAGAGTTTTCTGCAGTTTTCTTGCCAAGGTTTTTCAGAAGTGGTTTGCCATTACCTCCTTCCTAGGGCTGAGAGAGAGTGACTGGCCCAAAGCCACTCAAGCTGGCTTTGTGCCTAAGGCAGAACTAGTCTTCTGGTTCCTAGCTTGATGCCTTAACCATTACACCAAACTGGGTCTCTGAGATCCATTTACCACTGTTGTACAAAGCTGTAAGAACAATTCTCATATACAGTAATCTATGAAAAGCGTGACAGCAAATCGGACCCTTACAAAAACCAGGGACAGATGGAAGTTGACCCTCTCTTGCTAAATAGGGGGCTAGACAGCCTATCTATCCCATATAGGAGGGCCAAAATACTGATTCTGGAAACAAGGCTTGTCTTGAAACAGCGCAACTGCTATAATTCTTTCATGATGGCTACCTAACTTTTTTTCAGTTTCTTAATTAGAAGTTCTTGGATTCTCGTGAGTTTATTTGGTTGCAATCTGGCCTCTGGGGCGAATCCTAATTTTAGCAGAAAAATAGAACTGACAGTAGAAATACGGTAGCCTTCTTTTCCTGTCTAAAAACAGGAATAGCCAACTTCTACAGAATGGGCGAAGGTACTTTGTATTGAGCCATACCCAATATCTACAGAGTCGGCACTGCCAACTTCCAGAACTTCTAACAATCAACTTCCGCGGAGTTTGTAAAAGTATTTGATGCCGAGACACCTTATTGATCTGTCTGGGCCAGAACTACACGATGCTACTACAAAAGCTCAGGAACCAACCTAGCGATAGTAATTGGCAGCCCCCTCCTGAGTTTTATTTTTGTGAATGGGTCTCACCCTCCCACATTAAAATGCCGACGATCCTCTGAAACAGAATAGGCTAAGAATGCTTGGCTGGGTGAAAAACTGGTACTTATTCCCATTCTCTTTTTTATTGCCGGAAGGCAAGGATTCTCTTATTATTATTATTATTATTTATTGGTACGTAGCAAGAGTTAAATTATTTAAAGCAAGGAGCAAATTTTTAACTGTCAATTATGGTGGGGCGAATTGAAAAGAGCTTCTCTGTCAAGGAAGGCCTGTCTTCCCCACTCTTTCCACTGAAAATCTCCATCTCTTCATCCCCTGCTTAGACCCATCCAGATGTTCTAGACACACATCATATCGATCATAGGCATGACACCGGTGAGCCAGAGCGGGTGAAATTCAATCATCTTTATTTATGAACAAACCCTATTCTATTGTGATGGCAGCTGGTTCTTAGGACCAGCCCCAGAGGGAGGGGATCTGAGCAGGGGGGAGAGGTCAGACTATTCTCCAAACAGCCAAAATGGCCTGGCAAGGTAATAATGGATCCAGGAAGGGAAAACGTGGAGGAGGACAATGGGGTGATGGCATTGCTGTGACGGTTGGTCTGCACCAATTCCAAGGCCAAGCTCAGCCACCAAAGCCCAACACAGGGCACCGTGACAACCCACATCTCCGGGACAGAGGGAGAGAAGCAACAGTCTCCTCCTCCATCAGATTTCTATTCCAAGGCGTCTCTCCTTTGCAAAGACCTTCAATACCTGCGTTGCCTGCCAGCCAGCCAGCTTGGAAGGAAACCTTGGTAGAAAATTAAGTGAACGGTGGTGCCTGTGCTAGCAACGAGCCTTCGGGTGGCACAATCCGTACCTGCCCTAGAGAGTTCACTCCGCAACAGAGTTAGGACAGGGTTGGCCTCCGAGCATCCCCTCCAATGGCTTAGGAACCATTAGGTAGTTGTCTTCTACCCAGTCTTCACTCAACCCATTGCTGGCTGCGGCCACTCAGAAGTCCAGATCCATCTTGAGGCGTAGGAGAGAAAGATGGGGGTCCTCTCCTCAGACCCATCGAAAGTGCTGGTTGCGAAGTAACCGAAAGAACTCGAAGCGCGAGAAATGTGCAAAACATCAGAAAGCGCAAGTGCTCGTAAAGGAAAGAGGCCTCTGGCCGGCCTTGGGGGGGGGGGCACCACCGTGGGAGAGAACCTCAAGCTTTGCATTACGTGAGCAAGCCACCATGCTATGTTCTCATCATGCTAATGGCAGGGGCAATTCCCACTCCGGAAGGTGATAACCTGGGACTACAAGAGCGAAAGTCCTCCGTCAGGAGAAACCCACCCTTCCCCGAAAAATACGCATGACTGTCTCTGACTGGCTGGCTTGGATACAGAGCTCTGGTATTAAAAATAGCATGCTTTCATTAAGGAAAAGGACCGTGCAGTGGGGGGGAGGGACTGCTTGGCTCCAGCTCACTTCTTCTCTGGGCTGCTGATGGCTCTGCTGAGTCACTTTGCCTCTTCTCCACTCCTTGTCAAAAGCCTCATCCCTGGAAAATTGTGAATAATGCAGCATTAGATCACCTTGGTGGCAGAAGGTAACCTAAGATTAAACCTGAAGTCTCTCCGAGGCCTGGGAGTGGGGAGTTTTGCAATATTGGTGCTACGAGTCGTTATTAGTGGACCGCTTGCTAAGGGGCATGGGTCATTGGGGACCAGCTGCTAAAATCTTCTATCCCCTTCCCCTCTGAAGGGGAGGATCATCACAAGCGTCATGATATTCTTGTGGAATTGACATGGAAAGGGTTGCTGATATAACGTCATTGACACACTATGACATCACTGCACAAATGACAATCTCTGCTGCTTGTCCTAACCTGGTGTATCTTCTCTTACCTGTTTGCAATTTCCTCTTCTGGAGAAGGAAGGGAGTAAAGTCAAACTTCGCCTTCCTGCTGTTCAACCAGTGGGGGTGGGTTGTAAATAGCTTTTTTAAACTCCATCGTAACTTTGAACAGTTGTACAGTTGAGGATTGTCTGTATGATATTCATTTATTTTAGATGATGATGATGATGATGATAATAATAACGATAATGAACATACCTTATAAAAACCAGGAATCCCAGTGCCCGCCAACGGCCTGGCCTGGGCTATTCAGCTACCTGCACCCCTGTGCAGTTTTCTTTACTTTCCGACGTGATGGCCAAGTATTCAGAACTGTCAGGACACAGAAAGACGTGAGCATACTTCAGAAATGGAGCTGAGCTCACGTTCCCCCACTCCTCCCTTACACAATACAAACTCCAGTAACTGCTGGAGTTTCATCACAACCAAATGCTAAGCCAGCCTTCAGTATCTTTTCAAGTGTGCTTTGGTACTCCCAATAAGATCAAGTGACTGAGTTAGGAGACCCAGAACACCCCCTCCTCCCTGTGTGGGAGACAAAGCTAGTGACAAGCCAGTTCCTTGCACGATGCCATGGTAGAAGAACGAAAAGAGGGGGAACCAGGCTTGTAAGCAGCAGAATAAGCCTTATAGAAGGATGAGTAATAGTGGCAGGGCATCTTGATTTATGGAAAGCTGGAGAGCCCAACAGAGAGGGCAAGGATGCAAAATGAGTGGGGCTTATGGTCAAGCCAGGATTCATGATCCATCAAGTCTCCAGGAGTTGAGGTTGACTCAATTCCTTCTAGAAGTTTTAGGCCCACCAAAGCTCCTTTAACTTCCTTGTGAGCATGCAGAAGCTGCTTGAGGACCCAACGGTTTTAAGAAAAGTGAACCTCATGCTTTTTGCAATCACAAGCCATGAAGGAAAAGGCCTGTCCTTGAAAAGAGTGAACCAATGAGATAAGTGTGACAATGATGAAACATAAAAAAAAATATATACATCTTGGCTTTGTCAACAACTTAGGAAAGAAAGCAAGTATACTTTCTCTCTCCCCCACTGGACAAGTTCATTCCTCCTCCCACACGTGCTCCAGAGATTTTCCTTTGCTAAGGTATATACCTACTTAACTATCCACTGTCCCATCCCAGCCCTACCCAGTGTAGAACCTTAGCGGACAGGACATAGGGAATGGCCTTGGGAAATAGGAGGACAAGCCACTGCCAAGGTAATAAGTCAGTTAAGAGGGGCTTGAGCCTGGATCAAGAAACTAGTTTGAGTAACTATCTAGTTACTCAAAGATAAAGTGAAGAGGAAAGCATATTCAATTTTGCAAGAACCTGTTACTATATTTGTTACAATGACAACTACAATGACCTACATGACATCGGTGTCTTTGTCTGGTCTACTTTGCTGGGTTGATGCCTAGTGCCATAGAAGCTGCCAGGAGCAATGCTTGATGTCAACGTCAGCTTGGGCATTCTGGTTTCTGTATGAGCTGCTCATCAGCACTCAACATACACAATTGGTAGTTTCATCCCAGAGCATCACGGGTTACTATGTAGCACTGGGTAGCTAATAGCCACTCAATGCAGTTAGAACTTGGAACCCCTGTTATTGCTCCCCCTTGCTTCTGCTCCTGCCCTAACCCACTCTCCTTACGCATTTTCTTGAGCAGCTGCTTCTGTTGCTGCAGCGATTTTCTTGTAGCAATAGATCATCTCAGCTACCAGCCAGATGGTCAGGACAACAATGAGGACGTACATCATGATTTCGGAGACAATAGATGCCATATCCCGATTGGCTATGGATGAAAAGGGAAGACAGGGATAGGGCTATGTGAAGTACAGACATCCAGGTTTAGCTAAAATTGGTTACTCTGGGCCCCTTTTTGCTAGAATGGAAATGGATACTGAGGTTTTGGGAAACTGTGGCTCATGGACCACAGGCAAAGAATGACTTTGTTTCATCTGGAGGTGAACCCACTTACTGTGGGGCTCTCTGGCACATTCCTAAAACTCAACGGGATTCTTTCCAGTAACTATTCTCGGAGTTCTCTTTAACCTGATTTACTTGGATGAACAGAATGGAGCTACAAGAATTCCAGCATTTCAGTGATATTCCTCTAAAGTGTGGATTTTCTGTTTTTGTTTTTAACAGCTTTCTATGATCCACCAAGGAACTGGATCTTCTCAATGATGATGGAGAAGTTTGCAACTGGCTGCCTACATAACATTTTTTTTTCAGTCTAAGAACAAACTATTATACCTAGTCTATCTGTGGCTCTATCTCTTTTGATTCCATCCTTACTTCTGGTTATGCTCATTGGTGGAACGCAGGCAAGAACCCACCCCTTCCTCCTGACTCCACTCACATTGGACTTATTTTTGCCTGCTGTAGGAGTGTCAGCTTTGAGAACTAGGATAAGTTCTGAAACTGCCAGATTGGACGCCGTGGAAAATAAGATGGTTAAAAAGATGCTCTGATCCATAAGTAATCTGAGGTTTAAACTCTCCAATTGTCTACAGCATGCTAAGGTACCTTTGCCTGCTCCACAGTCTTTGAGCTCCAGCTTTGTGCTTACCTTTTTCAACCACATCAAGCTGGATGGTTTTGTTGATCATGATGTTGTAGGAGAACTCATTGGCAAAATGGAGTGTGCGGTTGACACTGCAGATGTATTCCCCTGCGTGTTCGAAAGTCACGTTCAGGATGAAAATGGAGACATCCTGCAAATCTGCAATTTTCTTGGTACCATTCCACACCACTAGATCTTCAAAGCGAGGATCATACACAACGAGCTTTTCATAGAGATCATAGTGAAGAATCTGGAGAAAAGACGGAGAGGATCCAATCGGAACCAGGAGAAACAATATTGCACACAGAAAACTACAGCCCTTCAGTAATACAGGTAGTCCTCGATTTACAACAGTTCGTCTAGTGCAGGGGTAGGCAACCTTGGCTCTTTTATGACTCGTGGACTTCAACTCCCAGAATTCCTGAGTCAGCTATGCTGAGGGGAAAGGGAGAGGTTTCCATGCTGAGCCATGCTGGCTCAGGAATTCTGGGAGTTGAAGTCCACCAGTCATGAAGGGGCCATAGTTCCCCCATGCTGACTCAGTAATCCTGGGAGTTGAAGTCTACGAGTCATAAAAGAGCCAAGGTTGCCTACCCCTGGTCTAGTGACTGTTCAAAGTTACAACAGACTGATGGGTTTTTTTCACAGCTACGACCTTTGTAACATCCCCATGATCGTGTGATCAAAATTCAGATGCTTGGCAACCTGGTTCATACTTAGGACCATTACGGCATCCTGGGGTCACGTGATCACCTTTTGCAACCTTTGCACAGTCAGTGGGGAAGCCAGATTCACTTAATAACCAGGTTACTAGCTTATCAACTGCACCGATTCACTTAACAACTGGGGCAAGAAATGGGGTAAAACTTACTTAACAAACGTCTCAGTTAACAAACGGCTGAAGAGCAGGTAGCTAGTGCTCTCCTAAAATATTCCTTCTTTGCTCCAGCACACACCTTGACCAGGTCGGTTGTCCCCTCTTCTTTGAAGTACCATTCAGTAAAAGCTTCTGCCTCTGTCTCACTGCGCTTTTTGCACGAGATGCAGCGGATCTTGAAAGTCTTGCCAACCACGGCCTCCGTGTCTGCTTCCACCTCCACGCAGCCACCTTGGCACAGGGTCACTGAAAGAGAAGAAATCAGAAAAATTACAGACAGATATGAAAAAAAAACCCTCCTGATCTGTTTCCAGCTTTTACATCCTCCGTTTTTTTTTTTGTTTTTTTTTGGCATATTTTAAAATCTTTAAGGAACAAAATAAAATATAACATTTATTACTTCAATGGTTAAATAATTAATGGGATATATAAAAGTAGATTCTTCATATCATCTTAGGAAGTAGCATACAGTAAATCACGACACAACTCTAAACCTTAATACTTATATGGATATCACCATTATTTGTCATCATTCCTAAAATAAATGCCCATGTTCTTGTAAACAAAAATAGAGAAAAAAAAAAGAATGAAAAGTGAAGCATAAAGACTTAAAAAATGCAAACAGGCATTGGGTATTAAATTCCTTACCATTGCAGCCTACCAATTATATCACAATAATTATAAATATGCTGGTTTCCCTTCCCTTTCACCCAAACATTTTCTAGCTTTATTTGGGTGTCATTTTTATTTCCAAGAAAGGATCCATTCTGCAGAGGGAAGGGTGCAGAATCTCATAATATTCCCCTGCAGCTTCTCAATATGATCACTCAATATCAGCCCTTTGAGGCAAACCAGTCTAGGACAGTTGTTTCTCAACCTTAGCAACTTGAAGATGTGTGGACCAACTCCCAGAATTCCCCAGCCAGCATTCTGGGAGTTGAAGTCCACCCATCTTCAAGTTGCTAAGGTTGAGAAACACTGGTCTAGGAGATCAAAGTCATGTAGACCAATATACCTTTATTGTAAAGTTATGGTTAACAGAATCTTGCAAGATCTTGTAGTGGGGCTCCCTACAGAAACCAAGCTGAGGGAGCAGCTTGAGGCTTCCCTGGTGGCTGAGTGGGAAGCAAGATCAAGGCTTGCAGAGACCATGGGACAAGGGGAAAGCAAACTCAAGGCCTGTGTGAATCATAGAGATAGGAAGTGGAGCAAGGAATGTCGGAGGTTGGGGCAGGCAAGCTGGGCCTGTGCTAGGCCTCCCACGGCCTCCCCTAACCCTGAACGGCCTGCAAGATTTCTTAATGACTGCATCAAGGAGAGCATGGTTGGGAGGTCGTTAAGCAAGGTGATCACATAGGCACCTTGCTTAATGAACGTTATAACTTGCTACCCATAATCGGCAGATCCACTACAGGCATAACTTGAGGACTACCCGTACTCACATTACATTCTTGGCCTAGGCTTAAGCCCCTTTTATCTGACTTTTCCTGTTGTCTCTCAAGGCCAGGGGTCTTCAAACTTGGCCCTTTTATAACTCGTGGACTTCAACTCCCAGAATTCCTCAGCCAGGCATGCTGGCTGAGGAATTCTGGGAGTTGAAGTCCACGAGTCATAAAAGGGCCAAGTTTGAAGACCCCTGCTCAAGGCCATTCCCTCTTCTCTCTACACACCCAACCGCTCTTCCTACTTTCACTGAATCTTCTTCGCCACTGCTGTGCACAGACAGAACACAATGTGTCCCAGTGTGTTTGTTTTTTTTACTCTGCTCATAGGTGACAATGACCAGGGGAGAACACCAGCATAGCTGGCATGACTGGACAATTTGCAGACCTTGGTAGATGCCCTATGATATTGGTCCTGACCCTTACCTCCTATATATTTCACATATTTCAAGGGCATTCCAAATTCACAAGGTAGAGATCTAACAAAAGGGTAAACCATCCCTTGTGGAATTTCTGCCTTGTTGATCTGCTGGAGCTATACGAACCTCAGCTGTATGAATTCTGGAAAGTGAAAACATCCTGACCTACTTTCCCCCCCCCCCCATTATCCCTTTACCGGGCTATAAACAATGTCACTGCAACAAAAATACGATATGCTTTTTATCACAAAGCATGCCTGATTCCTCTCATTGAAGAAGGATGGCTAATCAGGTTTTGAGGATAGGCTGCGACGTCCTAAGTAACCTCTTATTTAAAAAATGAATCTGATGTAAGTTCAGCTCTAACCATTCTTAGACTACAATTTGACACGATTTTGTTCCACACCACTCTTTAAAAAACATTTAGAGTCTGCATTTCAATTTTTTTTTTTTACCAAATTAGATTTCCAGAGTTTGAGAAGCTGCCACAAAGAGGAGGGGGTCAACTTATTCTCCAAAGTACCGGAGGGCAGGACAAGAAACAATGGATGGAAACTAATCAAGGAAAGAAGCAACCTGGAATGAAGGGAGAACTTCCTAACAATGAGGACAATTAACCAGCGGAACAGTTGTGGGTGCTTCATCACTGGAGGTGTTTTAAGAAAAGACTGGACAGTCACTTGTCTGAAATGATATAGGGTCTCCTGCTTGAACACAGGGATGGACTAGAAGACCTCCAAGGTCCCTTTCAACTCTATTCTGATTGACTGGAGTTGATTTACTTCACCATAACCTAGTTAATGATTTATAGTTTGTGAACCAGCATTCTTAAGTTTAAATCTTAATAGGGGTGATTTTTTTCCCCCCTTCAAAAAGTGATAAAGCAGTTTATACAAAGCTTCAAAAATGCTTCTGACTATGTCAATATATCTCCAGCCATCCTGGATACCCAGACAAACTCAGCTGTGAAGCACCAAGTAGCAGAATGTCATGTTGAAGCATCTCTTTGAAAATCCCTTGCTTCAAATAGGCTTCTGTTGTGGAGATCCCACTCAGCTTTGTCTCCCAACCAGAGAAAGAGTGGTAGGTGAATATGCTGATAGCCTCCTTTTTAGAAATTTGGGGTGTCGGCAAACACTTTAACCTGCCCATTCATTTGACGCTGATCATAGAAATTGAACTGCAGGCAGGGAGGTGGAGAAAGGATGTTTTGGCATGCACTTGGTTTTCCTTTTTGAATAAATAAATAAATAAAATGAATCTAAAAGGAGAGAGAGAGAGAGAGAGAGGAGAGTTGCATGCCGAAGGAAGAACCATCCCAAGAGGAAGCAATGGCAAATAGCGTAATCTGATGCATGTTTATTCCAAAGTTCAGCGAAGTTCATTCCCGTAGCTGCCAAAACTGTAATCAGATAAATTACTCCAGCTTCTGGAGAAGGACAGATTATGCATTGAAACAGGAAGGTGAAACTGTGTAACTAAAGCTACAATAATGCACAGATAGTCCTCGACTTACAACAATTTGTTTAGAGACTTGAAGTTACAACAGCACTGAAAAAAACTGACTTGACCAGTCCTTGCACTTATGACCACTGCAGCGTCCCCACAGTCATGTGATAAAACTTTGGAGCGCTTGGCAACCGATATCTATTCACAACAGTTGCAGGATCCTGAGGTCACATGATCACTGCTTGTGATCTTCCCGGCCAGCAAAGTCAATGGAGGAAACCAGATTTGCTTAATGACCATGTTATTCAATTAACAACTGCAATGATCCACTTTACAACCACGTCAAAAGAAAAAGTAATAGCAGGCACAGCTCAGTTAACAACTGCTTTGCTCAAGCCACAGAAATTCTGCTCTCCATTGCGGTTGTAAACCGAGAATGACCTGTAACTCACTGCTTAATTTGGCAACAGGTAACCCACCAAACTGAAAACTCTGAACATATATAAAAAATCTAGGCTCCTCCCCGTTTTGGTTTCTCAGACGTTGAAAAGGTGACAGGGAAACACAATATTCAGGAGCCTGGGGAACATTTACCGCTGTGAGAATTTTACAGAATTGTCAACTTGGGAGGTTTTGAGATGCAATGTACCTTCTTTCTAAGCACCATTTGGCCTCAACCCACAAGCTGTCAAACAGCACTTGAGCGAGAGCTCTGCAAATTTAATGATTGGAAATGGGTTGAGCATTCATTTTAAGCAGCATCCAAAACCAAACATTTCCACCAATGTGCAACTTGCTTAATGGTAACAGCCTACTTTGCTGGGATTTTTAAACAATTATGACCCTTTTTCCCATCTCTAATAAGATACTCAATTTCCTATTAAGATGTTACTTTCTCTGCAATTTCAATATTGAACCAGTTAGAATTTATTATTAGATTCTAGATCTTTAAAGCTGCAATTCCTGGGCATCTAGCAATAAGCCCCACTGAAAATTAATTTCTGCATAAAGCCGTCCCATGTCCAGAGGAGACAAGCTTATGTCAATAAATGCACATAGGGCAAACGTAGGATAAGAAAGCCAATGGCTCTAAGCTGCTGGAAACATTCATAACAGATTAATTATTGTTATAACCCATTACAGCAGAGTTACAATCCTGCCACCTAAGCAAAAGACTCCAGCCACATTGGTTTGTACAACAATGCACGCAAGAGCCAGAGAGGGCCACACCTGATATAAACATGCACCTACAAATTTGGTTACTGTTTTTTTTAGAGGGTATTATTTGTGTGTCATTTGCAAAGAGCCTTGCGCAATCTAAAGGGAGGCCATTGATTTTCTCAGTAATGGAACGGCTTTGGAACTTCTAATTCCAAATGCTTTCCAGAAAATCAGCTGGAGGCAGGCCCAGAGCCAAACAGCTGCAGCAGAAACTGGAACTGAATGGAAGCAGCATTGCATATTTGAATATATACAAAGGATATTTTATGAACCATTGAGTAATTTCAGATTGCCCCAGTATTCTTGAGAGTTAGAATTTAGATTTAGATTAGGAGAGACAACATTCTAGATCAGGGTTGCCCAACCTTGGCAACTTGGAGATGTGTGGACTTCAACCCCCAGAATTCCCTAAGCAGCCATGCTGTCTGTGGGACTCTGGGAGTTGAAATCCACAAGTCTTAAAGTCGCCAAGGTTGGACACCCTGTTCTAGGTTGAATACTGAACCCCCTATCAATTCTAAGAAATAATTTGCTATGTCATTCAAAGCAGAACACACAATATTCCAGGGACAGGAAACACTTTCAGACAAGCAATTACAATTCTGTGCTTTCTGAGGAGACAACTTTGTATGGAGGCCCACACAGAAAAACACAAGAGCCTAGCTAGTATTACCATACATCTAATCTAGTAGCTTTTTGTCAAGAAATATTAGCAAGATATTCCAGGATATCCCTATTGTCTCTCCAGGGCACCTGGTATTTAAAGATATATTGCCACCAGATGTGGAGGCTCCATTGAACACTGCCTTTCAGAAAGAAAAGTAGCACACAGGATTGCATTAGAGAGTCAGTTTGGTATACTGGTTAAAGTACGGGCCTAGAAACCAGGAGACCATGAGTTCTAGTTCCATCTTAGGCATGAAAGCCAATTGGGTAACTTTGGGCTAATCACCAGGAGATTGTGAGTTCTAGTTCCGCCTTTGGCATGAAAGTCAACTGGGTGACCTTGGGTCAGGCATCCTCTCCTCTTGTTGTGGGAAAAACAGGAGGATGAAGGAGTATTAAGTATGTTTTCCACCTTGAGTTACTTACACAAAATAAAAAAGGCAGGATAAGAATAAAATAAATAAATCAACTATAAAGGTAGAGGTTTACCCTATCCAGTCCTGTCCAAATCTAGGGGGCGGTGCTCATCTCAGTTTCTTAGCCGAGGGAGCTAATATCCAAAGATATTTCCATGGTCATGTGGCCAGCATGGCAATATACCAAAGGTGCACGGAACACTGTTGCTTTCCCACCTAAGTGCTACCTATTTATCTACTTGCATTTGCAATGCTTTCGAACTGCTAGATAAGCAGGAGCTGGGGCATGTTAACTGGAGCTCAGCCCATCACGCCTCGATTGACTACACAATCTTAAAATTCTTGTTACATAAAGTACACACTGCATATTTTGGAGATACGACATGCTGCACAGGGATTGGAGGTTTTTACATCTGGTGCAGAGATCACCAAATGGCTTCATGTTGCCTTTCTGGCTTTAAGCCAGTGGTGGGATTCAAATTTGTGAACAACCGGTTCTCTGTGTGGATGCCGCTTCCGGAAGTCCATTCTGGGCCTGGGCAACAAAAAATTAGCTACCGGTTCTGCCGAAGTGGTGCAAACCGGCTGAATCCCACCGCTGCTTTAAGCCATTCCCCCTTTTATCCCATTTCCCAACTCAGCTTCTAATTTAAAATGACGTGAACTCAAATTGAGGGACAGCCTCTCCCTCCCTAGTTACATCTTCCCATCCCATCAGGTTCAGCAGGAATGGCATTTTCCGAGTCCCATCCGCTAAGGAGTTCTTTCGGATGGGATTCAGGAGCAAGGCCTTTTCAACTGTGGCCTCCCACCCTTTGGAACAACATCCCTCCGCCCAAATGACATTAGTCCTGATCATCTTGGCATTTAGGAAATCCCTCAAATCCCTGCTTCTTCTAACAGGCTTGGGGATCCCACAGAAACAGGGAGCCTGCAAGATAAGTTACAGTGCGTGCAAGATGCTGGCCCATTCCCATACAGTCTTACGGTATTTATATTTGTGTGTAAACCGTTTTTAATCGTTTTTATTTATTTATTTTAACTGGTTGTTTTATTGTATGTTGCCTAGAATCACATCTGTGAGTTGGGCAGCTATAAAAATCTGAAGATAGATGGATGAGAGTTGGTGGAGGATAGATAGAAGTAAATAGAAGATCGATGATAGAAGACAGGATAGATGATAGATAGATAGATAGATAGATAGATAGATAGATAGATAGATAGATAGATAGATAGATAGATAGATAGATAGATAGATAGATAGCTCTAATGAATTAGTTTAATGATATGATTCTGTAAGCCTAATTAATGTGAACCTGTCCACTTTCCTTGTTGCCAGGTTTCTCAAGCCGAGTTCTGAACAACCAAGTGTAAAGAATCTCTCTTTTAATGAAACACATTCTGAATTTCTGACAAAAAACTCAACCACACTTACAGCAGCCATTCACTCCACTTTGGAGATCCTGTTGGCCTGACAAAATATACCAGGGCTCTTCAAACTTGACCCTTTTATGACTTGTGGACTTCAACTCCCAGAATTCCTCAGCCAGTCACGCTGGCTGAGGAATTCTGGGAGTTGAAGTCCACAAGTCATAAAAGGGTCAAGTTTGAAGACCCCTAGAATATACCAACATTGATTTGGTTTATTCATTGATAAACCACTTGAAGTCAAAGAAAACCAGACTACTCTAGCACTTTCCAGAAAAGAGTTCAATATAATTTTCCTTCTTTCCTTCCACCAAACACCCAGGTCCTTCAGCTGAAGGAGTTTCTTATATATGGTGACTCATCTAACAGAAAACAAACAAACAATTGCAGGTGATCAGGTAGGGAAGTTTGAAAATCAGAATGAAATTGGAAGAACAATTGCCAAAATATATACCGGGGGCTGATTAAGAACATCTAGGAGGCAAAGTGGATACTGGTATGAACTAGGACTGAGAAAAGGCAAGTGTCAAATCCATATTTAGCCACAATGAAGTGGAAATGAAGGAAATGATGATCTCTCAGATGAACCTACTTTTCAGGAGTTGTTATGAACCGGGTTAAACCTCTCAGAAAAGGGCAGCATAAAACAAAATACATAGCTCTTGCTGTGACTTTTCAAAGGCCTTTTCAAGCAGTGTTTTTCAAACTTAGCAACTTTAAAATGTGTGGACTTCAACTCCCAGAATTCCCCAACCAGCATGGAATTCTGGGAGTTGAAGTCCCCACATTTTAAAGTTGCCAAGTTTGAAAAATACTGCTGTACAAGAACCTTTAGCCAAATTACTTTCATATCTTCTGATGATGACATGCTTTATTTTAATTCACTTCTTTATTTGCTGTTGCTGGTCTCGTTTTTGTCTTAAATTGAAGACAAAATTGAATTAAATTGAAGAGGGTTTGTTTTTAAAGTCCTATACTATGTCATTGTCTGTGTGTCTGTGTGTCTGTGTGTCTGTGTGTCTGTGTGTCTATCTGTCTATCTGTCTATCTATCTATCTATCTATCTATCTATCTATCTATCTATCTATCTATCTATCTATCTATCTATCTATCTATCTATCTATCTATCTATCTATCTATCTATCATCTATCTACAATGGCACCTCCAGTACTCATCGTGTACACTTTGAGAAGAAGCAACTAAATTTCATTTTTAATGTGTGCCATTGTGCCCACAGGAAAAAATGACAATAAAGGTTATCTAATCTAATCCAATCTTAATTGGTTCCAGGAGCATGATGAATAGCAAACAAATATTTTCTCATGGGGAATAATGTAGTGACTCACAAGGTAGCCGAGAATGACAAGTTCTAGTCTGTGCTTTGAGTACAAAAGAAACGATGAACACTGGGACAAAATTTTCACATCAAAATGTGTTGAGTACCAAATTGAGTTGTGTTTCAAAACAGTTGAGTACCAAGCTACCACTGTATTTACTCTGCTATTGTAATATCCTCATTCTGTTTCTTTTGATGGTTTTAAAAACGTTGCTACCATCCATCAGCTTTGTCTACGAATGGGTTTATCTTGTAGATTGTAAAAAGTAGGAACAACTGGAAATAAATAAAAATTGGTTGCTAAAAATTGTTTTTGCCTAGCAGGTTGGGAATTGACGGTACTATACATATTTTCCATTCTATTCCTGGATGAGAGAAAGAGGAGGTTATGTTGTTCAAGTTGTTAATTATTTTTCAACTCTTGCAGGATGATGACATTGTAGGAGGACAGCTGTGTTTATCTACAGTGACAAAAAAAAAATCAAGAGTCTAGTAGCATCTGATCAGATATGGTAGCATCAGATGCATCTGACGCAAGGAGCTTTAGGTCATGGGATATATGCCTTTTAATAAAAATTGTTAGTTGGAAAACCAGACTGATGAAGGAAAGTTTCACACCCTTTTATAGAATGCCTCAAAGGTCCTGTGATTGTGTGCTGCAGGGCTTGGGCATCTGAAGGCCGAATTTCATTGTAGGACATTGAATGAAAAGTATTTTTTTCTCTGGACCAGAAAATAACTCTTATCTCTCCAGGGGGCTGATGGTAGGCGAAGGTTCCAAGCAGCCTTTGAAATCGGCAAGGATATCTGAGATTGTAAGCTGCAGAAAATGAGGAAAGAAATTGGAAGCATGGCCTCCTGTCACCATACATGCTCCATAACAAAGCAAGAAAATGAAGGCTACCTTTAAATGCATTAAGAGTTTGCTAGCAAAACAGCTTCAACTGATGCAAGAGATGGCCTTCGGTGTACATTATTTGAGGGGGGGAGGAGGGGAAAGACCTGAAATTGCAAGGCCAAGGCAACAGGAACGATGCAGATTATTTATCATTTTCTTTATAAACAGTTTTTTAAAAAAACCTTAGATGAGAGTTAGTGAAAATTGTATTTTTCCAATTATATATTCCAATTATATGTTGCCTCCAGAATTAAGAAAACTTATGTTTTCTTAAGCACTGATGGGGTTACCTAGTTAAGGTAATGAAGCGTCTGCAGGAAAACAAAGCAGGCTCAGAGAGCATCCAGGTCCCCTCATTTCAACCCTGAGCTACAAATATTCTCCTTCACTGGAAACTTCTATTTCTTCAATCGCTTTGCCAATCTGACTGCAGTACGGTTGCCATCCCTGCACACCTGCACATCTCTGTCCCTGCACAGCTAGGAGAGGGACCTTGCCATCCACCATCTCTGGAAATCCAAGGTTACCAAACACAATTCCCTCTGTTGAGTCAGAAAGAAATCTGTGTTTGGAGGTCCCTGCTCTGAACTCCCGCTGGGTGCTACATGGCGTAAGCCCCCTGTCTCCAGTAGGGATCCTCCTTGAAGCCCCCTTCAAACCTCCAGGCATCTTTTTTAAGTTTCTGTTTTCTTCCTCCAGCCACCCACTGTGGTTTCATTTCATTCATTTGCAAGAAATTCCAGGCTGTCTCCAGTGAAGAAAGAGGAGATCCTGGCCTGGATTAAGGCATCAGGAATTTTAGGGGACCACCCTCCCCACCAAAAGTAAAAGGAAAAAAAAAAAGATGCAAAAGTTTGTGTTTTTTTGGGGGGGGGAAGCAATTGCATTAGCTCCATCCAAGCCCACACATCACATATAGACCTAGTAGAAGTCCAGGCCTAACCCGCGGTAGAGAAAACCAGCAAGAAAACTGAGAGCATCCCGGACTGAACTCTTCCTTCTCTTGGCACGAAAAAACGCAAAGCGAGCGGCAAGAGGCCTTCCCGGACACGTTATCTGTTTACCGCGTTCAGAAAACCTCCAAATCACGTGCTTGGGGAGGCCTTTTTGAGGGGTAAAGACGGGCTGGGTCGGGGCTAGTGGGGGGGGGGGGCAAAGGCTTCTTCTTATCCCGGCGAGGCCTGCGCCCGCCGGCGTCCACGCGCAGCCCGAGGGGCGAGACTTCAATGGGGAAAGAAGACTCGCCCTTATGCCGGGCTCCCCGTGCACCCTCCGGGGTCCCACGCCGTCCCCCCTCCCGCGTGTCCTTCTCCTTCTCCCCACGCCCGCCCTGTTCGTCCAACTCACCCAGGGCCAGGCAGAGCAGCAGCGAGACGGGTCGCGGGGCGGCCATGCTGGGGGATGGGATCCAGGCTGCGCTCCCTTCTCGGCCGGGAGGTGGGCCGCTCCGGTGGGCTCGTCCCGCCCTTTCCAAGCAACCTCTTGCGGTCAACAGTCAGACGATCCTGGGCAAGAATCTTCCCGGGAGGGTATTTATAGCTTGCTCAGCGGCCGCCCCGAAAGAAACCCCGCCGCGGCTCGGAATGTCCCAGCCGGATCCACCTGCCCTTGCCTCGGACACCCGATCCTCCTCCCCGGGATCTGCACGGACGTCGGCCGCACGAGGCGCCCCGCCGCTCCTGGCCCCGACGACGACGGCGGCGGCTGCTGCTGCTGCTGCTGCCCCCGTCGCCCCGGGTCTGCGAGGGACCCAAGCCGGGGAGCGAGATGGCACGAAGAAGCAGAGGAGGCGGCCGGCTGCGGGGGGAGCCATAAAAGTTGGGATGGGCCCGAGGAAAGGCGAGCGGGAAGCGGGTCCCCTTCTTCAGCCAGGCACGGGCAAGGCGGCGGCTCCTCCCGGTCGCGCCGCCCAAGGCTCGGCCCCCCGCGCTCCCGCGTCCTTTCGGCTTCAAGGTGCGCCCGGGCCGACAAGGTGGAGGCTTGCGGCCCTGCTCGGCTGAAAGGTCGCGGCTCCCCCCGGCCCGCGAGGAAGCCCCCCGCGCGGTCTTCCCGAAGCCTTTTCTCAATTGGGGTGGGGAGGATGTCGCTTCTCTCCAAATGAGACGCCTCCTCTTAAAAAAAAAAAAAAAAAAGGGAAAAAAAGACCACTTTTCCAAGCAAGCCCTTTGCAAAAGGGAAGCTCTCCGCTGGCGCCCAGGAGGAGCCCGAGATCAGCCGCCTCCTCGGACAGGTGCCTCCGCGGGACTCAAGAGGGCCGGATCCATAGCTTCTTCGCCGGCCGGCTGGCTGGCTGGCTGGCCGGCCGACTGGCTGAAACCTTGGCGCGCTGCAACGGGGGTCGGAGCCACTGCGGTCCCCGCCTTCCGATCTCGCTAAGCCTGGCTCCGCTAAAGGAAGGAGGATCGATTGGAGCTCCTGCGCTCGCTTGATGCGGAAGGGAAGGGAGGGATCGGGCCCGCCCGGGAGCGAGCGGCTGGCTCGCTGGACGACTCCTCGCTTCCTCTCTCCCCCCCCCCAGACCCCTTCTCCTCTTTCCTTCGCCCCCGCGGCGACCTACCCCTCTCCCCCTTTCCTTAGCCTTCTCCGGCGGCGCGCACCGCTGCGGCAGAGGCTGAGCCGCCCGGGAACTGCTCTGGCTCGCTGCTGGACAGGGCGAGGAGGGATGAATCAAAGCGTGCGCCAGGCGGAGGAGGCGGGCGCCGCCAAACTTGATGCATTGCAGCAGCAGCGGCGGCGGCGTAACCGGGGGGAAGCCACGCGGGCCTAAAGCTCGAGGGGTCGAAGGGGAATAAAGGTAGGAAGCCGGGCCAGCCGGGCTGGGCCCGCAGTGGCTTCACCCGCCCGCCTCCGAAATCTGGCGATCATCGGAACGTGAGCGAGGAAGAGGCAGCGTGGGCCGCGGGGTGGAAGGGGGGGAGGGGGAGATGGAAACACGACCATAGGCGGAGGAGGGATGCGTCACTCTCCGCAGTGGCTGCGGAGCCGGTCCCGAGGCACCCCCACCCCCCAGGCGTTGAGTCCCAGCTCTGCTCCCTGCTCTAATCCTCGGTTGGCCGGAACCGCCTAGAGAAGTTTTTCTGGTAAAATACGAGGTCCAGTTGACCAGAAGGAAAGTTTCCCAAACTGCTAGTTGTTGAGGACTGGGTGAGGAGTATGAAAAACACTTTGCACATCCCCAGAGAGCCTCCTGGTTATTGCGGTGGTCCAGAAGGCCGGAAGGAATTCCGGTAGCTTAACTTGCAGGGGAGATTAAATTCCTGACCTCTTCCTTTATGCTCACTCCAGCCCAATGTTGTCCTTTTTGTTTCGCTACTTTTTCTTTGTTGAATTGCAAAGTTGACAAAGTCTTAGTCCTAGTCTAGTTGGAGAGAATGACACTCTGCACATGGGCAAAGGTAAGCTCCTGACTGTAGATTAATTCAATCAATCAATCAGAATAGAGCTGGAAAGGACCTTGAAGGTGTTCTAGTCCAACCCCCTGCTCAAGCAGGAGACCCTATGCCATTTCAGACAAATGGTTTGCAGTCTCTTCTTAAAAACCTCCAGTGATGGAGCACCCACAACTTCTGAAGGCAAGCTGTTCCACTGGTTAATTGTTCTCACTGTTAGGAAGTTTCTCCTTAATTCCAGATTGCTTCTCTCCTTGATTAGTTTACATCCATTGTTTCTTGTCTTCGGGTGCTTTGGAAAATAGGTTGACCCCTTTTTTGTGGCAGCCCCTCAAATACTGGAATACTGCTATTATGTCACCCTTAGTCCTTTTTTCTAGGCTAGCCAAACCCAAATCCTACAATCATTCTTCATATGTTTTAATTTCCAGGCCTTTAATCATCCTAGTTGCTCTTCTCTGCATTTTTTCCAAAGTTCTCAACATCTTTTCTGTAATGTGGTGACCAACTCTGGATGAAATTCTACTTTCCAAATGTATTAGGGGAAATACTTTGAATGGCCAGCTCAAAGGTTCTGGAGTAAGTAATCTTGGAACTTTGAATGGTCAGTAAATGACTGATAGTAAATCGAGGACTACCTGTAGCGGGACAAAGACAAGAATCTAGCTTAGCATTGGCAGATGTTTTCTGCATCTTTTACCTACCAAGCAACCCTTGTAATGGGCCATGAAGCAGGAGCAGGTTTTTGTCACCATCAACCAAGGTCAGCTCTCTGTTGCAATGGCATTCAGTAGTAGCAAAGCTACTACTGCTCTTTACCCCATTGCAGTTTTAGTTTAGTCTTAGTTTTGCATGAATGCTGGTCTTGGGCTTTTGACCGTAAAGGCTTGACTAGATCACATCTGCTGGACAAAAATGTGCAAGTACCATCAAGTACCATCATGGGGATTATGTGCGTAGATGGCACAAATTCTACCAACCATGCTTTTTAAAAAAAATAATAATTCCTAAATGTCAAAAGAGCTTTTTAGCCTGTTGGTTAGGAACCCCTGGAGAGTCACCGTAACTTAGAAGGGGATTGCAGCGTGTTTAGAATTAGCTCCAGGCAGAGGCTTTGTGTCTGTCTGTGCCTGCACAAGTCCCATGACTGATGGCAATCCTGAAAACCTTGAGAAGTTTGGGTGTGTGTCCAAATGGTATTGATTCCTAGTGATTGCCTAGACTAATTCTTGCAGTTTCCTTGGCAATATCTTTCAAAAGTGCCTTTGCCTTCTTCCTAGGGCTGGGAGAGAGTGACCCATCCAAGGTCACCCAGCCAGATTTCATGCCTATGGCAGGACTAGAACTCACCGCCTCCTGGTGATTGGCCTAAAGTCACCCATCCACCTTTCAGGCTTAAGGTGGGATTAGAACTCACAGTCTCCTGGTTTCTAGCCTAATCCCTTAACCGTTAGAATACATCAAACTGCTCTCTTGAGAAGCCTTCTGATATTAACTTAGAATGTAATGAGTCAATGTTTACTTTTTATGCAGTTCTGGCTTTAGAGAAATAATTCAGTATTGTAGTTTGACAATAAACCAAAGAAGCTATTTTGGCCTTGCACGGGAGACACTGAAAAATAAATACATTTCTTTCACTAAAGAACAAGGGCAGAGCTCAAAAAAAAAAAAAAAAAAAAGGAAGAACTTGGGCAATTGTATTTCACCTTGATCTAATTGTAGGATTGTTTTAAGTAGGAAAACTGGAGAGGGGCAGAAGTACTGCATGCTCCCATCAGCTCCCCTATATAGGACCAGTAGTAGTATAGATATACATAAATGCATTTGATTTTCTTGCTGCCTTCGTCAAGATAAAAGCAGGGCCATATCATCAAGTAACCAGCCTTTCAAGGATGTCCAGACAGGGAACCAAAACTATGAGTACTAACACTATGAATGAAGGCAAATTTACGTGTCCCAGGATAATGTTTTCCAATCTGGGTTGGTCACCAGGACCAGAGGTTTAATCTTCCAAGCTTTCAGACTTGTGCTGGAGTCCATCCTCAGGGAACTTCTCTTCAATAGATCCTGAATCTATTTGGATCCTGCAACTAACACTACCTTTATTGTAAGTTTATAATAACAAAATCTTGCTAATTATTTTGTAATAGAAGGAGAATAAGAGGGATTGGTGACAAGAGAAGAAATGGTATTAATGAATAAAACTTAAGAATGTTATTGTGGGAATAATATATTCATTCCAGATATAATTATTATGTTAGGGAAAAGGGAAATGAGGGATACCCGAAGTGTTAATAATATGTTTATTTAAGGCTAATTGGAATATGGTAACTGTAAATTAGTAAAGCCTAAAAACAGGATTTGGATCTTTATAAAAGATAAGATAAAGATAAATAACCTTTATTGTCATTTTTATATTGTGGGCACAATGGCACACATAAAAAATGAAATTTAGTTGCCCGCTCTCAAAGTGAAACATATACATGACACACACCTAAACATACTATGAAACATACTGAAACGTGATTGATGTTTGATAGGATTGTTTGAAGTCTATTTAGAAATGTATTAATTTGAATATGTAACACTATATGAGGGAAATAGAGAGGGAATCTTTAATGAATTAATTTGAGCTATATATTTATGATTTTTCTTTTGGATGTTTGATGTACCCATCTCCACGTTGTTTCCTAAGCACCTTGATGTAACCTTCCCACCCCTATAAAAATCCAATAAAATATATATATAAAAAATAATTTAAAAAAACAAAAAACAAAATCTTGCAAGTCTGAAAGCACTTCTCCCCTCTCTTTATTTTTACTTTCCAGAGAATTAGGGACAGTCCCTTTTGAGATGCTTTCTACACTCCCATTCCTTCTGTGAGCTGAGACATCCCTTGCCTAATTAGTGTCTTGCCTGTCTTTCTCCTGCCTTCCAAGATCATTCTTACACACCCTTGTGAGCTGCACCCCTTTTGTATATCCTTGTGACATCACGGCACATGTGCAAAAGAGGTGGGGCATGCATTCCAATCATGCTTTTGTCCATCTCGGGGACACGGAATGCAAAAACAGTTAAACAAAAGTCTGCTAAGTTTTGGAAAAGAAGAGGGGATGAGAAAGAAACTCAAGATAACCCCAGTTTGACTTTTCTTTGGTATAAGAAGGTAGGAGGCTTTTCAAGATTCTGTTATTACCCACTGCAACAATAAAGTGAAATTCCAGTAATTCTTGTGGCGTCTGATCCCCAAACTGGCCTACTTCAAAAGGCTGACATCCATCTTGCAAGCCAGACAAGAGAGAAATTGTAGGCACAATGGAAAAAAAGCAAGGCAAACATATTTAGACAAAAACGTTTTTTAAAAATACATCCCTCCCCAAAAAGACACACACGAAGGCACTGCAAACTCCGATCCACGGTCTTTATTTCACTCCCTAATAAATAAGCCCTGGCGTTTCTTTTCTTTTCTCTTCTGGAATTGCAAACACACTGGATTATTAATACTGAACAGATCTACAAAAAATGAAGGAACGAGACCACCCCTCCCTCCCCCAACCCCAATTTTAATGGGAGAAGGGTAAAAAAGGGAGAAGGTCTGAAACCTGGGTCTCCCAGGTTTTGGGGGAAAGGGAACACAAGAGTTGACAGACACATAACCCCCTCTCCAGGAGGGGGCAGATTTAATGCCCCCTCCCTGCCCCTGGCAGTATATTTGAAGGGCTTAGAGGCCAAGATTGGCAGTGAAACTTCACTTTATAGTGGACAATACAGCTGCTTTGTGGGAAGGCAAGGCCCAGATGCTGTTATCCACGAGGCTGATGTGGCACACACAGCATGCTGCACAGGGTTTAAAAAAATAAAACCCAAACGGAACCAACCTTCTGGACTGCACCCAGATACAACATTCCCTAAAAAGCACCATTTGGAGCATTATGTACTAAATTATCTTGGTTTGCCTGGCGCACCAAACCAAATGCCTGGTGAACGAGAACAAACGTTAGCACTTTACCCATCCTCTCAATAGCTATATAGACCATTTGTTAACAGAGTTTTAAAGTGTTTTCCAAATTCAAAAAAAGCTGCGCCATTGGAGGTGACAGAATACTTAAAACCCTGTAACCTGCCTTGGCTACAAAGTCCATTTTCAATAAAGCTCAAATGGTGACTATTTCTGGTCCAGATTACACACAGTTTTAAGTCGTCGTTTTTCAGTCTTAGCAATATTAAGATGTCTGGACTTCCAACTCCCAGAATTCCCCATGCTGGTTGGGGAATTGTGGGAGTTGAAGTCCAGAGATGTAAAAATGCTCAAGGTTAGAAACCCTGCATTAAGCTGATGACTATGCACAGTGGGAAGATAGGTGTGCTTTTTCATCAGACGTTTGGATTTAGTGTTGCGTAAATACAGTCGAGGTGAGCAGAGCTCAGATGATACTTTCAGAAGTCAGATACTACTCAGAAAAGGACTGGACTGGACTCCAGCATCTATATGTGTGTATATAGAAGTGCTGGTGTATGTATCTTTCAAAGTTCCAGGGACACTTCAAGGGTGACCCCTTGTTCAGAAAGTTTTCTGTGATAACAGATGCCATCAACAAGAAGATGCTGTAGTCCAGCCACCCCCCCCCCCCGCTTTTCTGTGTGAGAAAATGCGGGGCTGAAGATGCTTTACCCTATCAGAGGTAATTGGTTGGGAAGATCCCTTTGAAGAACGTTGACAATCTACCCACCAATGGTAGGAAAGACAGCAGGGGAGCAGCAGGGAAGAGAGCTGAAGAAGGAATGAACCCCCTTGGAGCCTCTGAATTGCTTTCACCCCACCATCAAGAACAACAGCAATAGCACTTAGACTTATACACCACTTCACAGTGCTTTACGGCCCCCTCTAAGTGGTTTACAGAGTCAGCCTCTTGCCCCCAACAATCTGGGTCCTCATTTTACCGACCTCAGAAGGATGGAAGGCTGAGTCAACCTTGAGCTGGTCAGGATCAAACTGCTGGCAGTAGGCAGTCAGGAGAATTAGCTGCAATACTGCCTTCTAACCACTGCGCCACCACAGCTCTGTTCATGATCGCTTGTTCGTGTGTGGGTGTGTGTGTGAGAGAGAGAGGGGGGGGGAAGGGAAGGGAAGGGAAGGAAGGAAGGAAGGAAGGAAGCAAGGAAGGAAGGAAGGAAGGAAGGAAGGAAGGAAGGAAGGAAGGGAATGGCAGAACTTGGTTCTTTGCTGTCCTCCATTAGGCTATCTTAGCTATTGAGTGAAGTTTCAGTGCAAAAGATAGATTCCCGCTCCAGAGGCCATCCCCCGCCCAAAACTGATCCCACCCTCCTTCCTCCCCAAACAATAGCTGGTGCCAGGATACGGGAAAATCAAGGATTCTTGGGGGTCCTGGATGCAATATAAATAGCACTGAAGTGGAAAAGGGATGAAGAGAAGTCCCTACAGGAACAATCCCAGGAAGAATGATCCAAGAGAGATGTTCCCGGCAAAACAGGTTCCACAAGAGATCCATCGCTATCAGTGGCACTCTTGAGGATAATGTCCAGGTGATGGATCTGGTGAGAAGCACAGTGCTGTCTCCTCCCACAGGATGCCCACACCACTGGTTCAACAGTTTCTGAGACGGATCTCAGGAGTCTTCTTTCTGGTAACTCAGCAACCTCCTCAAAAGAGAGAGAGGGATACTGTGGCTTCACTCCGGTTCCAACGGCGGCTCTGCCACCATGATGCCTTGCTGCAACTTCTCCAAGGAGAGTTTCATCTGGTGGAAAGTGAAGAATAAGTTATTCCCCAAAGAGGAAAGCATTGCCCCAACCAAGAAGAAGGAAGCTCTGCTTGAGTTCACATAACATATTAAGCTCTGCGTTTTACTGGACAAGGCAGAACTGGTTGCTTTCACAAAGCACCGCAAACCATCAACCAAAGATATCATGATACTGGTTGAACCGAACCTATAGGCAAAGATCCCATCAGTATTTCACCGCATATTTGTGCTCCACTTGTAGACGAGCCTTAAGCCAGCCTTCTGTAACCTTGTGACTTCCATACAATTGTTTCAACACATCTTGAAGGAATCGGGGTACTAAAGGCTTGCTTAAACTGTCGCCGTAGCAATTCATAGTCAAATATGAGTGTTGGGTACCCAATTCCATATCCTAAGATTTTGGATTTTCCGTTTTTTGTTAAAGAAATAAGGATGGAGAATCTGTGCTTCTCCCATCACTGGATCTGGCAACTCCAAAGATCCCTCAAAAAGATATGGAGAGCCACCGGTTCCCCATCCTTGCCTTGAAGTTACAAAAAGCTGGTTTCAAAACCTTTGGTATAGAGGTAGACAATCTGGTGCCTTCCTGCCCATTTGAACTTCAACTTCCATCAGGACCAACCTGCCTGACAATGATAAGGGACTGTAGGAATGAAGTCCGATATCTCTTAATCTCCACTCTATGGTCAACATCTGCTGGAAATCTCTTGACACTAAAAAGGGCTTCTGGAAACCAAGAGTTGGAGCATCGTTTCTCACATTTTCGATGAACTAGCAGGACTGGAGGAACATTCAAAGTGGAGAGCTCACCTCATCCAGAAGTTCCACGGATGCCTTCAGGATCTGTTTCCACTTTTGCACTTCCACACTATGGAACTGTTTTTGCAACTCCAGAATCTCTGCCCATTCCGAGGCTGTCTGTGGAAGTTTCCTGCCAGGCAAGGAGACAGAATTTTCTTAACTGTGATGGATCAGCAGTGTGTCTGCTTCTTGAGTTCACTTTCTGTGAATTATCACACCCCTCACTACTGTTTAATGCAGAAGTCATTTGGCCTTCCAGAACCTAACTGCCCTGATTCTAAGGCTGGGGGAGAAGCTATATTCTCTATAAACTTTTTATAGCAATTTAGGGCAATATCCTAAAACATATTGGAAGGGGTGAGATGTTATGGCCATTTGGGCTTTAGAGGTATGGAAGGAAGGTTATAATTCTATTTTAGAAGCACGTTAGGCCTATCAGAAAATCAGCTTGCATCTACCTGGGGTTTCTGGAATTTGCAAGACACATCCAAATCTTGGTTGGTCAACCCTGATGGATGGTCTTCATCTGAAAACGTTTTCCAAGCATCCTTCTAAAAAAGGCACGACCCAAGTTTTAGGAATCCTTCCTCAAAAGAGTCTGGTATCTATCTTACAGCTTCACTATGTCAAACAAAAAACATTTCATTTGCTCAGGCATTTTAAAAACTGTTAGAAGTTCACAGCATTTTATTGCCAATTATTTTCTCTCAGTTACTGTACGGTGAGATTTTTTAATTGGGTTTTATACTGTTTTCTTGTTTATTCCACTCAGTGGGCTGCATTTATTAAAGAGCAATTAATTAATTCTATTGGCTATACAAAGGTAAAGGGCATCAGCTTCCTAAATCCTGTCAAGCAATATTTCAAATAATTTACTGATCCTCTGTATTCATCCACCTGTTTAATATACATTTATATCTCACTTTTCCTCCAAAAAGTGGTACTCTTTCTTTGTTTTATTCTAACTTCTCTATAAGATAAATTCACTTAAAAGAATTGATTCTATGTCCTCCTTAGGGATAGACTAAAAGCCCGACATGTTTATTTGAATTACGATATGCTTTTCCAGGCAATAACCCAGAACATTTCAATGTTAGACAGTATGTTTTCCAAAGTTGTGCTCAAAACAAATTGTAAGTCTTAGGTTAATCAATGTTTAAAAGCACTTGAAAAACTTTACAGATACAATAAAGACAATTCTTTTAAAATACTCTGGATAATTCATCATCTTTGTTTCACATAGAATCAAATCTTGGTTTACCACTAAAGATCTAACTCAGCAAGGAATGTAAATAATGTTGGCTTCCTTTTGAGGGGTCATGATATGCTTTGAAATATTTTGTTAATAAATATGTTTATTATTCCACTTGTATCTATTTGGGTTTCTGCTGTCTCTTTATTGATTTATACCCAGCCTTTCAACAATAAGACAATATTGTTATGACTACATTTTTTTACATTTTAAGCATCAAGGTTTTGCAAAGCAAAATGGTCAAAATGGTTAGTGGATTTGATTTAGAGTTCAAAAGCATCACATGTATAAACATACATAATTTAATTCTGGCTAATTTAAAAATATTTTCATATCAGAGAAGACTTCAACTCTTGGAAATCCCCAGCCATAAATGCTATTGATGGACTGGTGGATTATGTACCATCAAGTCAGCATCTACTCTAAGCAATCACATAGGTAGATGTTCTTTCAGATGGTCTGTCCCAACCTGGTCCTTCAGTTCGTCCAGAAGTGTAGCCATTGCCACTGTAATTGAGTCCACCTACCTTACTGATGAACATCCTCTTCTCTCTCCTTCTACCTTTCCCAGCATTATAAATTTCTTAAGGGAGTTAGAGCTTTACATAATGTGTCCAACATATGAAAATTTGAATCTGGTTATTTGTATTTTGAGTGAGAAGTCTTGAACAGATTTGTTCTGTGATCTATCTATTGCTTGTTTTCTTGGCTCTACATTATATTCTCAAGGAGTGTTATCCAACGTCAAAGATCCAAAGTTGCTTCTTCAAAGTCCAACTTTCACTTCTTTAAGGTGTCACAAGAAAGCCCACTGCTTGCAGTCTGATGTTTGTAAATATTGGCTCATTAAGACATCAGAGCATCTTTTTCAAGGTCTTCATTGCTACCATTCCAGACCAACAGGTCAAGGACTTAAAACGAAAGGAACTTGAGGTGCTCCAGGCATTATTGAACTGCAACTTCATGCAGCCTCATTTAGTCTCATTCCTAATGCTGAAGGATTTTGGTAGTTCAGTAATGTCTAAAGCAGGGGTCTCCAACCCCTGATCCGTAGACCGGTACCGGGCCGCGGCATGCCAGCAAACCGGTCCACACAAACAAGCAAAGCCCCATCCACGGGATGCAGGCAGCAGACAAAACCACGCCCCCTCTGGTCCGCGGAAAAACCTCTCTCCACGGAACCGGTCCCTGGTGCCCAAAAGGTTGGGGACCTCTGGTCTAAAGGATCACAGATTCTTTTTCAAGGTCTTCATTTCTACCATTCCAGCTGCTAATTTGCAGCATATTATTTCTTGACCTAAATACTAAATTATATTAAACCAGCAGTAAGCTACCTGGAGAAGATTGTTCTCCCTTTCCTTCAATTCAAACTGCATTTTGCCAAGATTTCTGAGAGAATTCAGGAGCCCAAATCCATGAGCTGTGGTGGTGCAGTGGTTAGAATGCAGTATTTGCAGGCTGACTCTGCATTCCACCGTCAGGAGTTTGATCCTGACTGGCTCAAGGTTGACTCAGCCTTCTGTCCTCCTGAGGTCAATAAAATGAGGACTCAGATAGTTGGGGACAACATGCTGACTCTGTACACCACTTAAGAGAGTGCTGTAAAGCACTATGAAGGGGCATATAAGTCTAAGTGCTGTTGCTATATTAGCTTGGCATTAAATTCTCAAAATCTCTTAAGAGTAAAAGAACGTCAGTCTCCCATTTTCTCTTTCCCAGAGAGTCTTTCTCACCCATTGGAGAGTGCATACGTCTGCCATGACTCCACAGTTCGAGCTGTGTGCTCCAGAGACCACAGCCGGTAGAACAGCATCATGTTGAGGATGACCAGAACTAAGAGACTACAAAGAAACACAAACACGTTGGTAACATAAAGGACCCGCGTTCAGACCAAGGAGGCACTCAATTCTAGCTAGAATGTGGTAGGATTTAAATGACCAAAAATTCCTCCCTAATTCACAAGCACTTTGGGGGATTCTGTCAAGAGTCAGAATCAGAATGGATACTCGGTGGGAACGACCCCTTCAAGATCATGATTAAAATGATGCCTGATAATCATTAAAATGGGATTAAAATGTCCCGATAATCTTTTTTTATAATTTCCCAAGAGTAACAATCTAGTCAAATAGCATCCCTAAAGACGGCCTTCAAAAGTTTGCCTTAATCCTGCAGTGGATCTATTTGGTTTGGCTTCGAGTGGGGTTAAACCAGCCTTTATAACTGAAACAAACCCCCGGCTTAATGCAGTGGGTGAACTGGGTCTTTAAATCACCAAGCTAGTGACCGCAATGGTCGTAGAGGAAACATATCAATGCATCTGGATCAACAGAGGAGGGAGAGAAGCAACATCATGCACGCCATGCTGTCGTTGTGCAGCAGATATGAATTTCATAATTTGCACAACTTCATTGGGGCTTGTATCAGGCATCCATGCGTTGATAGTGCTGCCGGTGGAAAAGATGATCTCAGCCTGAGCTAATGAAGGGGTCTGTGGCAGGCAGACTGATTCCCAGGGATAGTCTTACTATTTTTGCATAGGCAATCACATTAACCTTGGAGACAAAATCCATCTTCCTTTCAGTGGCTGGCCCTCTAAGCTTTAAAAATGTATAGGCTGAAATATAAGAAGCCTTAGGAATGAAGATAGATAGGGAGAAAGTTAGCCTCCCCACTCCCACCATTTGCAGGACAGAACAGGGATGTAAGAGCAACTGATAAGTTTAATGAGGTGAACAAGAATCACGTAAGACAGATTCTGGCTAAGGGTTCGGGCCACTGTTTTTCCCTCCCGTTTCCTGTTTAATCTGGTGGGGATCACAGTTTAGAATTGGGGCGAGGGATAAGAGACACGGTAAGCAGAGTGCAGTCGGGGGTGGGTGGGTGTGGGCTAACAGTGGAAGACATCATGGAAATGACTGCCAGGTGGCTCAGGCAGAGACAAGGAGAGGATTGAAATGGCAGGAATCATGAAGGCAATCAAGAAACCAGATCCAAGCCCGGATGAAGAAGCCACTTGGGACTGGGAACAAAAGAAAGAAAGAAGAAAGGAAGGAAGGGTGGAAGCTGCAGGTTTTCAAAGCAGGAAGGCATGGCAGGATGGGATCAGGTGAGGGGCACAGGTATGTTCAAGGCAGTAGCAACATGGCCAGAGCTGGAGGGTTGTTGGCATACAATACCTCACACAGATCCTGTGCGGAGGCGAGAAAGAAGAGAAGAGAAGAGAAGAGAAGAGAAGAGAAGAGAAGAGAAGAGAAGAGAAGAGAAGAGAAAGGAAGGAAGGAAAGAAACAAGAGAAAGAAAAAGAAAGGAAAGAAAGAAAGAAAGAAAGAAAGAAAGAAAGAAAGAAAGAAAGAAAGAAAGAAAGAAAGAAAGAAAGAAAGAAAGAAAGAAAGAAAGAAAAAGAGATGAAGCTTTGTTCCTGCGTTCTCTCATCAATTAAAAAAAGAAAAGGGAAAAAATATCCAGCATAGATGCTGCCACACCAGACCTTCCCAAACTCTATTGTACTTTTCAGACAAATAAGGTTGCTAATTTAGCCGGAAATTAAGTTAGTTAAACTAGAAACCTTTTTATTCAATTATGTTTTATGGCATGTTAACCGTTGGGAGCTGCCCAGAGTCATGAATCTGAACATTTCTTTGAGGGGGGGAGGAGGCAGATAAATTGAAATAATCAATAAACCAACCCACCTTGAGAAAAGAAGCAGGGTGAGGGATCTTAGGAAGATAGTGGTACACTTTAAGCATAAGCCAGCATAATTTTTTTTAATGTATTAGTGACTAAGGAAAACAAACGTGAAAGCCAAAGCACCCAAGGCTTTCCAACCAGCCTTGACAGCTCTGGGGCTTGACTCCCCCCCCCCTTTTGCTACAACCCACCTAGCAATGGGGCAACAAGGTCATTTCAGTTTGGGGAGCAGAGAGGGGAGCCTTGTTTTGATGGTCATGCAAGTTACTTTATTACTTTATTTACTTTCAGCCAGCCTTGCTGTCTTTGAGGCCACCCTATCCATTAAGCAGAATTCCAGGCTCCACTAAAACCCCATTCTGATGGCATCATGGGTGTTCTAGAATAAAGCCAGCCCTCTTCCTGGCTTCAGTGGACTGGACTCTTTCTTGACTTCCTAAGTACAGTAAGCTGTAACCCTATGTGAGTTGTGACCTTGTGTAGATTCTGCTGTGTATACTTCTAAGTTTGCAAATGGGAAACTCATATACAGAACTCTAGAAAAGCCTTCCCTGAGAAAGGGCCTCCAGATGTGTTGGGACTGTTATCCAGAGCCAGCTCTGCTCTGGGCTGGCTGGACAAGTTGAAAGTTGCAGTCTGCCTCTACAGAACATCAGGTTTGAAAAGGCTGGTCTGGATCAGCCTCCCAGATATATGGAGTTCAGTTCCCCAACCGGTTCCAACCACTATTGAGAACTTTGGGAATTGAGGTGAATGCACTTGCAGGAGATCAGAATGGGGGAAGTTCTCTAGATGCTCTCCAAACACAGCCCCACCTCCCCCCAAAGCAGCTTCCTTACACCAGACTGATGACAAGGATCACGGTGGAGACGGTCTGTCCCTGTCCTGGCTCCAGGAGTTGTTCTGAAAGACGTGAGGTCAGGCTGCCTAGAGAACAGAAGACCAACAGGTCAAGCACTTAAAACGAAAGGAACTTGAGGTGCTCCAGGCATTATTGAACTGCAACTTCATGCAGCCTCATTTAGTCTCATTCCTAATGCTGAAGGATTTTGGTAGATCAGTAATGTCTAAAGCAGGGGTCTCCAACCCCTGATCCGTGGACCGGTACCGGGCCGCAGCATGCCAGCAAACCGGTCCACACGAACAAGCAAAGCCCCATCCGCGGGATGCAGGCAGCAGACAAAACCACGCCCCCTCTGGTCCGCGGAAAAACCTCTCTCCACGGAACCGGTCCCTGGTGCCCAAAAGGTTGGGGACCTCTGGTCTAAAGGATCACAGATTCCCTGTATATCACGGAAGGGAAAGGAATTAGACCCTTCTTAACAAGGAGACGTACCTGAAGGGCGAACAGTTCGCGATGCACCTTCACTATCGGGTAGCGTGGGCATTGGGGCTTCAACATGGGGAGCTCTCCAGCTCAGGGTCCGTTTCCTGCGACGCAATCCAGACAAGAGACCCCGGGGTTCTTTGCCATGGCAGCTGTCCTCTAGCAGACCCTTTTCTGCTTGCACCAGTGCCAGTTCTGAAACAGCATTTGACCACAGAGGTGTAGATGTTGGAGGGCTGAGTTCCATGCCTAAAATCACGATCCTGATAAGAGGATCCTCTCTCCTTTTCCAAAACATCTACTCGTTTGTCTCATTCTGCACATGACTACAGGTGAATATCTCAGATAACTTCAGAACTACCTATTCTCTAAAAACCTCTACTGGGAGAAGTTGATGAACACTTTATAAAGCCCTAGTGAGACCACACCTGGAATACTGCAGCCAATTTTGGTCACCATATCACAAAAAAGACGTTGAGAGTCTGGAAAAAAATTCAGAGAAGAGCAACTAAGATGATCAAAGGCCTGGAGACTAAAACGTACGAAGAACGGCTGCGGGACTTGGGTTTGGCCAGTCTAAAGAAAAGACGAAATAGGGGAGACATGATAGCAGTGTTCCAGTATCTGAGGGGCTGCCACAAGGCAGAGGGGGCCAGGTTGTTCACCAGAGCACCAGGGCGAAGGACGAGAAGCAATGGTTGGAAACTGATCAAGGAGAGAAGCAACCTGGAATTAAGGAGAAACTTCCTGACAGTGAGGACAATCAACCAGTGAAACAGCTTGCCTCCAGAAATCGTGGGCGCTCCATCACTGGAAGTTTTTAAAAAGAGACTGGACAATGGTATAGGTCCTCCTGCTTGAGCAGGGGGTTGGACTAGAAGACCTCCAAGGTCCCTTCCAGCTCTATTCTATTCTATTCTATTCTATTCTATTCTATTCTATTCTATTCTATTCTATTCTATTCTATTCTATTCTATTCTATTCTATTCTATTCTTATTTCTATTCTATTCTATTCTCTATTCTATTCTATTATTATTTCTATTCTATTCTATTCTATTCTATTATTATTTTTATTCTATTTTCTATTCTATTTTCTATTCTATTCTATTCTATTTTCTATTCTATTCTATTCTATTCTATTCTATTTCTATTTCTATTTCTATTATCTTCACGAATGGGAAGACAAGAGGGAACCCAACCCCAGACTGTGTTGTACTTGTTCCAAAGCACAAGTTCTGCACTGTAGCTTTTCTCCCTGATTCACTTACCCAAGTGCTGGAAGTATTCTTCAACACCGCTCCATGCATTTTTTTCAATGAAAGTCTTCACAAGGGTCCATGGCTGCTTCCGATACCGGATTTCAGAGGAGACTCTGTAATGGAGAACAGCTGTTACACATGAGGCAAAGAACCTTTCTGTTTCCCTCATGGAATGCTGGGAAACCTGACGAGGAACCCCTTTGGCAAAGAATGGAATACTTCGCTTGGCTTGCAACGAAAAGGAACTCTGGTGTCATATATAATCTTTCCTATATCTATCTCATCTTTTTTCCATTTCATCTGCAGTTACAAAGATCAGGTGTTCTCCAAGGAGATCAGAGGCTCAGTAACCTTTTTGTTTTCAGTCATGCTTTGTGGCTGAATGCTGCAGGTAAAATGACCCGAAGATGCCCACAATCATGCATTTAGATTACAGTCTCTATCTCAATATGAACTCTGAGCTGCAAACTTTGAATTGGCTGGCTTAATTTGGTTTGGTTTGCTTCTTCCCCATTCTGATTGAATAACAGAATAACGGAAGGGACCTTGAAAGTCTTCTAGTCTAGTCTAAGCCCCTGCTCAAGCAGGAAATCTTATACCATTTCAGATAAATGGTTGTCCAAACTCTTCTTAATAACTTCCAGTGTTGGAGCATTCACAGTTTCTGGAAGCAAGTCATTCCACTGATTAATTGTTCTCACTGTCAGGAAATTTCTCCTTAGTTCTAGGTTGCTTCTCTCCTTGATTAGTCTCCATCCTTTGCTTCCTGTCCTGCCTTCAAGTGCTTTGGAGAATAGGCTGACTGCCTCTTCTTTGTGGCAGCCCCTGAGATATTGAAACACTGCTATCATGTCACCCCTAGTCCTTCTTTTCATGCAGCATTGATTGATGTAGCATTGTACCCAAGCAAAGAGTTTTAGAGAATTTGAGCTTTTGTACATCTTTGTCTAATGAATGCATTGTCCTGCTACTGATTTAGTTTAGACTACAATGGCATCAAGAGGGTTCTCTAATGCTTTTGCTCCCCTTCGAGCGCAAGTGAACTATGCATCCAGAGAAAAGGGATTTTGTAAGCTGATATCCTCCTTGGCCTGGTATGGTTTTGATATATTAATCAGATTCAAAACACACAAAAAAGCAACCAAAATGTAACCAGGAGCCACTTGTGGAGATGGGTAGCAGTGCAAATTAATTGACTGATTGATTCATTGAAAGGGAAGAAAGAAAGAATGAACTCCTAACAAAGAGGAATGAATCATAAGCCGTATTTTATGTAGTGATGCAATGACACGACTCACTCGTTTGTATCAGTTGTCATAATACGAAATCTAAGTTGCATGCCTGGCTAAGGAATTCTGGGAGTTGAAGTCCACAAGTCATAAAAGGGCCAGGTTTGAAGACCCCTGCTCTAGAACATCATGACACATGTCAAGATTTTGATGAACCTGAAGCTTATTATGGCTTCCACTGGCAACCTGCTCCCTCCGCCCTGTTACTTCCCCAGGAATTTCCCCTCTGTTTTAGACTTCTCTAACCTAACACCCTGTTTGCCAACTGTACGGATGCAGAAGGGAGCGATCCAAGAATTAATACCTGAGCCTGGCCTTGCTTTTGGCTACGGTGGTGATGCAGTACCGATGCACAGTGTAGAAGTAATCCTGGTAAGGGATGCCCTGAGTGACCACTTCTGAGTCCACCACACAGCCTCCATTCTTGGAACTGGCACGGAAAAGAGTCTAGCATCCAGCAGGCAAAGAGGAAGAGAAAAGCATGATAAGCGCAGACATTCAGTTTTTAATACCCACTCTTGGTCAATGCTATGCCTTTACCCATGCCCCTCAGTGTGTTCAGACAACAGTCTCCAGGAAGCAGTGGCTTAAAAGTTAGCACAGGTAATCCTCAGCCTATGGCCACAATTGAGCCCAACATTTCTGTTGCCAAGTGAAACACCTGTTAAGTGAATTCTGCCCCCTTTTATGACTTTTCCTGCCACAGTTGTTCAGTGAATCACCACAGCTGGTAAATTAGTAATATGGTTGTGAAGTGAATCTGGTTCCTTCGCTTGTCAGAAGGTCACAAAAGGGGATCACAAGATCCTGGGTCATAAATATGAGTCAGTGGTCAAGCATCCAGATCACCTGGCCATGGGGATCTGCAACAGTCGGTAAGTGTGAAAAATGGGTAATTAGTCGCTTTTTTCAGTGCCGGTGTAACTTTGAATGGTCACTAAATGATTTGTTGTAAGTCAAGGACTATCTTTACCGGGCCAGCAAGCAGATCAAAATACCATGACCTTGCTTTAATAATAATAATAATAATAATAAAGTTGGAAGGGACCTTGGAGGTCATCTAGTCCAACCCCCTGCTCAGGCAGGAAACCCTATACCATTTCAGACAAATGGCTGTCCAGTCTCTTCTTAAAAACTTCCAGTGTTGGAGCATTCACAGCTTCTGAAGGCAGGTTGTTCCACTGGTTAATTGTTCTAACTGTCAGGAAATTCCTCCTTAGTTCTAGGTGGTTTCTCTCCTTGATTAGTTTCCATCCGTTGCTTCTTGTCCTGCCTTCAGGCGCTTTGGAGAATAGCTTGACTCCCTCTTCTTTGTGGCAGCCCCTGAGATATTGGAACACTGCTATCATGTCCCCCCTCGTCCTTCTCTTCATTAAACTAGACATACCCAATTCCAGCGCCGTTCCTTATATGTTTTAGCCCCAGTCCCCTAATCATCTTTGTTGCTCTTCTCTGCACTCTTTCTAGAGTCTCACATCTTTTTTACATCGTGGTGACCAAAACTGGATGCAGTATTCCAAGTGTGGCCTTACCAAGGCATTGTAAAGTGGTATTAACACTTCACGTGATCTTGATTCTATCCCTCTGTTAATGCAGCCTAGCACTGTGTTGGCCTTTTTGGCAGCTGCAGCACACTGCTGTCTGCCCCTCTTCATATTTTTAGGAACCCGGTCTCCATACCTGGGTCTCTACCACCGGTGCAGCCTTGGGGCCCAAAGGGTTACTGATGGGGATGGTGTAGGTGATGACGCGGCTTTGGTGACACTTGCTGTCTCCGCTCCATGAACTCAGTGCAACATCTAGGAAGAGGGAGAAAGAAAAGTTGGGGACAGGGTAGGAAAACCAAGTGGCAATTGAAATATTATCAGGATAATATTTTTAAAAAATGGTACGGTAAAGTCTTTAGTGGACGTTAGTTCATTGAGTCAAGGTTTTACTGCAACCCACACAATTTACATCATGTATGTAATTATGCAAATGACAAAAGCAGGCACAGATTTGGATTTAATGGACACCCGTTATCTTTGAAGGTTGCAAAGCTTTAGTATAAATGGCTTCCAGCAAAAAAAAAAAAATGCACATAAAAATCAGGCAGGACTCAATGTTTCAAAGGGTTGCTACCTTTATAAATGCCCAGGAAACAGCCAGTTTAACTGAGGTCTTTTGCTCTGCTGGGGAACTACGATCCATTCTCACAACCATTAACTTTGAACTGAAAATGAAAGGGATCATAGGACTGAAAAGATGAATTCAACTGTGGGCAATCTATGGCTTGTGAGGGGTGCCCCAGCACCCCTTTTGCAGTTGTTGGAGCCCTCTAGGATTGGGGGAGGGGATTTAGGCCTGGGGATTTGGCTTGCTGTGAGGGAAGATTTTGAGGGGAAATGGTTGCCCTGTTTGCATCTTAACCCACCCAATAAAGTCAAAAGGACCAAAATGTTTGCCCATGTCCCATCTGGAAATATTCTATTATAACATCATCAGTCACACTTGCTGTAGCCTTCACGGGAGTTAGATATGATGGATAAGGATATGGATATAGATATATGGATCCAGACATTTAAAAAGTTGACTTAAATCTGGGATGGGCAATATCTCCCAAGGTGCAGCCTACCAAAAGTGGGAGCAACAGACAGCAGCCATGCCAGGAGCAGTTCCAAAATTGGTTGACAGCTGCTTAAAACTGAAAACCATAATTTCCAGCACAATTCTAGGATCTCTTCTGTAAGACCGATTGAGTTGGACGGACATAAAAGAATTCCAGCGGCTGAACTATTTCCTCTTTGAAACCAATTTTCCTCCACGGACATTCAGGTGAAGATTCTCGGTCATCCAGGTTCATGGTTGTCCCAAAGGTGCTTTTTCAAAAGGCAACTGGACTTCCTTTGTTTTTGTTTTTTTCTTGAAGACGTTTCGCTTCTCATCCAAGAAGCTTCTTCAGTTCAATTCAGAGCTGAAGAAGCTTCTTGGATGAGAAGCGAAACGTCTTCAAGCAAAACAAACAAAGTCCAGTTGCCTTTCAAAAAAAAGCACCTTTGGAGGGGAAGACTTTTAGATTTTCTTCCCAAGAGACTATGGATTAGGCTTTTTAGTATGATCTGGCAAGGAGGAAGGTCGTGTCTCTCTCAATCAGGGAAGTTTGTAGTTGGCTGTTTATGCAAAAGCCTCCCAAATATTTATTCGACACATCAGCTGGAGACCAGGTTATGGAAGTCTAAGTTAATCCATTAAAACAGACAGAAAGCAGCAGTGCCCTTTGTTTTTTGCCATGTCAACTCTTGCCTGAACTTTGCTCCCGAATGCCCACTGAGGATGTGATTTGAAGCAGTTTCTCCACCCTCCTTACCTGTGAACTTGCGTTGGTCCAAAAAGCTGTGTATGAACTGGGAGTCGCTGAAAAGCATTTGCTGCAGCCTCTCAGCGCCGACGTGATACACGGCGTTGATCAGGAGCCGCCCTGGCAAGTCCGTGAAGAAGGCTTCCACTTCAGCTGGAGAAGGGAGAATGAGAGATGGTCGGATTAGATCTCCTAATCTAAAATTACGGAAGAATTCAGGCAGGATGGAGGTTACCCTCACCTTCATCTTGCGTGGAAGAGGAGGAATTGCTCATGTCGGTGGGGAGCTCTTCACTGGGAGGCGGGTCCCCCTCCGGGGGGGACACAGCAGGCCCTTGCACCAATTCATCTGGAAGGGGGTCTGTGGCTGAGGTCACTGTGTGGCTAGATGAAGCATCCATTTGGCTATCAGTGTTATCCTCCGGATCTTCTGCCAGCTACATGGAAGCAAGTCGGCATTAGATTCAAGCCAGGCTGAGCTTTGGGGATTGGCCCCATTAAAATACACATTTGGCCACAATTTGACATTCAGCATCCAGACAGCCAATGAGATATCAGCCAAAATATTTGCTGTTTGATATGTTCTTCTCACCAAGCATGCAGCAGAAGGTAATACAGGCAGTCCCTGACTTACAACCATTTGTTTAGTGACTGTTTGAAGTTACAGGGACACTGAAAAAGTCCTTGTACAATATTCAATGGGACTCATTTCTAAGTAGACCTGCATTGGGCTGTAAATAATTTTCAGAACTAAAATCTCTCTCCTTTTGTAAGTTGCAGTAGAGTTAGAATCATAAAACCCATTTTAGCCAGACGTGTTTCAACAGATCAGCTTCATTTTTAAGGATCTGAAATACCCTTGGACATTACCCAAATCTGTGAGACTCACCTGAAAAACAACCACAGATTAAGTGCATTGGATTTTTGTATTCTTTTCTTTAGCTGCTTAAAAAAATGGAGTATTATTAGACCAGGTATCTTAAAAAATACCCTTGATAGTCAAAACTGAATTGAAAATTTCACCTGTTGGGGCAGCCCGAAAAAAAGGCTTTTATTAGAAGGGATGAAATCAAACAGAATTACTTTCCGCTCAAAAAGTGTTTTAAACAATGGGAGAGCTTCCCATTTTCCCTCATGTGCTTTTGTTTTGTGTTTACTTAAAATTGAGGGTTGGATGTCTTTACAACAAGAACAAGGTAAAGTCTTTGATATTATTATCAAATAGTTTTATGCTGTTGTTTGCAACATTTAAGTTATTGATAGGCATGTGATGCATATATACTTATAAAGCAAAGGTATAAAAAGTAGTACGGAGCATAGGAACAATTGTAGTATTTTAACCTGAGTCTTTTAATAGTTCAAAGGCATTTATTCCACTGCACCCAAGAGTAGAGACTGTTAGTTAGACTGTTAGTGCATGTGCTTTGCACACTAAAAGTTCCAGAATTAATTTCTAGCATTTCTAGGTGGAACTAGAAAAGAAAGACTTTTCTTTAGAGATACATCATCTCTCTGGGGAATATTGAACGCAACGACCAATCTACACTACCTTCCTGTATTTCAAAGATTCAGATAAAGTCCTTCACAAGCAGGTGGAGATTAATTTGACCTCTGTTCAAGATATTCCACAGGATCTTATAGTTGGAAATGGCTGTTAGACTTTGGTACCAATCCATGTTACAACATCTCTGATAAATCACAATCTAGCTGCCCTTTGAATTACATCCAGTGAAAGGAAGCCTATCTCGAGCTAACTGATTCTATATTTCTTTTAACATTCAGTTGGAATCTGGCTTGCTGTAACTCTAAAACTTAATATCTCATGTCCTGTCCTCGGGAACTATGGAGAGTAAGTCTCCATCAGATCTTTAAAGGTGCTATCCTATTCCCAGTCTTCCGCTCTCAAGCTTAAACATTGCCAAACGAACAACCTAGCACTGATGATGTTACCTGGTTTGGGTAATGAAACATCTGCAAGAAAACAACCAAGCTCATGGAGCACCAACAAACCCTCAAATAAACAACCTTAAACAGTTTCTTATTCCTCAAATGACTTTGTTTCTACCTTTCAAATCATCCCGATTCCTCATCCCTGAACTTATTTTAGTTCATTTGATTCTTTCTTCAGTGATCCAATCCTGCTACATAAAAGTTTTCCCACAGGTATTATCTATTAAATCCTTTAACTTAACCCCAAGAGGACAAGGTTTGGGAGATAGCAACCCATAAACATCATGCAACTTTCCAAAGAATCTCCAAGATTATACTGCTGAAATTTGGTGGTGTTTTTTTTTTCTTCTCTCCCTCCACCTACAAATAGATGGTAAAATAAGTGCATTAAAATATGCAAAACAAACAAGATTTCTAGGGAGGGGAAAGGAAATTATGCGGAGCAGGTAATTTTCAAGAGGAGAATGGAAAAGTTTGCAATCAGCTTATCATGCATTATTGTAGGGCAAGTAGTTCTTATGGGGTACAAAATCTAGGAATGGACCTTCGTGTCATTCCAGCTGTCTTCTGAATCCCCTATCCTCACCGATGTGGTCCCATCACTGCTGCTGGCCAGCGAGTTGATGCTGTGACTGGTGTCCCTTTTGTCCAGCAAGGGACTGGTGTCCAGCTTGAGGTCAGTGCTGCAGCGGGAAGTCAGTTCAGTCAGGTCGATATCATCTCCAATTTCTTTGTGGCTTCTGTTGTGATCCAGGGCAAGGCAGAGACAAAAGAGAGGAAGATTTAAAAGGAGTCTTCTGAACCAGCAAGGCTAATTTATGGAAGGATCAACTTTGAAAAAGGCTGCTCACCATCTCGGGCAGATGGCAAAGAGACAGCTAAGAGGTATGGCTACAGGTTCCATTCCCTGACCCAGGAGAAAACTGTCCCATCTGCAGGACAGTGGATGCTCACCCTAAGCCATTGAGATCATCAATGGGAGAAACGTAATCATCATCTTCGCTGGTCAAGCCAAGTTCAGAACCATAGCATTGATGGACAATGTGCCAGAGTTCTCGTGGGGGCAATGTCTGGTGGCAATGGAAGAACAGGACATTAAGAGAGGAAACGAAGAAGCAGGTACATAGCACAGCTATTGAAGAGCTTATGACAATAAGTCAACATCTGTTTCAACTGTGGGTTGCTGAGCAAGCTATAATTGACTGGGTTGACATATTGCCCAATGGCATAAACTATGGTTTTCAGTACATAATGGCTGCATTCATGCAACCTATTAAGTGTAGGGAGCCATGGAGATGACTTTGGAGAAGGAAACTAGAAACTATTAGGGCCACAGAAAGTGCAGAAGAAGAAGCATGCATTAAGTCCAGCAGGGTGGGAAGTATAGGTAGTCCTCGACTTACGACCACAATTGAGCCCAAAATTTCTGTTGCTAAGTGAAACATTTGTTAAGTGAATTTTGCCCCATTTTACGACCATTCTTGCCACAGCTGTTAAGTGAATTACTGCGGTTGTTAAGTTAGAAACATGGTTGTTAAGTGAATCTGGCTTCCCCATTGACTTTGCTCGTCAGAAGGTCACAAAAGGGGATCACATGACCCCGGGACACTGCGACCGTTATAACTATGAGTCAGTTGCCAAGAATTTTGATCACGTGACCATGGGGATGCTGCAACGGTCATGAGCGTGAAAAACGGTCATAAGTCACCTTTTTCAATGCCGCTGTAACTTCGAATGGTCACTAAATGAACAGTGGTAAGTTGAGGATTACCTGTATCAGAAAGAGGCTGGTTCCCCTTAATTCCCCGGGGTATGAGTGAAATGCAACCTGACCTGCAGGTTTCTGTTACAATAGCCTATCTCAAAAAAGTATAATTCTAGTCTTCCTATGGAATACGTTTCTCCATCTGGTTGACACTAAGCCAGAACCAAAAAATAACACGATGGTTTGGAACAGGCAACCCGTGGCACCCCAAGTTATAAACCCTAGCATCTTTCACCATTAGCCACACTTTCTAGGGAAGCTGGAAATTGTACTTCGACCATATCTAAAGGATCAGAAAGTTCGCTCTCCTTGGTTAAGCATCACGTTTGAATCTCATTTGTGGGTGTATCTGTTTTTCTGGGCGTATCAAAGCTAAACAAGTCAGTATATAGGAGCCACAGGTGAAAAACCTTGAAACATGTCCCAAAGGTGCTTTTTCAAGAGGTAAGTGGACTTTCTTTGTTTTTCCTTGGAAGACGTTTCGCTTCTCATCCAAGAAGCTTCTTCAGAACTGAAGTAAAACGCCTTCAAGGAAAAACAAAGAAAGTCCCCTTGCCTCTTGAAAAAGCACCTTTAGGACAACCATGGCCTGGATGACTGACCATCTCCATAGACAACCTTGAAACGTGATCCAATCTAGTCCACCACTCTGAGAACTGAGTTGTGACAAATCCGAGGTGGCTTCTCCCCCAATGTGTTCCTACCTTGTCCAAAAGTGCATTCTGCCAAAGGCGAAAAATTAGCATGAAGCATCGGTCACGGGCGCCGAAGGATGTGAAGAAATGCTGGGAACCACAAAAAAGAACAACGTTAAGACTGGCCTTCCCAAAAGAAGTTTGACTGCTGGGAACTTTCATTGCTTCTACTTGCATGTTGTATTTAGGCTGTGCTTTCTCGGGCACACAAAGAAACTTGCTTTCTGAAAATGTAACTCTTTTGGAGGGCTTAGGATGAGCAAGGGGACACCCATACTTGATTGATATTGATTTACTAAGTTCTTTTGTTGTGCTTTAATATTTTCAATTGATCTTTCAGTGGGATGGCCTTTCTTTTATGGTCTTATTTACTGCGAACTGCAGAGAATCTGATTGATTTAATTAATAGGTAGATAGGTAGGTAAATAAATAGGTAGGTAGGTAGGTAGGTAGGTAGGAAGGTAGACAGAGGAACTGGAATTTATTTACCTGGATGTGCATATTTGATTATGGAGCTGCAAGGATATTCCCTCATCACAGATGATCTCCAGGAGACAATCTATGTTCTTGCTCCTGCTATTCACACAGGTGAGTAGATAACCCTTTATGTACGTAGACCAGTGTTGCTCTTCCAGACATGACTGAACTACAACTCCCAGCATCCCCCAGCAGGAGTTATATTATCGCCACATGGTTGCTGGGACATAATAGTTCAGCAGTGTTTCTCAACTTTGCCGACTGTATGAAATGGGGAATTCTGGCAGTTGAAGTCCACGTGTCTTAGAAGACGCCAAGATTGAGAAATACTGTTCTAGCGGATCACCATATTCTCAACTCTCAGAAATTGCTTCCTGCCTCATAACATGCATTGTACAGATTGTGCAATGCATTCTTGCATGAATAATAGACTGAAAGATTACAATGATCCCAGGCAGAAATAATGATAGGTTTCTGTGAAATGGACTCTGCTGTTTCAAACTGCAAACCTCAATACCAGAAGGAAACATCTGAGGCATCTGAGCGATCCTAAAGATTACAAGCCCTCCCTGGCTGTCTAACCACAATTGTTGATGAAGATTACAATCTCAAGACTTCCTGGATGTGCTTATCTTGAAAGGCACTTGCGAAGTGTGCATTGGTTTCTCTAAAGTGTGTGCAGCCACAGGTCATTAAACTGCAAAGAAAGGATGGCTCCACATTAAAATGATTTTCTACAACCACTCTAGAGACAGGGACACACCCATTTTGCTTTGGAATTCTTTATACCTGATGTGCTTTCTCTTTTCTAGGACGCTGCCCTGCTGATTAGGGCCATAAATCAGGAGGAGATGCCTCTGAGATAAAGACCTCACCCTTGCACAGCAAAGATGCCAGAAGAAGAATGTAGGAAGTCTAGGGCAGGAATGAGACAGGGAGAACTCAAAGGTGCTTTTTCAAAAGGCAACTGGACCTTTCTTTGTTTTTTTACCTTGAAGATGTTTTGTGTCTTCAGTTCTGAAGAAGCTTCTTGGATGAGAAGCGAAACATCTTCAAGGAAAAACAAAGAAAGGTCCAGTTGCCTTTTGAAAAAGCACCTTTGGGACAAACATGACCTGGATGACTGAGAATCTCCATAGACAGACAGGAGAAAGAAGAGAAACAGTCAACAACAAGAGAGTTAGGCTCTCTTCTTGCACAGGATTGCAACATTTCCTAGGAAGAAAGATAACCCAGATTGATGGGTAAAATCTATTCAAGTATTTACACTGTGCAGAAGGTCCATCATGTGCCCCCAACACTTTGAAAAGTGAAGAAGAGAGAGAAGGAAGCTGGGACAGAGAAAGGCTGGTATCCTTTGGTTGGGCCTCAAGACACCATATTTTTTTCTCAGTGGCACTGAGCATTCATGTGTAGCTTCAGAATGGCTATTCTGGGGGATTCTGGGGGATTCTGGGAGTTGAAGTCCACACGTCTTCAAATTGCCAAGGTTGAGAAACACTGATCTAGAACAAGGATGGGAAGTTTCCACAACTCAATGCCCAACTGAAGATCCAAATTCAATCCTGGATATTGCAGATTTCTGCCAAATCCATAATTGCGGATTTCTGCCAAACCCCAGGGAAAAGCCATTTTATAAAATTAGCTGGGCCACTTTGCAGCCATCCATTTCTGAGTTTTGCAGTCCTCAAAATCGTCTCTGGTCACAGTACAGGAAGCAAACTCTCACAGGAGGTTTTGAGTCAGAAAACATACACATAATGAAAGGGAACCTTTAATGCTAGAATGGAAGTAATGCAGATTAAATCAAATTTTCCACAGTGGAAAATCTTGGCCCTGCTCTCATGTACGAAGTGTCCTTGTCCGTTTTGTGTCATTTCCTCATTGGGAAAAAAAAAAAAAAAGCTAAATAAGGGCCCACACCTTAAAAAATAAGGAGGAGGAGGGGGGATCGCTACCCATTTATTTATTTATTATTTATTTAAGGCATTTATATGGCTGCCAATTCACACAGAGGTGACTCCAGGCATTCAATCCAAGTATAAGCCCCCCACTTCTAAAGTTATTTTCTGCTTTTATTCTAGTCTACTTTATTTTTATTTAACTTTTAAAGTTTATTTTAATTTTATTCTGTTTATGATTATTTTAATTTATTTTTATTCCACTTTTGCGAGTTTTTTTTTTTTCCCCTACGACAGGCAAGCAGATTCGTGCAGCTTCCAATTGCTTCAGCGGTAGAGATGGCTACAGATAACCCGATAGGTAAGAACAGATGACAAACAAAGTCCAGTTTTTGCAACACATGAAGAAAATCAGAAACTGGAGCCCTTTTTTTTTTTGGCAGATTATAAAATGCAACGCCTTGGAAATGACAACATCAATCCCTGGGCTTGATCTCACCTTCTCGGACTCTGTGCAAATCTGAATCGCGTTGGGGATGAGTTTGGCAGTTTTTTCCTTCTTGATGCATATCACCTCCTTGAGCTGGATGGAGATCTATCATGGAAAGGGCAACACAGAAGTCAGAGGCCATGGCAGGCAGAGCTAAAAGCAATCAGAAAGAATCCCAGATAGAGCAACTACCGTGGTTTCCCATCGAAAGATGTTGCTGTAGAAGCAGATCCAGTTCTCCGATAGATAAAGCCGTCCTTGAAGGAGGATGTCACGCTGCAACGCACAGGAGTAATCTAAGGAGACAGGAGATATCAGGGGACACAGAAAGTAGAAGTTAAAGTGGGAAATTATGCTTGCAGCCTGATACTAAGGGGGCTGCAGGCCCAGAGATATTCGCCAAACGTCTGACATTTTTATTTCAGATACAGGTAATCCTCAATTTATGACTGCAACTGAGCCAGGAATTAGGGTTGTAAGTTAAAAGAGGATCATCACATGACTATGCCTGATTTTTATGACCCTTTTTTTTTGCATGGTCGTAAAGCAGACGCAGTGGTCCTTAAGCAAATGCTGTGATTCTTAACTGAACCAATTGTCTACAATGGGCAGTTTTTGACAGAAACCGGAAGTAAAAAATCAGTTTCGGGGGGGGGGGAAACAAAACAAAACACTGTAAATTGTGGTCACATGACTGCAAGACACTGCAAATGGCTGTAAATGTGACTGATTGCCAAGCGCTCAAAATGCGATTATGTGACCATCCGGGGGGCGTGGGGGGGGGGGTAGCCATTGGAACTTCAAATTTGGATGGTAAGTATCTTTTGAAGGGCTCCGTCGTAACTTTGAATGGTTGCTAAGCAACCAATCACACTTTGAGGCCTACCTGTACATTGGCTATGCTCACACACAGTATGGCTAACCTAGTTGGGAACCCATTTTTAAGGTTACGTCCCACTCTCTGAACGATAAACTAAATCAACACGCAATATATTATGCCACCAAACCCAAAACACTATCCTAGCCAAAGCTAAAACCAGCTATGTTTTGCAAGTTACACAATTGCAGCGGTGGACTTTGTAACTGAGAGCCAGAGATAGACAGCATTCAAAAAAAAAAAAAAGAGAGAGAGGGATAAACATAGCTGTGACAACTACAAACCACCAGTGCTTTTAAAAACCTGAGGCATGTAAAACATGTCTAAACATGGTAACTCCAATTCTTGCCCTCCTTATATTTTCCCCCCCTTTGCTTTAAGTGCTGCCCTCTGGAATGTTGAGTATTTGAAGACTTATCATAAACCTCTGAAGTGGCAAGCATTCCAGGATTGGAAATTACCCACAGGACTTGCTGCTGACATCCAGCCCCCAAACTGAAAGAAATAAGAGGAAAAACACTGGGTTTTTCTTCCCCCTTACAGTTTCATAATTTCCCACACTTTCCAAAGTTGTTCTCCCAATGATATCTTCCACCATCTTTATGCAGTCACCGAGGAGTGATGTGTCATCAAACTGGTGTTAACTCTTAGCGACCGCAATAGGTAGATTTTCTCCTGGATGATCTGCCCCTACCTAGGTCTTTCAGGTCTTCCAAAGGATGCAGCCATCACACTTGAATTGAGTCCTTACTAATGGTTGTCCTCTTTCCCAGCTTTACAGCCTTGTCCAGAGAGCTGGGTCTTCACACAATGTGTCCAAAGTAGAATAATTTAAGCCTGGTCACTTGTGCTTCAAGTGAGAACTCTGGGTTGCTTTGTTTGAAGGTCCATTTGTTTTCTTGGCTATCGGTGGTATTCTCAAGAGGTCTTCTCCAACTCCAAAGTTGGAGTCTCCAAACCCCAAAGGGCCAATACCCTTTCTCTCCTGCTTCTTCAAAGTCCAACTTAGCCTTCCATTGAGGTCACACAGAATACCATAGCCTATTCTGACCGTTATAAAGTCTCTAGCCCCTTAAGTGATCCTATTTGCCCAATTCACCCACTCTGTTATTTAGATCAGAGGTCCCCAATCTTTTGGGCACCAGGGACCGGTTACGTGGAGAGAGGTTTTTCCGTGGACCGGAGGGGGCGTGGTTTTGTGTGCTGCCTACATCCTGCAGATGGGGCTTTGCTTGTTTGTGTGGACCGGTAGCTGGCATGCCGTGGCCCGGTACTGGTCCACGGACTGGGGGTTGGGGACCCCTGATTTAGATCCAAGCCCAGGCCATTCCCAACCCCCATCTCCTCTAGTGCCTCACCTACAAGAAGACGCTCAGCTTCAGGCACCCCTTTGAAGATCCTGCGGAAGTCTTCATTGCGTTGCTTATATGTGGGACTCAACATCTGCCAATACATAAACAGAGCCCTTAGGATGATTTGGTCTCCTTACCTTCAGCTCAACCTGCCTTTCCAGCCTGGAATCTTCCAGATGGTTTTGTCAGTCCACACAGTCATATCTGCTGGACTAGGTCCTTTCTTCACAAAACACCCAAATCAGAGAAGACCTATAGCCACTTCTACCACTAGAAGTGGGTTCTAGGGAAGAAATTAGTTACAGGGTCTGACAGCAATGTTTTCACCAAGAAGGTAAGAGTTCCAAAAGAATGAGATTATGTCTATTTATTAGCTTTAAAAAGAAATTATTCCTGGCCTTCCTTCAAGGAATTAAAATAGCATATTAACATTTCCCCATTTGTTTCACCACAATCCTGTGAGGTGGGTCAGGCTGACAAGCTGGTCAAGACTGCCCACAGCACTTGGTAATGGGAGATCTGAAAATAGGTCTTTCCTGCACTACAGTATTTTTTGCTAGGTTCACACAACACTCTGAGGCTGGTTACTAAACTAACCCATTTTCTGCATTCTGTACAATACACTGAACCTGAAATCAGCCAAGCAGGTCGAATTCATAAACTAGGCTAAGCCACAAAAACAAACCGAAACCCCTACTAACCAAAGTTAATGCAATGTGCTAATGTTACATCTTTAGTTGGTTTGTTTATATGGTGGTGTGAACTCAACAGCTGATTATCTCTTGCTAAGTAAACAGGGGCTGATTATCTCAAGGAGAGAAAAAGAGAGGTACTGAACAAAATCAAGGATGTGAATTGTGAACTGAGTAGCTGCCTCAATCCCTTATTACTTGTTAGATTTATATCTTGTCTTGCTTTCAGAAGTATAAAGGTGGCATACACAGCACTCTCTCCTATTTCCCCCCCACAACAAACCAGTGATGAACACAGGGTTGACAAGGACGGACTGGCCCAAAGTCCTCCAGCGAGCTTTTGTGGCTGAGAAGAACTAGAATATGTTTCTCTCCATTCCTAGTCCAGCACCTTCTCCATTATTCCACTGTGGCTCCTGGGCTGAGGGAGCTTCCGTAGCTCAAGATGGATTTGAACCTGGAACTTCTCACTCCTCATCCAGCATCCTCACCACTAACCCACACTGGTTCTTGGCCTGAGAGAGAGGGATTGGCCCAAAGTCATCCAGAGCTGAGGGGTGGGCTAGGACCTGCATCTCCCTGGTCCTAATTCAACAGTTTCACCACTGCACCACATCTATTTCCAGAGTGTTTTTTATTTGCAACCTAATAAAATTCATTCTTTCTTTCTTTCCTCCCTCCCTCCCTTCCCCAAGCACATAGAAGTGCACCTAAAAAGAAGAGGACAAAACAGGTTCTGCATGCCTCCCCAATTATCAGCCCTGTAATCATACCACAGACCCCATTCTAGCAGAGGAAGACTACGCATTACCCATATGTGGAATTGATGGGAAAGTAAACGAAGAACACCAGAAGATTTATGAAGGAGAGGGGGGGAGAGAGGGAGAGGGAGAGGGAGAGGGAGAGGGAGAGAGAGGGAAGGAAGGAAGGAAGGAAGGAAGGAAGGAAGGAAGGAAGGAAGGAAGGAAGGAAGGAAGGAAGGAAGGAAGGAAGGAAGGAAGGAAGGAAGGAAGGAAGGAAGGAAGGAAAGATCTGTATCTCTTACTTTGTCTGGATGAAACAGCCGCCAGCAGCACGTGAGGAAAACCTAGGTTTGTCATAGCAAGCAAGACCAACCATGATCCAGAAGGTAAAGGGTTGCAGACCACATCCTGATGGTTTTGGACAAAGAGGAGGGAACTGTTGCAGCTGGCGGGGAAGGAAGGATGAACGAACCAACTATGGGAAAAGTTCGGGTGCCAGCAGCACAGGAAAGGTCGGCTGCAGGCTCAACCCAGGAAGGGGTTTTAAGAGTAGGAGAGAAAACAAAGGTGGGACAGGCCAGAGTGCGCAAAGTTCAAAGGACGAGAATCTAGAGAATGGTTAAAAGCTTGGAAAAAGAAAAAGCTGGGAGGGAAAATTTGGCTCCCGAATGGAGCTTTGAAGATACAAGAAAGGAGCTTTGCGGGTACAAGAAGATTCGGTTTTTCCAAAGGCAGGGAATCCTGTTGGCAGAGAGGGGTGGGAAAGACAACTGGGCAGAAACTGGTGATCATCAGAAAAAGAGAGGGGGGTCTGGAAAGTTCCCCCCCCCCCAGAGCCTTGAAAGGCACAACTGGAGTCCCCCCCTCCAAGGAGAGCTCCAGTTACGCGGTCCAGCCATTGGCTGAGGGCGCCTGGGTGTTGCTTACAGGAAACAAAGGGGGTGGGTGGGGAGAAGGGTGTCAGGCTTCACTTAACCATTTCCTGCCCGCAGACGGAACTTATTCCCAGCCAAAGAAAACAGCAGAAGCATAATCTGTAATCTTGGCGAAGGGCCTTGCCTTTCAAAGATCCAGGGGATTGGAAGGGAGGCTGCTTTTAACTGGGGAGGGTGTGTGTGAGAAAGGAGCCCTGCATATGCCTGGAATGCCAATGGCTGCATTCACACAACCCACCTAACCTGGTTCCTGAATGAAACCATCCCCTCTGTTCAAAGCACTGAGCCATAAATTAAGAGGGTAGACCGGCTGTGCAGCAAATGCTAAACTATTAAAACTTAACTACTAAAACTTGGCATGCCGTGTGAACACAATCAGTGTGGAATTAGATGCCTGTAACTCTGGTCCCAGAGACAGATGTGAGGGTTGAACTCTGCTCCAGATCAAACCTGGGCCAGCGGTTTATTTACTCTTCTGCCTGTTTATATTCTGCGTTTTTCATCTGCCCTCTGGGAATATTCCCAGGGCATCTAATGCCAAGTATTGTGCAGAAAAAAACCAGGATCGCAAAAAGTAGACTAGAATCATAGAATTGCGAAGTTGGAAGGGACCACAAGGATTATCCAATCCAATCTTCTGCAATGTGCTGGAAAAATAATTCAACTTTCTCTGGAGGCGTGGCTGTCAAAGACCTCCAGAGATGGAGAACCCATCACCTCTGTAGGTAAAGATGGTCCTTCATTTATGACCAGTTGTTTAGTTACCATTTGAAGCTATGACAGACCTCCCCAAGGTGACTCTTGATATAATTTCAAAATTCTAACAGCCAGTTCCCCTCCCTCCCCACAATTGCCTGACTGCATTTCAGACACTTTGCAACCAGTCCACAAGTCCACATTTACGGCTGTTTGCAGCACCAGAGTCACACAACTGCATTGTGTGATGTTTTTGATGACAACCGCCATTTATGTCTGGGTTTTGGCAAAAATACCCTACAGCAAACAATGGGTTCTCTTTATGACCTTAACGACCACCATAAAAAATGCCATAAAATTGGGTTGATCTTGTGGGTGGCCCGCTTTATGATTGCATTACCGAACCCAGAGCATCCGTTTGCAGGTGGAATATTATTTTGAGTTCAAATCCCCACAATCCCCATGAACCTTGTTGAATGATCTTGAATCAAGACACATCCTCTCCCCCTGTGCCCCCCCCTCACACATTTGTTATACAGATAACACAAGCAACAGGGAGAAAGTCACGTGTTTTCTTACACTGCTGAAAAAGAGGCTATAAAGATGATAAAATCAATCAACATAAATATAGGTAATCCTTGTCATGCAGTCACAATGGAGCATTGTCATCAGTTATTGCAGTATTAAGCTGAGGCATCACCTGGATGGACTAGATTTTACAACCATTTTTGCAATGGTTGTAAAGTGAGTCACAGCAGTTGTTAAGTGAATCAGATGGCCATTCAGTGAACAAGCGAATCCAGAATATCCAATGGCTATTTGGATGTATTTTACATGTACAAGTAGTCCTTACTTAGTGACCACAATTGGGACTGGCAAGTAAGTCCTTAAGCAAAACCGTCAGTAAATGAAGCCATGACTGTGCTTATATAGGTAGTCCTCGACTTACGATCACAATTGAGCCTACAATGTCCATTGCTAAGCGAGACATTTGTTAAGTAGGTTTTGCCCCATTTTACAACCTTTCCTGCCACAGTTGTTAAGTGAATCTGGCTTCCCCATTGACTTTGCTCATTAGAAGGTCGCAAAAGATGATCACGTGACCCCAGGACACTGCAACAGTCATAAATATGAGTCAGTCACCAAGCATCTGAATTTTGATCACATGAGCATGGGGATGCCACAACTGTCATTAAGTATGGAAAACGGTCATAAGTCCCTTTTTTCAATGCCGTTGTAACTTTGAATAGTCACTAAATGAACTGTTGTACGTTGAGGATTACCTGTAATCTTTTTTCAGCTTTACAGACCTACAAACATTTGTCAGTGCAATGATTGTTCACAAAGTTGCTGTTTGGTCACCATCGTAACTGCAAACAGTCACTAGACAAGGACTATCTGTTGGTGTTTCCCCCCTTCAGCTCAGTCAGATTAGTCTATTTAAATATGATTTGACTGTTTCGTTTTCCAACAAACAAAACTCCATCAGGCAACACATTCTCATCGTTTAATATAAACAATCTGAAAGCTGCCTTGGCGATCATTTGACTGGACGCCAGGACAAATTTCCAAACTAAATAGTTAAGTATCCACTTTGCAAACAAAATGGCGGCACAGAGCAATAGTTCTTCAAAGCTAAAGCTAGTCTTCCAATCTCAAATGCAATTTACCACGGTCTGTTTCAGATCTAAACTGGGCACGAAGATCAATTTATAAAGTCGTCATCACCACCACCAGCAGCAGCAGAATAATTTCTAAATCTCCTTTTGCACTCTGGGTTTCAACCCATGTCAAAAGTACTGAAGTTAACCTAAAAGAAAAGCTGGGGGATTGATGGTGTTGCCAAACAATTCACCTGGGATTTCCAGTAAATCTTAGTGGGAATCTATTAAGGAAATAAATTCTATTTTTTTTCCTGTCTTATCTTGCAAAGCCCTGGGGGAAAAAAATGTGCCCTGAAATTCAGAGTTGTATTTCTTTCAGACAACTGTGATAAGCAGCAATGAAGCCAGTTTCTGGGTAAACATGCAAAGGAAACTAACTACATCCAGTGGGAAAAAAAGTACAATGAATTCTACTGAACTCGATAGATACAGCGGCCATTATTTTTTGGATAATTTTGGATAAAGCAAAATTATGTACATAAACCTTTCAGCTTTGATCTTTATTTTTTCCATATTTGAAAATCAAGAGCAAAAATGAATAATTAAATTAAAATCTAAAGGCCAGCTCTCTGAAATAAAGGACTGTCCTTTATAATAAAAGACATACGGTCACAGTATCATTCTATAGGCCTCCCTTAGTAAAATCTTTAAGTTAGAAACTAAAATGGATTGGGGATATTGCAAAGCAATATAGGTGAATTATATAACTTCTGCTCTTAAGAAAATATGTTATGCTTCTAACAGTTTTTATTCTTAACCCTCTGACAGAAAAACAATATTAAACAGCCAGTTTTATGTAGCGCTGAAGGTGCTGATCTAGAAAACAGGAGATGATGATTTTAGCCATAGCTGTGAAGCTGGGTGACTTTGGGCCACTCCCTCACTCTCGTCCCAGCCCATCTCCACAGGGTTGTTGTTGTGGGGAAAATAGGAAGAGGAAGGCGTATTAGGTACCGTATATTCACTGCTTTGAGTTACATATATAAAAAAGGCAGGATAAAAAAAAACATATCATCATCGTCATCTACTTACGCTGTACCAGCTCTGCATTTTCTGAAAAAAAGAGAAAGGAAAAGAAAAGTTAGAATTCTTCGCAGGAAGGACACATGTCCAAAGTTGTTTTGAAACCTGACCGATTGGCAAAACTAGCTTAAACAAGTAGTGAATTTATTAATTTGGACTTTTGAGGCAATATCTTGAATGGGATAGTAATTGACCAGAGTGGGTACTTCATCTGCCCTAGCTCAGTCTCTAAAAATGCCTCTATTCTTCAGGCTCTGCTCTGAAATGGCCATCAGAACAGATAAAATCAGAGTAATAATTTTTTTTAAAAAACAACTCTTTAATAAAACAGAAGAAAGAAAAACAATAAAAAAAACCAGAAAAAGAAAGAAAGGAAAGTAAATATATTAAATGTTATTATATCAGTATAGATTATAATACAGGTAGCTCTTGTTTAGCAACTGCCATGTTTAGACTGTCCACAGTTAGATCGGTGATGGCAAAGTAATTTTGAAACCCGTCTTTTCATCTCCAGATTCGATTGAGAGGAGGCGGGTGAGTATGAGTCTGGGGCCAAATATTGGTCAGGTTCGGGGGCTAAGAGAATGCTAGCCTGAGGGAGCAGCCCCAGCTGGGGCTGAGGAAGGTGGGCTACAGCTTCAGCAAGTTGGCCAGGAGGTTCCAGGCAAGGACCAGGAGTAGCTGCCGCCTGTTAGCAATGAGGAGGAGGTGGAGTCCACATCTCCTCCCAATCCAAGGACACATGGAGCAGAGAGGAGACAGCACAACGCAGGTCAGCTAGATTACTCATGAGGAGGCAACCTCGCCTCTCATGAAGAGTTGCACGAGCATTGCCTATTTAACCTTGCCCTGAGGTCTTGAGTGTTGCTGGAGCAACCTGCCCAGTTCTGAGCCTTGTTTGCTCGTGCCGTGCATCCTGGCCTATCTGACTCCTGGACTGCTTTCCTGGATTTCATGTGTGCCCATTGGACTCGGTTACCCAGTGACTCTTGCTGTACTGAGCTTGGAATCCGGATCTGTGCAACAGGGGTGCTTTCCGAGGACCTGTTTGGGGGGTTTGAATAAACACCTATAGAACTCTTGCTGTACGTGCGTGTGTGTGAGGGGAGCCGGGCAGCACACTGTATAAGAGAGAGAGGGAAATGCTGTCAACCGTTCAGGATTCTGTTATTATTATAGCCTATATCAACACAGGAGACTTCCAGTATTTCTTGTAGAGGCTCTTTCCTGACCTGGCTTATCTCAAAGGGCTGCCTCCAGGTGGTGAGAAATGCATAATTTTTTTAATTTTACAGTTAACTTTTCTATGTTGTTTTATGTATCGGTTATATTATATTGTAGGCCACCCAGAGCCCCTTCCCTCTGAGGGAGATGGGCAGTTTAGAAATATGAAATATAAATAAAAAATAAATAAAAAGAACCACACCAGCTAAGCAGCTCAACGGTCAGATCTCGAGAAAGCCATTCCGCCACTGTTTTACCTGCCTCCAGATCTTCCCCCAACCGTACCTTGTTATTGCGCATAAAGCTGCGCCCACTGAGCGGGTAGTTGATGGGGTTGCCTTGAGGGGCCGGCGTTGGAGGGCCCCGCTCGGCAGGGTTATCGGTACCCTTTTCCACCATGGTCTCCGAGGGTGGCTCTGGAGCCGGTCGGGCAGGCAGCTGCAAGAGGCGTTTTCTCAAGGACGGAGAATTGCTGGGGGTCGTGCGCGGAGAGATGGTGCCACTGCTGGAAAAAAAGCCGGAAAGGAACATGATGAGCTGAGACCCAGTTGAAAAGGCTAAATCCTGGCAAGGTCGTGCATTCGCCCCAACTCCAGCATCAGGTCCTATGTCAAGCTGTGTTTGTAAAGGGATGTGAGAATGACCTTGGAGATGGGAGGAAAAGCTGCAGACTTGATAATAGTCATGCAAAAGATGAGTCAGTCCACGGAGGGAGTGAGAGTGCGGGAAGTATTTCATAACGGATCCTTCTCTAGAAGGAAAGGAAGGGAGAAATACTTCCAGTCTTGCAGGATTCTGTTAAGGCAGGAAAAACAGAGCTAGGATTTATTGTTCTGATTCTTGTCTGGACCACCTCAAAGAGCTAGCATCAATCGAGACATGCCTTCATTCTCACCTCCCATTATAAACACAGCTCCCATCCAGCAGCCTTTTCTCCATCAGATGAGCTGCATTCAGCCAACACATTGCACCTATGTTCTGCATTAGCAATTTGGCTTCATTCATTCACCATGCTAAGCCCCCCCCCCCAAAAAAAGTCCTAACCAACATAGTATTTTGTATGAATGCAACCATAGCGATGCAGGATTTTGTGCAGTCCTGTCATTTCATTAGCTATATTCAGACTGTGAAGCCTCTTCACAATTTTTTTTTCCTGATACTAATATCCTGCCTTCCATCCAGGATGCTCAAGGCTACTTCTGTGAGGTGTTTCTCAATCTTGGTAGCTTGAATTCCCCAGCCAGCATGCTGTTCGTCTTTTTCCCCTCATGACAACCCTGGGAGGCAGGCTGAGTGGAGAAAACAAACCTGGATCCCAAACAGCGGGGAATCTTTTGAACTTAAGACTCCTACAGTATACCTGTTCAGAACTGAAGGCAGGGAAGCAAATTATAAAGAAATTCTCACTGCTGTAGAGCAGGAGCAATATCAATTTGAGTAAATTAGATAATTCTCATTCTGGGCTGATGTCCATACGTAGCTGATTGTTAAATGTAAACAAATAACTTAACCTTTGCCCAGAAAATTCCAGGAAAGGATGCCTGTGTGTTTATCCCTTATATAGTATAGGCACAAGAGGCTCTATAAAAAAGATACAGGTATCTTTATGACCAGTCACCTAACAATCTTTCAAAGTTACAACAGATCTTCCTTGCAACCCAGTGCTGAAGTTCTTGGTCACATCACTTCCTTCCAGGCCCTCAGCAACTGGCCTCAATTTACAGCCATTTGCAACATCCCACAGTTACAGGACCAGGATTTTATGACTTTTTTTTTTGCAGTAGTTGTTAAAACGAACCCGTGGTTCATTATGGGCCACTTTTGCCAAAAACTGGCATTTACTTGTGCTTTTTGGCCCATAATGAACCATTGGTTTGCTTAACAATCACTGCAAAAAAGGTCATAAAATTGGTTCGGTTATGGAAGTGACCCACTTTACGACCATTGTAACTTACGACCTTGATGGGCAGACTCCGTTATGGTCATAACTCAAGGATGACCTGTACTCCGCGAACTGTAAACATGAGTTCATTATCAGGTATCTGAACACTTTTGTCTGCATTTCTCTGCAGCCTGATCTGTGTCTCATCCTCACTGTTCAACAAGCTATCGAATCTGGCCACTGCTCCCAGGTTTGCCAGTAAGACCTGCCTGAAGCCAAACTTGTTTTGTTTCAGCCTGACAGATGCATTGCCAGCTCTGAAAAATGCGACTGCCAAATCTGGAAACGTCACTACTTTCTTCCCCTCACATTCTCCTCCCTTCTGTGGGGCTCTAATTTAAAGATGCAGAAATTCCATTGGGGGCCTGAGTAAAGCTAAGCCAAATAATGACATCAGAAGGATTATCCGCTTCCCATCCAAGGAATTATTCTGGGTGCAGAGGAATGCAAACAGGAAAGTGCTTTCTCAAGGGGGTGAAACAGGATCCAAATCCCAAGCTTGGGTCACCTTAGGAGACAGCAGAGATTCCCAGGAACTGTCAAGATGGGAAGCGAGCAGCTGGTGAAAGTGATCCTTATTTGTTTGTTTGTTTGTTTATATCCCACCTTATTATTTTTATAAGTAACTCAAGTTAGCAAACACATCTAATACTCCTTCCTCTTCTTATTTTCCCCACCACAGCCACCCTGTGGGATAAGAGTTTGCTGAGAGAGACTGGCGCAGTCACCCAGGCAGCTTTTATGCCTAAGGTGGGACTAGAATTCACAGTCTCCCGGTTTCTAGCCGAACACTTTAAGCACTGCACCAAACTGGATGTGTCTTCTCAGTGGGTATCTCCTGCATTCTAAAAACCATGGCCTACCAAGATATGGAAACCTGTAACTTCTCCAGCGTTAAGGAGGCTTTTAAGTTCTTCATCTGCAGGATTTTTTCTAGACAACAAGTGATGCTGATCTTCCTAAGAGGGAACTCCAGAACATGAAAGGTCCTCAGTTGGGGGCTACCAAGATGTGAAAACTTTTAACAAACTGCTGCAGTGCAAAGCACTATATCCTTCGGGAATCCAAGCACTGCATTCCATTTCCTTTTGTTCTCGGTTTGTTTGCTTTAACGCTAAGCTTGGATTTTTATGGTCTGACACGAATTGCTTTTTTTTTGTTTGCTTATTCTAAGCTGCCTGAAGAAGTTTTATGTTCTGGGATGGTGTGCAAATGTCATAAGAAAGAAAGAGCCTGCGTTCTTGCTCCTTTCAAATAGAAGCCTTTTGGCAACTTAAAATAAACATTCCCGTTTTCATGATTACAGTTAGAATGGTTAAAAACCATGGACATTTCTCCAGTCGTGCAAATGTTAAGTGGAACAGCCAGCATTATGAACTTCCAACACTTTTTAATTCATTGAAATAATAGATCATACATGTAGCTTGGGGGTTTAAGATTTTGGCGGTGGTTTGCTCTCCAAGCTTGTTTCAATTTAGTTTCTGAACGTTTCGTTACCAGGCTAGGTGACATCATCAGCAGGATGTTCTTGTCCTATTTTCCTTAGCTTATAAAATGTCTGGTGTGCCAGTGTAGTCAGTTGGTCGGGATGCTGTTACCTAGTCTGGTAACAAAATGTTCAGAAAATAAATTGAAACAAACTTGGAGAGCAACCTACTAACAAAAACTTTTAATTCATTCTCGGAATCATAAGGAGAGTGAGCTAGAACAGGGGTCTCCAACCTGTGGGCTGCGACCCCGTACCGGGCCGTGGCCTGTTGGCCATCGGGCCACGGGAATGGCTGGTGAGTGCGTGCACATGTGCGTGCATCCCCACTCACGCTAGTGGCCTCTTTTGCGCATGTGTGGAAGTGCTAGCACCGCTGCCAGCGTCACACGGTTGCTAGCGGCCCGTTTGCGCATGCACACGGTCGCTAGTGGCCTGCTTGCATGGGCACGTAAATACCAGTGCTGCTGCCACCACCGCAGCAGGTGCGCAGTCCACTTGCGCATGCCTGCGGATGCTGGCGGCGCCGACGTGCGCGCGCCCATTTGCGCAAGCGCGTGCACACACATTTCTCTGCTCTTCTCTTTCCCTCCGGGTCGCCAACCTGGAAAGGTTGGGGAACTCTGAGCTAGAAGGCAAAACTAATCCAAAATAATAAATACTGAGCACAGGCAGTCCTTGACTTACCACCATTTGCTTAGTAACTGTGGGAAGTTACAACAGCATTGACAAAAGTTACTTAGGACCCGGTCCTTGCACTTACGGTCAATACAACATCCCCATGGTCACGTGTTCCCAAATTCTGGTGCTTGGCAATCAGCATCTATTTATGATGGTTGCAGAGTCCTGGGGCCCTGTGGTCACCCTTTGAGACCTTCCCAGCTGGCTTCCAACAAAGTCAATGAGAGAAGCCGGAATCATGTAACCACCATGGGATTCACATAACCACTGCAGTGATTTGCTTAACAACTGGGGCAAAAAAAAGGGTCATAAAACTGGGTGTGATTCACTTAACAACTGCCTTGTTTATCAAGGGAAATTCTGGCCATAAATTGAGGACTCCCTATAATTGAGCCTTGTCACGAGAGGATAACCTATTAGCTGCCAATGCCCGATACCTATTTAGTTCTTTCCAGCTGCAACGAGCTTAACCTAAAGAGAAGAGAAGCATTATAAGTCTGGCAAAGTGGAGGTAGATAGTTGTTTGCTTGCTAACGTGTAAAAATACCCCTTCGATGAAACAAGCAAGAAAAGCTCTGGAAGGAAGCCTCCTCTCTTTTTTTCTTCCTTCTTCTCCAGCCATCAATGCGCCAGAAAGATTTTTAGCTACAGGGGCCTGGCTTGATAAATCATTGTTTTGGGATTGCCATTATTTCCAACACAAATACAAGGACAGGATTATCAATGTCTACTAGCTTGGTATCTCATCTTTCCTCAAAACAGCCCTGTTATCTTCCCTTCTGACAGGTCTGTCTCCAAAAGAGACCTAATCTGGATTTTGTTAAAAAAAAAATCCAAGCTTGACACCTAGGCTGGTCAGCGGTTAGGTCAGGGGTAGGCAACCTCGGCTCTTTTATGACTCGTGGACTTCAACTCCCAGAATTCCTGAGCCAGCATGGCTCAGCTTGGAAACCTCTCCCTTTTCCCTCAGCATGGCTGGCTCAGGAATTCTGGGAGTTGAAGTCCACGAGTCGTAAAAGAGCCAAGGTTGCCTACCCCTGGGTTAGGGATTCCAGCTTCCGTGAATCCAGACTGGAGGTGACTTCAGTTTAGACAAGCTAGTGAGAGTTTAGGACTTCACTTTCAGGACCAGGCATGATAGAAAGGGGTAGGTTATTGGAACCCACACGAGGCCAGCTTTTCTCTAGGACCTGGTCTTTCAAGTCTGGGAAGCAAGGACATCCCCACGTTTTCCATCATGCTCATGCACGCTCCCTCCCTTTCTCGAAACCCAATCAAGCAGGGAACTTACCGGCCACCTGGGGATCTGCCTGGCGCCCTGGTACAAACGAGAGCGAGGAAAAAAGAGAGCGGAGGAAAATGCATGAAAGCCAAATATTTGTGGAGCGAGTAGCGCAAGAGAGAGAGAAAGACGAAGACGGAGCAAATGGTTGCGGCAGGGCTGGACACCACCTGCTCTTCTCCTTGGCTGGGTGTACATCAGCCCCTTAGTTTAGCTCTCGCTTCCCTCCTTCCCGTTCCTTCCCAGACAAATGTTTGCAGCAGGTGGTTATTTTACGCTGAACAGCTGCTTTAGGATGTGGGGGGGGAGCGTGGCACACAAACGAGTGTTTTGAAGGATCATCGCTCATCCTATTGCACTTCTGCTTTTTTCAAGGGACACCAGTTTGGCCAAGCCCATCTCCAGAGGCTGCTCCCCAAGAATCTGCTGGGATCTTATGGTCCCAATGCTTGAATAGGAAAAAAAAACAGCATGTTTCTGATGCAGAGAAGGGCAGGGAAGGGGAAGGAAGGAAAGCTGAGGGAGGGGAGGGGGGGATCCAAGCTTTTGTTCCTGAAAGACACATCCTGCAAGCCGCTTTCACTGCATTGCTCAGTGCCATGAACGGCATTTCTGTTCCTGGATCCTCAAATCCAAGCAATGAGAGCCACCTGTGAACCCAACAAGACTGGGCCAGCTGAATGAAGGTGGCACTGCCCACTGCTCCTAATTTTCTCTCTGCCATCCATTCCACGGATGGCCTTCAACAACTTTGGACTGGAGAAGGAAACAACATACCTCTCAAGAAGCCTTATTATAGTTTGGGTTATGAGGATGACTATTAAATACACACACAACGTGAAATCACAGCTGCCAGTTCTTTAGCTGGTACAATCGGGATCAGAAGAGGTACTAAGAACCGGAAAAGGGAAATAATAATAATAATGACAATACTTAGAAAATCTGTGTGTTGACAAAATTTCCATCCGTCAATTACAAAAAGCCAGACTGCTCGGATCTGCACGTAATGTATACTGTGTCAATATATTATGACATCCTAAGTTCTTGGGGAAAAACTCAATGCCAAATGACTCGATCCATTATGACTTAGCACAGTGATGGCGAACCTTTTAGAGACCGAGTGCCCAAACTGCAACCCCAAACCCACTTATGCATCGTCGAGTGCCGGGTGGGTGTGGCCCATTGGCTGGGTGTGGCCAATTGGGTGGGCGTGGCCCATTGGATGGGCATGGCTGTGGTGGTAATGGCAGACTGGGTGGGACTAAAAAGTTCAATCAATCAATTCCAACTTTGCAAGATCTTTTTTTTCCCCGTGAGAAGTTGAAATTGACTGATTGAACCTTTTTTTTTTTGCACACGGCGGTGGAGGTCTAAAGCGAAAAGGTTTTATAAAACCCAGCTGAAGGCCTAGGACTGGGGCGACGGCGCGCGTGCCCACAGAGAGGGCTCTGAGTGCCGCCTCTGGCACCCGTGCCATAGGTTCGCCACCACTGACTTAGCATGTCATAATGTATTGACACAATATGCATTACGTGCAGATCCAAGAAATCTGGCTTTTTGTAATTGAGGGATGGAAATTTTGTCAACGCACAGATTTTCTAACTAATATCATTATTATTACCCTTTTTCCAGTTCTTAGAACCTCTTCAGATCCTGATTGCTAAAAACCACAGATACAGTTTCCCATAAAAAAAGAGATTAAAATATAGTAAATAAACCCTAAAATTAAATAAAACTAAATGCTGCTATTAAAAGACAAAGATCTCCCAAAACGTTCCACTCAGAAGTGAGATTTTTCTTCCTTTGTAGCTCTGTACCCCATATACTAAGTGTGGCCCTTACTTTAGGTTGCTTATTCCTGATCAAAGGAAATGGCATCACCCATTACATTATCTTCCTAAGGGCAATTTAGTGTGGTTGAAAAAAACAGGAATTTGCTCAAGATCAACCAGTGACTTTTGTAGAAAATTGGAACTGCTAGTCAGAGAGCGAACTTTTGCCAAGCTACCAAACTGGCATGTGGAAAGCATTTCTAAAAATGTATCTTATTACATGTCTCTTCCCCAGCCATTCATGTAAGTCTTGCAGAAGGCCCTTAAAACACGATCCTGTCAAATATCTGAAACCTGCTAGATGGCTAGTTGATAGTTAAATGAATGTACTCTGTTGTATGTTTTTTTCTGACCTTTGTTCTTTTGTTTTTTCAAAAAAACGTTTAATCAATTTGGTCGTTTTCAATTATTTTTACATATCTCATTTTATTACGTACAGCACCCAGTCACTACATGAGATGGCAGCTATACAAATGTGACGAATAAATAAAACAAATAAAAGAGTAATTGTTTAAAGAAATATTTTTCTCCTGTTTTATTTTGCTTTCATATCTTATTTCACTATGCTCTATTTTTATTTCTTTTTTAGATGCACTTATGCTGTTTGCTTCTGGAATAATGTTTTGGCTACTATAAATGGCTTTGTGGCTTGTTATAACGAGAAGTGGCATAGAAATTATTCAAATCTATTTATCTGTAGAAATTATTGTAATTGTAATGTATAATATAAAAGTAAGCATGATTTAAGTTTATGTTATGCTTCTCTATTGGTTTAGATAAGTGAGCAGTAATGGTTATTCGGTTACACACCCTTCCTGCTTGCCTGTGCCTTCTGCAGCTCCCAAACCTCGCATAATTATTGCATATCCTGGTCCTGTCCACCATCCAAGTGGGTGTTGAAATCTGAAAAATGCCTGGAAATCACAAGGGTTATAATCACCGGATATGTCTCAGGTGAATCAAACCAAGAATTGCATGGTGCCAAAACATTTCAGCTTCCCCAGTGATCAACCAATCCCGGTGCTTTTAAAGTAGTTTCGTGGATTAGAGTTACATCTAAGGAAGGGGGATCCTAAAGATATAGTGATCACCACACATTATTAAGGGTGGGTTTTTTTGTTTAAAGAAGCTATTGCAAGGAACTCTGTAGGGTCTCTGCAAGTCAGAGAACCATGTAGTAAGATGTGAAATGTCTTTCAAAAGAGTAAAGAAATATCTGGGAATATCTGTTTATATTGATAGGGACTGAGCTACCAGGGACAGATTTATTAATTATTTATTTAAATGTATATGCTGCCAATCTCAATGTCCAAGTGACTCTGGGTGGTTATGAATCAAAATTCAGATTTTGTCTTCCTCCCTCCCTCCCTCCCTCCCCTCCCTCTATCTCTGTCCTCTCTGTCTCTGTCTCCCCCTACCCCTCTCCTTCATAAACCTTCTGGTGTTCCTCTTTCACTTTCCCAACAATTCCATCACATTTCACTTCCTCTACACATGGGGTCTATACAAAGTCAACGGGGAAGCCAAATTCACTAAACAAACATGTAACTGACTTAACAACCACTTTGATTCACTTAACAACTGTGGCAAGAAAGGTCGTAAAGTGGGGCAAAATTCACTTAGCAGCTGTCTCGCTTAGCAACATAAATTTTGCACTCAATTGTGGTTGTTAAGAGCTGAAGGTGGGTCTTATTGCGTAGAACAGATGCCAGGCCACAACAGTTGCATTTTTTGAGTCCTACCAACTCCAGACAATTTCTTCTCCCACATCACTGGCTATGCCAGCCAGGGGCTCTAGGAGTTATAGTTAAGCAAGATTTGTTAGATCACAGGTACTGGAGAAGGTGCACTTTAATTGTTTCATGCCAGATGCTGATGCAACATATAGGGTGAGTGTGGAAAAGCATGAAGAGCTTCTGAATTCTTTCCAAGATCTCTTCCAGCTCTACCTCCTAAAGGCATCTGTATTTTCTTCTCTGTGACAAAACATGCCAAGAGTGAGCATGCGTGTGCATACACATGCGCCTGCCCTCCAGGAGAAATCAAGGAATATGGATATATGTTGGGGATAGTAGGTGTGGCCTGTTAGCATATATGTTGCTTTTGTGGAGGATCTGGTAAATGTAGCTCCACAAGCATTGTCTCAATGTGAATCTCTGTTCTCCACGATGTTGTGTCTGTGTCTATGTATACACTGAGAAGCACAGGATGGGTTGCCTCTGAGCCACATGGCCAGGAAAGAGGAAGATTAAAGCCTTAAGAATGAAGTCACTAGCAACATTCTGAGCTGCCCCCCATCCCCGCATAGAGATGCAATCGGAATCTTTTTCTCTGCAACCTCTGGCCAGATCTGGACCATTGAAAATTGCTGGGAAGTTGGGTGCCCTACCTACAAGTTAAATAAATCATCATTATTATTTCCATACTTCTCCTTTCTCCTGCCATAATAAATTTGACCCTGTCTGTTCTGATGGTGAAGCAGTATCCTTCTGACCATGCAGACAGACAGCCTGAAAGAGTCCTGCACCTTACACAGACTACCTTTCTAAGCTTCTGCAGAGAACAGCCAACAGAAGACCACAAAATTAGTGGCAGAAGTAGACTAACACAGATGCTTTCACTGGAACTGGGAGGGGAGAGAAAAGGTAACTGACCTATTCTCCTTCTTCCCATATTCTCTGCAGTCATAATTGTCTGTGCTAGCAACATGCTAAGGCTGTTGACCCTCACTTCCTGGGGTTGACCTTTGTGTAATGTTGCCCTTACTGCTGAGTTATTGAAACATTTTTTTCTAGTCCACAGAAACTACTCACAGATAAGCAGGCTGCATCTACAGGTAGTCCTCTGTGTACAACCACCATTAGGGATCAGAACTTCCGTCGCTAACCAAAGTGGTCACTAAGCGAGATGCGCCCAATTTTATGACCTTTTTTTTTGTTGTTCAGTCGCCATAGTTGTCAAGTGAATTACGTGGTCGCTTTCCCCACTGACTTTGTTGGGAGCCTTAAATGGCAATCATGTCACCTGAGGACTCTGCAGCCATCATAAATACATTACAGGTTGCTTTGCATCTGAATTCTGATCATGTAACTATGGGAGCACAGCAAAGGTTGTTAAGTCTGAGGTCCAGTTATAAATCACTTTTTTACAGTGGCTAAATTAAAGGTTATAAGTCAATAGCCACCTGTATCCCAAGCACACCTATCAACTTCCAGTTGCATCACTCAGGCAAAATTCAAAAACTTCCTTCATTTTATGGAAGCTACTTTAGGGGTTTCAGCTTGGAACTCAGGAGTGAGCACCCCTACACAATCTTACTTTAAGTTTTAGTAAAGCTGATTTGCCCCATGCGCCCACAATGATGTAAAAGGATTGGTTCCAAGTTCCCAAGCTTGGATCTACTGGGTGTTTAAGCCTATAAATTAGCCCTTTAAAGTCCCAAAATTACCCACAATGCAATTGAAAGCGATCATCTTTTTCAGTAATATGGGAAAGGAATCTCAGTGGATGAATTTCATTTCTTTGGGAGCAGAAAATAATGTCCCACAAGGATGGACTACCAATAATCTCTTTTGACACTTTGACACTCTTATGACACTTCTGATGGGTTGGCACCTGGATTTCAATCACCTCGCTTTCTCTTGAGGAGTGAATAATATGAATTGATCTATACCTAGATTAACTGAAGAGAAACTTGCCATAGGGCCAAACGTACAGTGAATAGCTGTGTATTCACACAGTATGCATCACCTTCTAGTTGTTAATAAATCCTTTTGGGGAATTTCAGAATATAATGATCTGTCCATTAACCAAATGGCCTAGAGGGGGCTTACACAACATGCCAAACTACAAAATAATTAAGCAAGAGCAGAAGAAAAAAAAGAAGAAGAAGAAGCCTAGCATTTTTATATGTACTGTAGGCAGCTACAGCTGCTAAGTTTGTAACCGACATCCTTAAATGGCTGTGCAAATCCAACTAGTGATTTTCTGGCATCCTATGATCCTACGACCTTTATACATTCAAAATCATGTGGCTGGCCTGCAGAGTTTTGAATAAGGATCTCAAGAGCTTTTAGAACAGTCCACACTGTTTTAAAAAAAATGAAGATATTTGTGACATCTTAAAGATCCCCCAAAATACATCACATTTTTTGTTTATGGATTACCCTCCCATAAAGCTTTTTAGGACTATGGAACTCATCTTCCTCTCCCACATATATAATGGAAGGACATTAGAAGCTTGGGAACGTAAACCCAAATGTTTCTGGAAAGTCTCTTTACTGTGCAATTTTATATTCAACTTCTTCAGTTGTAAAAATATGTTTCAAGGTTCCCACAAATTGATTGCTTTGTCAAAGATGCTAATGAAGCTTCTCCAGAGTAGAAAAAGGATCTCAGGTATCCTGATTCAAGAGCAGCCCAATTTCAGCACAAGAAAAAAAAAATCACATACTATACATCTGCTCAAAAGCATATGGTATGTCTGTTTGTTCATACATTAGTTGGCACAGAAGTCAACAAAGATAATCCAAGAACTGGCTGGCATTCTTCCTGTTGCAACCTCTATCTATGTGGGGGTTGGGGATGAGGAGTGAGCCACAGGGAACATCAGCAGCCTGTGCAATATTGGGACAGAAAAAAATCAGTTCAAAAGCTGGGAAAAGAGAGAGAGAGAGAGAGAGAGAATATGGAAAGCTGCATTTACCCAATGCACCCAACCTATAATTCACTTTCACAAAATATACCTAACCGTAAACTAACCAAACAGCCTGGCCTCACACAAGGTATGAAATCACCAAAAGCCAACCAGGTTAAAAAAGCCAAGACTAGCAAGTTGTGTGAATGCACACATACACACACAAACACAGGGGGTTGTTACTGACTAATGGAATAATGTGAAGCCAGCCATTCTGGCGCTGTCCAGTCATTGAGCTCCACCACCCTGCAGGCTGGAAAAGATGGGCAGCGCGGCCTGCTAACATCACGACATTTAAAGGACCATCCACGGGGGGGGGGGGGTTCTTCAGCCGCGCGCGCGCGCGCGCGCCCGCCAACCCACGCAGGAGCGGAGCCCTGCAGGCACCCGCGCAACAAAGGCGCTGCTACACAACCCAGAGGGCGACCGGCAGCGAACGGCAGATGCCCCAGCGGCAAAGGGCGAGCGGCTCGATCGAAACCCCGTGTGGGGAGACAGGGAGGGAGGGAGGGAGGAGGAAGAGGAGCAGGGCCAGCCAGATCTGAACCCTTCTTCTTGCAAGGGAAAAGCTTGCAAATTTTACCCTCGGGCGCGCGCGCACACGCGCACACACGCAGACTGGCCCTCGCCAGGGCTTTTCGGGAATTAGAGAGATGGTTGGAACGGGGGGGGGGCAGAAAGGGGGGGGCGTGTGCATGTTCTCCACCTCGTGGCATCTTCCTTATTGCCCTCCGCCAACCAGTCCCGGTGCTCCCTCCGCCCGCCAAAGCACCCGCCGCAGTTCGCAAGGATGCCACGCACTCCCTTCCACCAGCCCCCGCTCCCTCCTTCTCTCTCTCTCTCTCTCTCGCGGCAGCTCCTTTGTCCCTCCATCCCTTCCTCCATCCATCTGCCAGCTGACAAGTGACCAAGCCCTCCCGCGTAGCCTAAAGCCGGCGATCGCCCAAGGACCGAGCGGGCCCTCCCGATGCCCTCTTCCCGCCCGGATCACCCCCTCCCCCTCCGCCAGCTGCCCCAGCCGCAGCAGAGCCCCCTTGCCCCGCGGCCGGACCGCCGCCTCCACCTCCCTGCCCAGCCAGCCGGCCAGCCGGCCGGACCGCGCGGCAGCCACCCGCCACCCGCTCCCTCCGCCAGCCCGGCATCCCCCCTCCCCGCCTCCACTTCCCCGCAGCGCGCTCCTTACTCGAACATAGCCCGGCGCGGCAAGTGCGGGGCGGGGGGCGGGCGGACGCCCCCCTCCCTCCCCCGCCCGGCCGGGATGGAGAGGCGAGCGAGGCTCCCGGCCGGCGGCCCCGCTGTGCCGCGCGGAGGAAGAGGCAGGCCGTTCTCTCTCTCTCTCTCTCTCCGTCTCCCGCCCGCCCGTCCTCGACGGCGGCCGCCCCTTTTGGTCGCACGCAGCCCCGCCGCGGCTCCCCCGCCGCTGCCGCGCCGCGCCGCGCGGCCAAGAAGCCGAGCGAAAGGGCGGGGCCAGAGCAGACGGAAGGCAGCGTGGCTGGGCGGAGCGGCGAGCCGGGCTCCGCGGGTGCGTGGAAACCTTTCGCTCTCGTGCAAAGGAGGAAAAAAAAACACGAGTGGGGCGGGGGGGAGAAGAGGATACCCAAGAAAGGCAGGCCTGGCTGGTTGCTATGCCCAGATTCTCGTGCAAAGGAGAGGAAAAAAAACAGGAGTGGGGGGGGAGGATATCCAGGAAAGGCAGGCCTGGCTGGTTGCCATGCCGATTCTATGCAAAGGAGGGGAAAAAACACAAGTGGGGGGAATACCCAGGAAAGGCAGGCCTGACTTGTTGCCATGCCCAGATTCTCCTGCAAAGAAGGAAAAAAAAACACCGGGGAGGATACCCGGGAAAGGCAGGCCTGGCTTGTTGCCATGCCGATTCTCGTGCAAAGGAGAGAAAAAAACATGAGGGGGGAGGATATCCAGGAAAGGCAGGCCTGGCTGGTTGCCATGCCCAGATTCTCATGTAACGGAGGGGGTAAAACATGAGGGGGGGGGGAAATACCCAGAGAAGACAGGCCTGGCTGGTTGCCATGCCCAGGTTCGGCTTCGCCCGCTTCTTTTCCGGAGAAGGAGCCGAAACTCCTAAAGAACAGGCGATTCCTGGGTTAAACAGCCCGGGGTTAAACCGGGTTAAGGGCTGCAGCGGAGCCCTCGAGCCGCCTGGGGCTCAGGCGGGTTTGTCCTTGGCGAATGAGAAGGACACCTGGCGGAGAACCACCTGTCTGGACACGTACCCCGCTCAGCACAAGGTGCCTCTCCCGGTTTCTTACACCCACCCCCGGGCGCACGTGTGGAGTTAAAAAGAATTGGGAGGAGGCGCTTCCAGTGTGCGCCCTGACATTTGGAGGGAGCGGTTGTTGTCCAAGCAGTGGGAGCAACGCTTTTTTTTGGGGGGGGGGCTCAGTGAAATCAAGAGTTGGGGAAGAAGCAGATCATCTGTTTGTGGGTGGCTTGGAGGTGCATATACAGTACACCGGGACTGGATTCCGGACTTACGTTTTGTGTATGTTTCAACTTGGTGAGCCATGCATCAAATCTTGACTCATTCACCCTGTGAATTTCAGTGGCTTGGTTCTAAGTGGTATCCTGGATCCAACGCACTGCTGCATCTTGGAAAAATAAAGCTTTGCCTAGGCCAGGGGTAGGCAACCTTGGCTCTTTTATGACTTGTGGACTTCAACTCCCAGAATTCCTGAGCCAGCCATGCTGAGGGGAAAGGGAGAGGTTTCCAAGCTGAGCCATGCTGGCTCAGGAATTCTGGGAGTTGGTCCACGAGTCATAAAAGAGCCAAGGTTGCCTACCCCTGGCCTAGGCTCACCAACAGGCTTTATTGCTTGCTAACAGCCCCTTTTCAAAAGCAAAACCTGCTCTGGATGGGACACTCCCATTTCCAAAAAAGATGACCGAAACTCCACCTGACAAGGAGGGCCCACTATTGCCGAAGATGGTGAAACTAAGTAATTAGTTTCTAACACCTTGTGCTGTGGTTGTCAGTATATTGACCGTGTTTACTCATCAATAAATCAGACAATTCAGTGATACTTCAGGTCAGCATTTATCAACTTTGGCAAGTTTAAGATGTATGGACCTCAATTCCCAGAGACTGGTAAGATAGTGAAGTGGCTCCATTGTTATTTACACCTACTATTCTCTCTTAAGCCTTGTGCTTTGTAAAGCTTTTCATAACATTTATATTTTGTTTTTAGTCCTGTCTTGTTGCATGTCACTCAGAGGCCTTTTTGTGAGATGGGCAGTCATATAAATTTGACAAAAAATACTGTAATGAATCTTTTTTTTATCATTTACTTCACTTTCATTTCTCTCCTGATCCTCCATTGTCTTTCTCCTAAATTGGAGACAGCAATCTGACGTTTTATTCTTTGTAAAATCTACAGGTAGTTCTCGACTTATAACCATTTGTTTAGCGACCGTTTGAATTTACAATGGCACGGACTTATAACTGTCACAGCATCTCCATGGTCATGTGGTCAAAATTTGGGCACTGGCATCTAGCAGGTGTTTACAATAGTTGAAGCATCCTGCAGTCAAAATTGCCATAGGCAACCTTCCTTACAAGATTCCAACAAAGCCAATGGGGGAAGCTGGATTCATTAACAACTGTGGCAAAAAAATGTAAAATTGAGCACAACTCATTTAATGATGGCTTCGCTTAGTGGCAGAAGTTCTAGTCCTGATTGCGGTCATAAATCAAGGACAACCTACCCATTCACCAATTCCAAGCACTTTATAAATAATATAAGGATAATTTTAGGCGTTTGGTCAGCTGTTCTGCATCAAACTTTTGAATCAGCTTTTCTTCCCCTATAGAAATTAAAATGAAATTGATCCCTCTGCACTTTATTTCCTTAAAATATTGTTCTTTATGACTGCTTATTTGGAATGGCAATTGATTATATGTCATTCAGTCAATGTTGACTCTTAGCAACCACATAGATATCCTCTGTGACAATCTGATTTATGACAATTCAGAACTGCTTTCCTGAATTCGGAAGGACGGAAAGATTTTCAATGTTCCCTGCCAGATTTTAGAAGAAAATTCAATGGGGAAACCAGTAGGAAGTTGGAAATCGCTCCCGCTCCCACTGCTTTTTTGCCCACCCACAGTCATTCTGTTTCTGTTTAAATAAGAAATATCACTGAAACGAAGACCCAGTTGGCATGGGCTGTCTAGTGGTTAAACAGATTATCAAAGTAACTCCTTTTGGAGATCTGGTACAGCAAATAGAACCATTAAAAAAAAAAACCACAAATGAATAGAGCTTAACCAAGCACTAAATTGCCCTAAACGGGACAGCATCTTTATTATGGTCAATGACCAGTCCATCAAAGTTACACAAACAAACAAAAGTTTTCCTGATTCAATGAGTTACATGAAATCAGCCCTTAAAAGCATGTTACCCCAATTTCAAAAAGGGAACCAATCGTCTTGGAAAGGATCACATTCGAGAGTTTTAAGTAGCTGATTCAGAATCAGAAATGCAAAATTAATGCATTTGAAGTATTGGCAGAAATCCAGCTTGGAAGATTGCCAATCCTATTATTCTTGGAACTAAGGGGTGCGCTGCATAGCGTCATTGAACTGACAAAAGATGAGTATTGTGGTCTGAAAAGGACAGGATTTCCATCCTTTTGGGGTGGGAAATCATTTTTAATAAGAGGTTACCAAAATCAGCAATTTTCTATCTGAGTGTAAGAAAAATAATTCTGAGGTATAGATTCCTTCATCCAGGCAAATGTAGCTTGTAAAAAATCTGCATATGAATGTTGATAGGATCATTTTGTGGAATCGAATGAAGACCTTATTTTGTGTCCGACAGGCTTGTCTGTTTTTAAAGAGTTAATGCAAGCAGGTACAAACAGGTGTCCTTGAATACTGTTCCTCTTGAAACTCCCCAATACAAATGCGATTTTAGTATTTGTATTTGATAAGAATTTAGCTAAAAGGTTCTGATTTTACAAACTGGGTGGAATAGAGATTTTAAAAAATGAGAAAGCAAAGTGGACAATTTCATCTATCCTTCGTTGAAAGCAACAGCAGACTTAAAGACACCCTAATCTGCTTTCAGAGAAAAACACTTGACCCAATTAATACTCCACCCAGAAAGTATCCTCTCCCCAATACCTTTAATTACTGTTCAATTTCATAATCATTAACTGTCACATGAAAGCTTTGCTCTGGCAGCTGGGTATCATGGTTAAAATTGTATTATTGAAGATAATGTTCCATTACTTTTTGGTGCAAAGATTTTTTTTAAAAAAAAAACATGGAACCTGCCATGTATACAAAAAGGATGGGTAGGAAATTAAATGAGGACTTTATCTTTAAATTATGTCTTTTTTTTTTAAATAAAACAGTGAGGTCTGTTGATGGGGAGGGGGAATAAGGGAGGAGGATAACTAACTCCCAGCTTTAAACGCAACAATTATTTCATGCAAACTGAAGCTACTGAGGTTTAACATTCTGATTCTCGTGTCTCCCAAAATTGTTTTAATGGCAGATGTCTGTTCCAAAGCTACTATGCCAACTGACAGCCATAACAGGCAGAAGAAACAGGCAGTTAAAACAAAGAAATTACTTTTGACCTAGTGACACTTCCTGCCCACAAACTGCTATTTTTAACTACAGTCAAATCATTCAAACTTTTGAGGGGGAAAGGGGGGGGGGGGAAGAGTTGAACCAGTAAAGCAAAAAGCAGCACAGTTCCGCTTCCGTTTGGCTTGGCGCGTGCTTCTTCCAGGCCCCTGAGAATGTGAAGCAGGAGTCTTTGTTTGCTTTGCAAGACAATAAAACTGAAAGCAAACAAGGGTCGAGATTTATCTGACAAGTCATACTGCACAGCCATGTCAGTCTGGCATTCTTCTAGCAAGAGCCAACACATGGTGTGTATGACTAAGGCAATTGCTAAAGGAGAAGTGCTCGTTTCTTTTACCCTCCTCCTGCTACTTTTATTATTAAGACTACACACTTTGTTGCTATTTTTGTGTCAAGCAAAATAAAATTTATAGGCACCTGCATCACTTCCTCCATAAGGCAAAAGAGCAAAAAGAATTTTTTTTTAAAAAAAAAATATGCACACAAAGACTGGGTCACATATATCAATAAGACAAGTTTAAATCCCGATTTGCAGACTACATCCCAGTGGGATAGACTTGCAAAGCATGCTAAGTCCAAAGCAAACAAACCACATAATTTAGTCTGTAGTATGAACAAAGGCAGATAAACTTTTGTTAAAGCTACAATGAAGTGAACAGCTTGTGGTATGTGTGTGCAAACTCATTCATTCTCTTGGCATGGTGTGGTGTGTGAACCTATCAGATTAAAATATGATCGGTTTCAGCACAGCGTAGTTTGGGAATACAACAGCTTGTGCTTACTGTGTTTCATAGACCAGCTTTTGTGCAAGATGATCCCTTGGAAATATGAGGATATATGATAGTTCTATTGCTTCTAATACAGTCTGTCATTGCTTTCAATATTTAAAATACATGTTCTTTAATGGGTTAGATATTGTTGCAAAGAATGTGAACAATTCTGGTACAGCCATTCTCAAGATGTAGAAGGAATGGCATAATCTGGGGGCAGAGTCAAAAGAGGAATCAGCCTAGAATCTCTACATCGCCTTAAACGGACTAAGTCCAACCCCTCCCCTTGAATTCTGTTAACCCTTATCTAGCACCAGAATAGTGCTAACCGTTAGCTGAGTAAATTCCTGGCATAAGCAACAGAATGGCAATGGAACTTCATATGTGGTCCTGGTCCTTCGCGCCTGACACAAAATCCCTCATCATCCAAAGATTAGCTTTCCAAGAAATCTGGTTCTTCCACAGCAGCACCAACACTTGCAAAAAAGGTATCACAAAAGTCTTTTATTTTCTGGACCATAAGAATAAACTTCATTTACTGTATTTGCTAACAAGTCATCAATGCTTTGATAATCGGGATCATACAACATATTATTAAGTCATAATGCGGCTTGGTGGTGATTCATGGGTCTGAATTGAGATTTCTTCAAATCATGTTTAATAAAACCTAGCATAGTGTAATGTGGAACCCAACTTATAAAAGCTGCGAAAACTTCAGATGGGCATTACACAATGCTAGAAAAAGGTTTTGACTGATTTTGATCTAATATTTAACACGTGAACCAAGCATGCAATATGAACCCACGCACTCTACGGGACAACTATTGCTTTCAACTATCAACCACAAGCCCCAACCATGTGACACAATTTCAAATATGATGGAACTGTGGTGTAACAATAGCTGACAGGTCTATTCCCACCCATACCTCCCTTCTCCCACGGGAGCAAATGTTAATCCAATTCAAACCTTATTCCCTATCGGGCCTGAGAATAAAAACAATATAGGCAGATCAAGAACATATGGGAATGGAGGAGATGAGATAAAAGACAAACTCCAACACCCAATTTCCACCGATGAAGGGAACAGTCGCATTTCTGAATAGCTTTTTTTTTTAAAAAAATAATCACAGGATAAATGTTGCCTACCAGAAACACATAAAAAACCACAGCCCCTCCTTCCAACCCAAGGACTGAGACGACCAAACCAAGCTTTGGTCCTGCTGTTCCTATCTTTATTTGTAGAACTCGTGCTCCTGTTCATCCTTTTTGATGACTGTTTTGTAGGCTTTTTCAAAGTCCTTGGCGAGGACAATGTAACGGTTCTCCCGTACTGCCAGCATCCCAGCCTAAAAGGAAGAACGAGAAGATAATGAGGCTGGGAAGAAGGGAAAATGTTTCAAACATCAACCATGAAGAAAAGGGAGTGCTCACAACAAAAGAAGAGAGGTGGAAAGACACCATGTAGCAATGCTCAAAGGCATGTTCTCGTTCTGATTTATAATTCACACCATCTGGGCAAGAGGTTCTGGGAACTGTAGCCCAATGTATTGCCCAAGGAAGCAGTAGCCTCCCTTCAATAGATGCCAACAGACTGCTGAGCATGTTAAAATTTTGATTCCTGCATTGAAAACCGAAGTATGATTGCACTCCCCAGCCCACTACAGCCACTGCAAATGTAGACACATACAAATATATATAAATCCATTGGGATAGTTCAGGGGTAGGCAACCTTGGCTCTTTTATGACTCGTGGACTTCAACTCCCAGAATTCCTGAGCTAGCATGGCTCAGCTTGGAAACCTCTCCCTTTCCCCTCAGCATGGCTGGCTGAGGAATTCTGGGAGTTGAAGTCCACCAGTCATAAAAGAGCCAAGGTTGCCTACCTCTGGCCTAGGCCTAGGCCGCTTTATGACTCGTGGACTTCAACTCCCAGAATTCCTGAGCTAGCATGGCTCAGCTTGGAAACCTCTCCCTTTCCCCTCAGCATGGCTGGCTCAGGAATTCTGGGAGTTGAAGTCCACGAGTCATAAAAGAGCCAAGGTTGCCTACCCCTGGGATAGTTATTCAGAGGATCCCTACTTTAATTCCCAGTTCCCAGCTGGTTAGAAACACAAACTAACATGGCTGTTTGCTGAATCTCAATCAGCAATCTTTCTATTCACTCCCACATATGCTTTGTTTCGCCTTCTCTTTTATCCCACCTAAGTGGAAAGAAATACTACTAATGGGGGGGGGGAGGGGAATGCCTGCTAAAATCCACCACCAGAAGAATAAAACCCAATAAGATGGATAAGGTATCAGATGTAACGCTGGCAGAGATCCTTAGTCCTCCTACAGAGTTTGCTATAGAGGCAAGATCCAAACTCGTGACTCCCAGCTCATAGCTTAAGTTCCTGGCTACCACCCTACATATATTCTCTCACAGAAGTTGGCCCGGGAGGAACATGATTCACAGCCTAACATTTCATGCCTATTTTTTTCTCTCTCCTCTGAACGATTTCTCTCATTTCCCCAATTGTTAGGATTGCTAGACCAGAATAAAGAGGAAGCAGTTTGTTAAGCGGGACTGAAAACTGACGGCCACCTGCTTCTTTGGAACATCTAAGAGGAGGAGCCTACTAACCTCCTGGCAAATGGAGTTGATGTCAGCTCCCGAGATCTTATCTGGCCTTGCCACATCTAGAAGGAGTAAAGGAAAAAATAAAAGAGAAAAGGCCCAACCTGACCCATCCCACAATTTCAGCTAGCTGACTTCTGCCATCATGCATGATACTCTCCTTCTAAGTGGTCACCGTTCCATTTGACCCAGTGAAATGTTACAGGGAAGCCAGCAAATGGGAGCCAATTATCGAAATAAAAGTTAAGTAATCACTTCATTGGAAAGGGTACAGATTCTCCTAGTCAAGCTTCACAAGGATTGGAGTCTCCTTCCCCTCTGAAGAATTAGTTCCTGGTGGTCCAGATGAATTGGGAAGAACGCAGCAATAACACAAAACGGAACTGGCTTGATATCCCATTTCATAACAAAGAGCGCTGCCAGATTAGGCAAGAACACAACAAATATCCAACCCACCTGCTTTATTTTCAAGGCTAAACAGAAAACAGCTCTAACCAGTCAGGAGCAACTATTATAGCATGAATTCTCCCTCCCACAGTAGCTGCCTCTAATTTGTTCCTGGAGGAGGGATCTGCTAGACAAGAAGCAGCCCTTGCAACACAACAACTGGTGGTGTGAGCGGGAAGAATGGCCCCAGGAAAGCAGCTGAAATTTATGCGTCTTAAGCAGTGATTGAAGTATTGGAGTTTTTATTCACTAAATTGTTTATCCTGCCCTTTATTCAAAAGCTCAAGGTACTGCAACACAGCAATGCTCCTCTTATTTTTCTCCCAATAACGACCCAGGGAGATACATTGGGCTATGAATGAATGACTGGCCCACGTTACACTGCAAATTTCTATGGTTAAGGGTAGACTAGAATTTGGGTCTCTTTTCTCCAACACCTTAACCATCATTCCACACTGGATTAGGGAGACTCAGGTGCAAGTCCTTGCTTGAACTTATAGGTCGCTGGGTGACTCTTGAGTCTGATACCTGCTCTCAACAAAGCCTTCTTCATAGAGTTGTTCTTGTAAAGGAAAAACTAGCGAGAGGTGTCAATATACACAACCTTGAATTAACAGAGAAAAGGGAGAATACGATGAAATCATGCAAAACACAATTGTGAGATGCTGGAACTTAAAATACTTTGCTCCAATAAGATGTGTTAGACACAAAACCCTTTGTCTCCCCCAACCTGCTGCCTTGAAATGGAAGCTATAATCTATCCTGGCATAGGGGGAGTCCTGAGCAACTTTGTGTAATTTCTTTACAACAATATTGGGTTGGAAAGAATTAAAAAAACAACACATATCCCAAACCTCCTGTTCTATAGATCAGGGGACTCTAAATTTGGCAACTTTTAAGACTAGTGGACTTCAACTCCCAGAATTCCCCAGCCAGAGCTGAGGAATTCTGGGAGTTGAAGTCCATAAATCTAAAAGTTGCCAAGTTTGGAGACCCCTGCTGTAGATGAACGTAGCAATGTCCTTCCAATAAGGCACCAAAAAAAGATCACTTCTTTTCACCAAGTTGTTGTCAAGGATACAATCTTCCAGATCCACCTCCTCAGAGAGATTCATCTTGCTGGTGATGGTAGAAAAGATTAACCGTTTTTGGCGTCTATCTGGCAGAGGAAACTCGATTTTACGATCCAGACGGCCCGGTCGGAGCAAAGCAGGATCAAGGGTGTCTGCTCGGTTTGTAGCCATTATCACCTGTGGTCAAAAGAACAAGAGAAGAAACAACCACATCAAACCTGAATTTTAAAATGCCAACTCAGCCCAAAGCTATATACATGCCTTGTATACTCTTAAACACAGCTGACGAAGACAAATAGTGAACGGAAGTTTAATAAATAAAAGGAGAAAATCTTTCCCCAGTCTGGAATTTTCCTCACTTTAGCAACTGCAAAAAGCCTGGGGTTGTTATGGTTGGTTTCCTGACTGACAAGGATTCAGAAAACCATTAACTGCCCTGTAAGCTTCTCGCCTCCTTGTTTGATCATAGGAATACCATTAGAAGGGGGGAAAAAAACATCCACAAAGAACTGATTCTAAATGGAAAATTTGAAATCCCAGTCCAGACTTCCAAGATGAACCATGCTTGAAAAAATTTACTTTTTATTTTAGGTACTTGCCCAAAAAAAACCCTGACATAATGGGCAAAGAAGCCGCACAAGTTATTTTTTGATATGGCAAGTGCCTCAGTAGATTATCAGCTATTGTGAACCGTGGGCTAAACTTTTATTAATTGCAGTATGTTCATTTTTGGTATTTTGCTGTGATTTGGGAAGAGTTTTTCTCCTTTTCCCTTTCGTACACATGCACATTCGTATTAAGCACTGTATTTGTGTAGTTCAAAACGTAGGAAAGTGGAAGCAGATCATTGCCTCCCTAGATCAATCAAGCCACCTTTAAGCCCCAACACACCTTGACATTAACATTCTGGTCAAAGCCATCCATTTGGTTGAGGAGCTCCAAGAGAATCCGTTGAACCTCCCTGTCCGCTGTGGAGAGACCGACAAAATGATCAGAGGACAGCCGGGTAAGAGAAGCAGTCCGTGCTTTCCTCCATATTCCACGTCTGACACGGTCATTCCACAGACTTTAAAGGACATCACACCAGCTCGTGCTCCCTCTGGGAAGCAACTCAAGGTCAAAGAACCCTAATTTTTACTGATGCTCCCAAGTTTCAACTTATTATACATATTGACAAAATGCTGAACAGGAACCAGAAATCTTGTGAAACTTTCAAAAATAGATAAAGGAAGTAATACGTTTTGCAATCTATCCTCTTAAAGAGTTTTACTCAATTTAGATATTTATTAATGTTGAAATTCTTCTCTTCCAAATGAATTCCACAGAATGGTAGAATTTGGTTAATGCGTTTATTATTTCCTACTGTTAAGAGCTACCAGGACTTCTAATCTCCTTTCTTAAATCTTCACCTGTTATCCTATACTAGGGGTAGGCAACCTTGGCTCGGACTCGTGGACTTCAACTCCCAGAATTCCTGAGCCAGCATGGCTGGCTCAGGAATTCTGGGAGTTAAAGTCCACCAGTCATAAAAGAGCCAAGGTTGCCTACCCCTGTCCTATACCTTCCCAAACCTAATTAAAATCTCACATCATTGAACAAATCTGCACAAAGGTAGTAAAGAGGGATCAATTTACCAAATGTTGAGAAATGAGGGCATCTGTAACAAGTCCAGGCCTAATCCTGGGAAAACAGAAAACTTATAGCCTTGTAGATATTTTTTAAATAAACCACCCACATCTTTTACCATCAGCCATTCTTGCTGTGGTGAATAGAAGCTGCAGTTGACAAACCCAGAAACACAAACCCACCTAGAGAGAGATTCTCCTCTGGCTTTCATAGGCCAACCCAACACAGAAGATACTGTGGTCAACAGATAAAGAACTTTGCAAACCCAGAGTTCCAGCACACTGTGACAAGGCAAGGAAAGAGCAATGCCCGCATGTTAGGTAACCAGGACCGTGCGATTCTCAGCAGCCAAGAACTGGACAGGTACTAGAGATTTATACCGCTAAAGAAATGATGTCAAACCTATTTCGTTCCTAATGCAAATCAGGAAGAGAGGGAAAAGAATGCTACACACAGAAGTGGTCAGCATAAATAAGGAGGAAAGGAACTAGAGCTTGTTTAGATTTTGTTGCCAAATAACTCAGTTTCAGGATTCACACCGAATCATCAGCATCAAAAAGCTAGGTTTTTTACACACACATACCCAAAATAAAAGCAAGTCATGTTCAACATGAATATGATGGCTGATCAAACTCAGCCAGTTATACAAATTCAGCCATGCAATCTTTCATTAACATGATTTAAGTATATTGTGTAAACACAGCAATGTTTTCTCTTCTTTTATTTTGGCTTAGCTTCAGCATTGCTTGTTAAAGATAAAAGCCTTCGCAGAGTGGGTTACATAATACAGATAGATAAAATAATCACAAGTTCTAGCTAATGACAGCAGCAGCACAATTCAGCTGCTGAATCAGTGAGGACACCGCTAGGGCACAGTAAGCAAAAAGGTAAGTAAATTTTCAGGGCACACTTGTTTCCGCCTCTCCAGAGCCCGCCCACATGGACATCTCCGTAACTGCCTGAAAATATCCAGGCAACATGGCCAAGTGGACATCCCCATTCTTCAAACATCCTCCACAGCTTCCACCCAAATAATCACGAGTTACACTCTTAAAATTCAGGGGTTTCTGCTTGCCAACTCACCTCCAGTCTGGGCATCAAAGCGTTTGGTGGCAATGGCATCGATTTCATCGATGAAGATGATGGCCGGGGCATTCTCTTTGGCCAGTCGGAAAACATCCCGGACCATGCGTGGCCCCTCACCCAGGTACTTCTGCACGAATTCAGACCCCACCACCCGAATGAAAGCAGCTGGGCAGAAAAACATCACGAGAGCACCCTGGTTTGTTATCACAGCAGGATGAATTATGCATATGACTGTGCAGGAGTCTGTGTTTATTTATGAAGCAATATACATTTAAGGTCAAGCTTGTAGGTGGTTTCCAGAGTAACCAAATGTTAACTTCCATCAGTTGATCTGTGTGCTATTACAGAGAAGACTAAAAAGGCTCAGAGAGAGGGGGCCTATCCTTCTTTACATAGAGGAAGGTGATAATACACATTCTAGGACACCTCCAACCCCTACTTCCAGTTGCACCTGTTGGTTAGCAACTAGTTTCCCATCCATGTTGCCTTCTTGAAGTACAACACTTAGACCGTGCCCATTTTCAGCTTCAGGCACTAACAAGTATCAAAAAGGTTGGCAATAAAACGCCAAAATAGCCCAGATCAAAGGGAAAAATACCTAACAAGGGAGGAATTCATATATGACACATGGTAATATAACCAAGCAGTAGGCGTGAGCTCAAATGGACTCCAGAAGATGGTAGAGGACAGGAAGGCCTGGAGGAACGTTGTCCATGGGGTCGCGATAGGTCGGAAACGACTTCGCAACTAACAACAACAACAAATATAACCAAAACCATACATACCTGTGGTGTGATGGGCCACGGCCTTGGCCAGCATAGTCTTTCCACAGCCAGGGGGCCCATACATTAACACACCCCGAGGAGGATCTATTCCAATCTATAAAAGAGCCACACAAGGAAGCAACAAGCAATGAAATAATTTGTGAGGCCATCATGTTTTACTTTTTCCCAGGTTTAATAAAGATGCCCTCAGTCTCGAATGGCTGAAGTATGGACATCAATACTCTGATATTATATAGCTCCCTCCGTCAATGCTAAGATTAAACCTCTGAATCCAGTCAATTATTAATCTTACTGCGCTGTTTTGCCTGGCAACAAATATCCCAAACTACAATGGTAGTTATACATTAAGCGAACCGTAACTTAGCATTACATGCCAAGCGTATTTAAGCTTTGTTTTCATTGTTGGTGCATCCAGTGAGCTGTCTAGTTTTATTGCCTCTAGCTCTAAATAATGACTGTACTTCTATCTTACTAAGCCATTAATACAATGGCTAGGTACCCACACTGCGCAAAACCAAGAGAGCTTCACGGCCTAGGACAACGGGCAAAACGTAGCCACTGGTAGCTACTATATCATGAAGACTGCATGCTTCTTTTGACATATATTTTTTTCCTGTCACATAACTGCTAATACCTCAGCTTAAGAAGCACTTGACACTTGAAAATGTTCTGTTCTAAGAGACAGATAAATGTGTGAAATATGCTTGTCAATCTCTTCATAACCTGAGCAAACTAGTTTAGAAGTCATTATGCTTGAGCTGAGTGGGAGGAGAGCAAATGCCTTATATGAGTTTTGAAAAACAAAAATGTGATATAACAAAAGGACTATTTGTATCCACTTCTGTTTGCCGACTTTCAGCCCTGAAATTTAGAATACCTGTTTATAAAGTTCAAAGTGAGTGAGGGGCAGCTCCACGGCCTCTCGGACTTCCTGCTTCTGAATATCCATCCCACCAATGTCAGCGTACATCACATCTGGTTTCTGATCTATTTGGAACAAATAGACACCGATAAGCTTTCAACCCAATAACTACCCATCTTTGCAAGCAACCCGATTCCATGTTTTTATTTGCTCTCAGTTCAAGAAATGACACACAGCTAGTCCTCGACTTACAACCGGTAACTTAGTGACTTTTCAAAGTTACAGCAGACCTCACCAGGGATACTTATGACCCAATTCCAAAGTTCCAACAGCCACCTCCCCCAAGGTCATGTGACCGCACTTCGCGTGCTCAGCAACTACAGGATGAGCCGATGCAGCAAAGAGTTTATTAGCACATTCAGTTCTCATATTTATCTGGAATTTTTGCAGATAAAATGACATTCTGGCAAACAAACACACACACACACACGCTCCACGCAGGCAGAGAAGAGCAGAGTTTGCATCTGGTTAAGAAAGATAGATACACGTCACCTGAAGTCAGCATCATAATACTGCTATCAGCCTCAGGAGGCAACACATCCACCAATGCATTACTGTGTTTGTGTAAGGCCACAGAAGCATTGGGCTTCAGCAGTTCACGGTCAATGGTGCTCAAGATTCGGACGTAGTAGTTGGAGCCTGCATTGGAGACATTCACAAGGTTAGACTGGGTCCTACTTCTACTTCCAAGGAATGGGGAGAGTGGAAGATCACTTAGTTAAGCCTATCGCCTAACTTCTCTATGAGCAGGAGGCACCATCAAGCCTAACTGCAACTTCACTTTCTTAGAATGCTTTGAGGCATTTGGGGGTATTGAAATGGCAGCCCTTAACCGTTTAACAGAAATCAAAATGGTCCTGTGAGCTACCAGGGAGATAATTAAAAAAAAAAAAAAAAAAGATAATGTCTGTCGTAAAGTTTCTTCCCTCCACCTTCCACAAATCAAGAGCCAGCAAAAAGGATGGGCACTCTACCTGTGGTAGAACCAACAATGGCTGTGTTCTGATCCACTGCCTCCAGGAACTGGCCAATGACCAGTGGGATGCTCTGGATACGTTTCACCTCCTCCTGAGCATGCAGAAATTCCTTCTTAAGATTTTTCTGCTCGTCCTTGATGTATTCTTCCTGGACCTCCAGGAATTCCAGCTCCTGCTGGAGTTTCTACAAAAAAAAAAAAAAAACAACCCAAAAAAGTGTGGCTTTTGTTGCACCTGCAAAATTCCCGTTTATAAAATGAAGCAAGGACTAGAGATAACCAAACCCATCGTGAATTCCTTCTAAATATGCACAGTGTATCAAGTAGTATACTCCCACTACTGAGTAGTATGGGAATCCTGAATACCAGAAATGCATGGGGAACGTACGTTTTGAAATAACTTGATTGTATTATTTTTGAAAGAGCGATAAGAGTGATTTCTTTTTAAAATTCAGGGCAATTCACAATTAAGAGTGGAGCTTTATGTTTGCAATCTAAAAAAAAAAAAGGATCACGAGACAAAATAAAAAAAGTTGGAAGGAGAGAGCAGGAAAAACAAATAAAAGTACTAGTTAAAATGTACTTTCTGGCAATACACTTTTACTGGGGGGGGGGGCAGAGGGGGAGAGCAAACTCTGCACTTATTTTCCCTGGTTTTTCTTGCCATAATGCTTTTCTTGGCAGGGAAAGAGAACAACAACTCAGTAGTCCATTGTTCCGGAAAGCTAAGAGCAACATCTAGAGCCACTGGTAGAAAAGATATCAGATATGAAGAAGGAACTGATGTGAGACACTTGAATAAAATTCTACAGAGATCTATTCTTTTATATATTTATGACACCCAGTTTGGTACACCTTATCAACTGTACTATAGTAGAAACCAGGAGGCTGCAAGTTCTAATCCTTATGTATACAAGTCAGTTGGGTGACTTTGGCCTATTCGTTTTATCTCAGTCCAACTCACTTTATTGCGATGCTGTTATGGGGAAAATAGACAGAAAAAGCATGATGTATATTGCCTTGAGTTGCACAAAATAAATGCAGGATATAAAGTTAATAATTTACTTTCTTCAACACCTTCTGTTCTATTTTTCCAATGCCTTTTGAACACAGACATAGTTGTCGACTGACAGATACAAAATACAACTTAGAAACAATAATGCTCCCCAGCATTGCTAAACCATAGTAGTGTGTGACTGAACATCAGCTCACTTTGTATCGGCTATATAGATCCTCAACATCCTCAGCTTCAGGAACTAGGAAGGAGAGGCCAGTCTGAGGTCTGGAAATAGAGAGAGCCGGAAGCTCATCCTAGAAATTAAAACATAGGGCACAGATTAGATATAAATAATTTGGATATAGAATATCCCCATTTTCATACAATACGAATGATAAAGACCTGGATTTGCACAATATTGAGGCCAAAAAATCCTGAAAAAGGAAACCAAAATAGAAGCAAAAAACAAGTTTTAACATATGCAATTGAATATATTTGATCCTTATCTGACTTATTGATGTGTGTTGTATTCACCTAAACAGAATGTGTAGTTCATTTAAATTCTTTAAGGCTGGTAAGGTTAACACATCAGAATCAATATGTAGCACATGGTTTACTAAGCATGTGCAACTTTTTATTTAGGATAGGGATAACCGAAAGAAAAATATTAAAGGTTCAACCATCTGTTTTGAGCCACAGTTTTAACATACAATGTCAGTATCTATTAAACACAGGGAGTTGTGGCCTGGCTACTTATCAGATTGAAGTTGGTTACATGCCCATTCATTTGTGCGAAATTTTGAAGTAAGGCTTAATCAGTAAAATGAATATAGGCCTAAGGCTTATGTAATTTGTGGCTAATGTAAGAAGAGAAATAAAGGATGCCATGTATTTCTATAAAGCATGCCCTGTATATAAACAAATAAAGCATGCCACTTATAAAGCATGCCATGTATTTCTAACAGCCGAGTTACTGCTTATCTTGAAGGACACATGCCATGTTAGAAATACATGGCATGCTTTATTTTTCTCCTTACATTAGCCACAAACTCCAAAGCCTCAGGCTTATATTCCTTTTACTGATTAAGCCTTACTTCAAAATTTCGCACAAATGAATAGACATGTAACCAACTTCAACCTTTGTCAAACACGCCAGAAGAATTAAATGGAACGCTGGCAACATTAACAAACTAGATGTACCCAAAGCAACGTCCTTGGAATTCCTTTAAACCCTGAAGCCTAATTGGACAAAAGCTCCAACAGATAAAGTATTTAGCATTCTTATTAAGTTTGCTCTTATTCCTACCTGTAATACAACCCTTATCACCCAGTAGATGGCTTTCTGAAGTCTCAATATGATATTGGCATAAGCTTCAGTGAAAAGGAGAATAGTTTCCCAGAAGATGGTGAAAAATAAAATAGTTTGGAAACGAGTAGACAGTACGTTCTAATCCCCCCCCCCCCGCTTTAGGCACAAAACCTGGCTGGGGGATTTGGTCCAGTCCCTCTCTCTCACTAAAGCCCAATTCACAGTCTGGTTGTGGAGAAAATAGAAGGCAGGAATATTAGGTCTCTTCGTTGTCTTGACTCATGAGTCAAAAAAGTAGGATGATTTTGATGATGACATTGTAACAATATCTGTATTTATATGAGCGCCCATCAAGGCGTACAAAAGAGAATTACTGTGTACAATCAAAATACAAATTAAGTGTCATCGGCTCGCAGTTCCATAAATCGAAACACGCCTCGCAAGGCCGAGAAGGAGGGAACCTGCTGGCAATCGCGGCCTGCTCTCACATCCACTCCCAGGCCTACCAACAAGCGGTGACTCGGCATCTCCACCTCCGTCCTTCGCGCTCCTGGTGCTCCGCCGCCTCCTTCCCAAGCCTCAGGAGCGGGAGGAAGAGGCCGAACCACCGGCCAGGCCGCCGCTCTCCCCGCGGCTTAGCTTCTCCTCCTCCCCGCAGCTCGCTCTCCCTTCCCCGTACCTGCGTTTTCTCCACCAAGATACCGATCTCCTCCATTTTTAATCCGCTCGACCGGAAACCAGCCTGGATTATGCCGCTTCCGGCCACGCTCACCCGGCAGGGACAGAGAGGCTCACGGGAGTGGTAGTTCTTTGCTTGGCCTACGTCTCTTTGATTGACAAGTGTGCTTCACCTCTCCCGTCGTAGCTCCCCGCCCGATCAGAATAGGTAGCCTGGAGGGGAGACCGCCACCGCTAGAGCCCTTCCTCCAGGATGATTGACCGATGAAACAAGCAATGATCTCCTCCCGGTCGAGATCTCCCGGCTTTCCTATTGGCTCCCGCGGGCGAGTTCTGGGCCGAAGCGCCGCCTTCTCTTCTCTTGGTCCTTTAACTGCAGGTAGGCGGTTTGGGGTGCCCCAAAGCAGGTAGGGAAGCCCCCCCCGCCCCCCATCATCACGAGAGGCCATTCTTGCCTCGGAGAAGAAGAGGGCGCGGGCCGCGATGGGCCTTCGGGCGGCGGGTCGGAAGGGGATGGAGGGACCGCTTGGCCTTAAGCGGGGTCGCTGTGGCTTTGCCCTTTCTTCAAGAGCATCTCGGCTGCCTTCCCGGCGGGCCGTGTCTAATGACGCCCGGGGACCCCGTAAGCGGGGAGGGGGCTGAGGGAGCAAAGGGAAAGGAAGGGGGCAAGGAGGGGCCGGTGAAACCCGACCTGGCAACCTCGGGGGTTTGGTCTGCGGGAATCGGAGCTGCCCCCGGGCGGGATGTCAACCCAGAGCGCTTGAGTGCCGCCTGCAGCTTAGCCCGAAGCTGGTTCTTGATTTATAGCCTTGATGTATAGTGTATATGTTCTAATGTATATACTGTATCGTGTGTGTGATGTCTTGTCTATCTGTGTATCCATCATCTATCTATCTATCTATCTATCTATCTATCTATCTATCTATCTATCTATCTATCTATCTATCTATCTATCTATCTATCTATCTATCTAATCCATCTTACCTTATCCATCTTACCTTACCTTACCTTACCTTACCTTACCTTACCTTACCTTATCTATCTATCTATCTATCTATCTATCTATCTATCTATCTATCTATCTATCTATCTATCTATCTATCTATCTATCTATCTATATCTATATCTATATCTATATCTATATCTATATCCATCCATCCCAATGAAGGAGAATATTTGTAGCTCCGGGTTGAAATGAGGGGTCCTTGGTGCTCTCTGAGCTTGCTTGTTTTCTTGCAGACGTTTCATTACCCAAACTAACTAACCATCCATCCATCCAGTATGTATGTATATCTTTATATGTGTGTATACACACACCACACACAAACACACACACACACACACACACACACACACACACACACTGCAAATCACTTCAGGCTAAACATAAAATGATAACTGTCAACTGTTGGTTTTGCATGTACATTAGCTATTACAATAATAATCAAAGCCTAGCTATACATATTATATATGCATGTACATATGCATGTCTGTGTGCACCCAAGTTATACAAAATCCAAATTGCTGAAATGGCCACTAAGTAGAAATTTGGCTCTTTATGTATTGTATCTTTTGTGTGTAAATACATGTAACCACAGTCTGTTAAAATAAGTCAAAAATTGGCTATACATATGTTACCTCTGTGTGTGTCTGCACACACATACAATCACTGCAGGCAATTGCAACAATAACCAAATCAAATCCTCTTGAAATGATACAGTAGCCAAGTCAAAATCTCCCTCCCTCCCTGTCAAATGCACACCTATATATTGCATAATCATGTTGCAAGTTAAACTAGTAAAAGGGTAACTATGTCAAAAATTGGCTAGATATACACTACAGATACATATAAATGGTTACTGTGGGTCAAACTATAAAAGGGATATCTATAAGGCAAACACTGTGCAAGTAGAGAATAGACACCATCTTTTGGAGATAATTTGGATTCTTGCTCTGCAGCCTAAAAGGTTCCTTCCACGTGTTTACATGTGTGAATTTTAAAATATTTATATGCTACTTTCTTCCTGAAAGCTTATTTTATTTACTATGTTACTATGTTAATTTTATTCCAGAGAGATCAATCACATATAGATATGCCTTTAAAATGAATGCAATATGCTTAACCTGATTAATTATAAATTTGGTAGTTCGTTTCCGCAACATGTAATGCTTGGATACTTTTAATCTTCATTCTTTGCAAATCAGTAAACCCTAGTTAGGTCAATTTAGAGTTTAATGCATTGGGTAATCCTCTACCCCACCTTGTAAGCAATGCCCTCAAGTCCAGCTGAATTTCTAGTGAATTATGTGAATTATATGTCCTTTGCAACTGAAGTACGGTAGCTTGCATTTCTTTTAATCTAGTTCAGACTATATTCCTGGAAATCATTTGGTTTTGATTCCAGATAACATTCAGGTGCTGCCACCTGGTGATCTGGAAAAAGCTTACTGTACAGTAATATAATTTGCAGATTGACAAAGACAAAGTAAAATGACAAATCACTTCTGCATTGCTGCAAACAATATAGTTAATAAATATTGTGCATGAGGGACCCTTTCCCTTTAGTACATTATGAATCAACAAAAGAGTTGTTTCAGTATTTAGGTTTGTGTGGTATACACAACCCAGTGTTAACTTCACAATACCATTCTTAGATTGGTTACGGTGTGAAATAGCAATTAGCCCAACATTTGGTGAACAGTGTATTTCACTTTCTTTTCCTGATTGTGATAAAATAATAGTGCTGCTATATATCTGAGAATATACCTTGTGGAACAAATCTGAATTTGTTTTCATGAAAATATGCAAGAGGACTGAAATTGCTTAAGATTGGAACTGGACTGTTAAAATGCGCATTAATCCTCAAATCTTATGTCACAGTTGAGCAAGCACACAATAGGGTCATACTGCCATTCTGTGCAGATGTACTGTACATGGAGATAAAGCTGATTAAAAGCAAGATCTGTTTATATTGTTGGGCTATGAGACAATATTTTAGAACAGAAGATAAAATTATTCATTTTTACATGTAATAAATGATCTAGTGCAGACATGTCAAACTCACGACATAACGTGACGTCGCGCAACGTATCGGGACGGTTTTGCCATTGCCGGCAATGGGGTGGGCATGGCTTCCGCATGACGCGTCTGGCCCGCGGGCCGGCAATTTGACACCCCTGATCTAGTGCCTACTGACATTTATTATTCATAACACTGATGCCCTGGATTGTGTGTTTTCTAATCTTGTTCAACTGTTCAGCTGTTACCATGATGTTCTAGAATGTGAGGTATTGAATGAAAACAGGTAATCTCCTGATATGGAAATAGCTTTAGTTGTGTTATGTTGGGGGGGGGGGGCTTGTATACAAAGGATTACTGATTTTTCTAACGAAATGCAAACTTTTGTGCATCACACAACACACAAGCTGAAAATGGAAGTAGACATGTCTGGAAAAAACATCATTTATTCTTGGAATAGTCATCTCAGAGCTCTGCAAGAAATAGAAATTGATTATATTATCAATTAATTTTGCAGAGTGATTTTATTTTGAAGGATCCTGGGGGTTAGTGTTCAAATGCTACAATATTGTGTGACAAGCTGAGACAGGATACTCTGCAGTTCTTCTCTGTTAAGCTTTCTTATATTTTGAGCCAATCACTTTTCTTTCAACCTGAATTTCTTCACAGAACTGATCTGAGGCAAAATGGAGAAAACATGAAACTTGCGCTGGGGTGCTTGGGAGGAGTGTGCGATATAAATATTTAGTCATTTTTTTTTTGGCACAAGCTTCCAGGATTTTTCCAGATTTGACCAAACTGTCTCCTTCAACAAAAACAGAGGGAGATAAGTAAGTTAGTTAAAAGGGGAGAGAGGTTTTATACAGTATAGAACAGTGATGGCGAACCTTTTAGAGACTGAGTGCCCAAACTGCAACCCCACTTATGCATTGTCGAGTGCCAGGTGGGTGTGGCCCATTGGCTGGGTGTGGCCAATTGGGTTGGCGTGGCCCATTGCGTGGGCATGGCTGCGGTGGTAACGGCACACTGGGTAGGACTAAAAAGTTCAATCAATCAATTCCAACTTTGCAAGATCTTTTTTTTTCCCGCGAGAAGTTGAAATTGACCGATTGAACCTTTTTTTTTTTTTTTTTTTTGCACACGGCGGCGGAGGCCTAAAGTGAAAAGTTTTTATAAAACCCAACTGAAGGCCTAGGACTGGGGCGACGGCGCGCGTGCCCACAGAGAGGGCTCTGAGTGCCACCTCTGGCACCCGTGCCATAGGTTCGCCACCACTGGTATAGAAGATCAAAGATTTTCTGATTTAAACATTGGCTTTTGAAACCTGATCTTTCTTCCCCAGGAGATGCAGTATTCTGGCTTCTCTCGTGAGCTGTGACTTACCCTGTCCTTATATCTCTGCACCTGATACAAGTGGGAAGATGTAGCTAATGTGGCTGTTCAGAGTTTGGATGCCTAGATTTGGAAGTTTCGTAATCTACACTCTCCGCATAAATGACACACGGAGGAGAATCAAGGACCATCTACAAGGCAGTTCCAGTACAGAAAGTGCGAACTCTGAAATACAGACCGTTTACACTGTATCTGCCCTGCTTGTGTTTGGACTTCAGCGGGCCTGATCTCTGCTGTGTAACCTGCCGACGAGACATTCCAGGTTTTCCTTGGTAGAAATGAGGCGGGATAGACCACAAGAACGGGCAGCTAGCTGGCCAGCAGAGCACATCAAGGTGCTCCTTGCCCTCTGGACTGAGGCAGCGGTCACTCATGACCTTAGCTCCCATGGGAGGAACCGCGCCGTCTACGATGGCATTTCTCAGCGTCTTGCAGAAATGGGCATTTATCGAACCGGAGACCAGTGCCGTGAAAAAATGAAAGGCTTGAAAGTGGCTTACCGCAAGGCTAAGGAAAATAACTCTGTGGGCCGGCCCCCTATCAAATGCCCCTTCTATGATGAAATTGACCAGATCATGACGCAGTATATAAACTGCAGGCCCGGTTTCCCCTCTGAGGTTGGTGAAGGGTCCAGTGTCACTGTGGACAGACAGGAAGGCCTCTCCATCTCTGAGCCCTGGGGGGCCCAATCCAGCATCTCTGAGCGTTGGGGGTCCCAGGCCTCCGGGCATTGGCTGTCCCAAACTGCTGCCTCTGAAAGCCAAGGGACTGATGAATTCAGCTACACCCAGGCAGAGACTCATGAGGCTTTCGGTGAGATCCAAGTGATCCCAGTTCAGGTGAAGGAAGAGGAATCGGAAGGTGAAATCTCACCTGAGCTGGGTAACAACCACTTGTTCATTTTTCCTGAGGGTGTCAGTACAAATTCTCTAGAAGGCTACCTAAGGAGGGGCGGTGGGGCTTATATCTGTATATTCTGTTAATTGTTTTCTGAACTATTTGGGTCTTTAGTTTCACAGTTTTGTTGGACTTAATATTTTGGTCTAAATGTTTTACCTGAATTCCACTGGAACCAGAACCTTCTGTTTCTGGCCATAAATATAATCCTCTATATCAGGGGTCTTCAAACTTGGCCCTTTCATGACTTGTGGACTTCAACTCCCAGAATTCCTCAGCCAGGCACGCTGGCTGAGGAATTCTGGGAGTTGAAGTCCACAAGTCATAAAAGGGCCAAGCTTGAAGACCCCTGCTCTATAGCCAACTCTGTCAGGTTTTTTTTTAATTATTTTATTTATACACTCAGAAAAACAACATCACAGGGTAACCTTCAGCCTTTTTTTTTTTTTTTTAGCATGCAGTCACAGGTGTTGTGTTCTGCCCGTGCATTTCATTTTATTATTTTCTTGACCTTCGAATCAGCCATCAGATGTTAGGAATCATTCTGACCCTATGGATGAGGTTGCACTACTTTGAAAGTATATTTTTTTTATATATATATACATATATGGCTGTTCACTGTTCCTTATTTTATAGATGTGGCCTCTCCTATGCTAATGGAGATCCAGCCTCCACCCAGGCAGCTCATCTCCATGCTTGACCAACGTCCCCATCTTCGAACTCGGAAACAGAAGGTTCAGGGGGATGGGCAGTCAAGGGGGGCTGGCCAGAAGTGCAGTCGCTCACACCAACCGGAGCTGCAGAGAATGCAGAAACAGGTTGCCCTCCAAGCTGAGGAAAAACAGAGTTTAGCAGAGTTCATCCAGCACGACAAGGAGATGCGACGTGAGGATAGGGAGTTCCAAGCCCAGCTCTTTGAGAAACTTTTTCAGAAGCAAACTGAGCTCGTCCAGGTGCTAACTCAGCGGTCTCCTGCCAGTCCTAACTCTGCTGCCTGTGCTAATCCTATGCAGACCTTGCAGATGGCCACGAAGAATGGAGGAGGAACAGCTGCAGGGCCTAGTTCAGCCCTGCAGGCTTTATTAGAACAGGTAATGCAGTCTGACCTCTCGGGGAAGAGTCTAAACAGACTTGCAGTGAAGGAAGCACTCGGAGGAAGAGTTAAGGTGCCTCCTGAAGTACAGTATTGGACAGCCGAAGAGATCCTGAGGTGGCTCTTGTCTCAGCAGCCTCCTGCAGACCACTGTCAGGAGATGCTGTCGGGCCCAAGGCTCCCTTTCGCTGCGGGGCACCTGGGAGGAACAGGGAAAGGTGACCATTCAGAGGCACATCTCCCAGTTTTGAATCCATTGTGCGATTCATACCAGAGTTCTCAGCAGCAAGGTAAAGACCAGCTCCACCACAAGGCCCAACATCTGTGTGCCAGCAGTTGTGCGAAAGCACTTGAAACAGACATAGACTTAGAGACGCACCGACAGTCATTCAGGCAGTTCCATTACCAGGAGTCCCAGGGACCCCAAGAAACATACAGGTGTCTATGGCGGCTTTCCCACCAGTGGCTACGGCCAGACGCGCGTAGCAAAGAGCAAATTATGGAGCTGCTAGTGGTTGAGCAGTTCCTGAACATACTGCCTGAAGAGATCCAGACCTTGGTACGTGAATGCCAGCCCGAAAATAGCAAGGAAGCGGTGGCCCTGGCAGAGAGATTCCAGCTCCATTTTGAGTCCAAGAGGCAACGGGACCAAGTAAGATCACCTTGAGAATTATTTCTGCTTTGGGGGTTTGGGAATAGCATTCAGGAGGGGCGAGGAAAGGAAAAGGGAATTTTTTTCACACATCTTTCTTCCTGATCGAGGGAGTCTAGATGGAATCTTGGAATTACTGTTGTTATTAGCAAAAGCTTGACGTTTTTTCAGTTAAAAGGTGGGCTTCAAAGACAAGGTAGCAACAAGAAGCACTGCAGGTCATAGGAAGATGAAAGCTGTTTTCCTGTACTTCCAGTTTGCTTGAGCCTTTGTGCTTTGGTAAAAGCTGAAAGGCTATTCAAAATGTTCTACTAGACAGTAGAAAATGAATCTGCTTTTTAAAAAAAATTAAAATTCTTATGGGTATAAATAAACTGTCAAATTCTAGCCAATATTTTCATGTGATTGTGCAGCAAGATTCAGTTTTGAAGAATATTTAGGATGAGGCAACGAACAGCAAGTTCAAAAAGCTTGTATTTATCCTCAGTTCACAAATGATAGGGGAATACTTCCCTACCCCTTTGGTGTGGAACTGAGGGCCCTTTTTAATTTGTAAGAGTGGCATTCTTATTTTTCAGATACATGTTACTTCTGGTAACATGGTTGTAGATTCCCCTCGAGAAGACTTGAATGAGGATCAGAGACAGCCCTGCATAAAAGACAGTCGAGAAAATCCTAGAAAGGTTGGCTTATTAGGTAAGAATTTGCTTATTAGGTGCACTGAATCTTTTGATGTGACAGATTTGTTTCTTTATCTTTCGAGGATCACTGTCTATTGTTTTCATTTGTTTTAGTAAATCTCCTCTTAGATTGTTTTCCCCTTTCTATTTATACTTGCATACCATAAGCGGCTTTATCCACTCTGTCCTCTCGGTTTCTATCATTGCTTGGTCAGTACATCAAACAAAGAAGTATTTTTTTTAGCAATATGCTTCTTAGCATAGAGACTAACAAATTAGCAAAATCTGTGGGAAGGAAAAGCCAGCCAAAGGCCGTGATTGGGATCATCAGAAGGCAAGGAAGTGAAGTGTTTGCTGAGGAGAGATAAGTTGGAAGGGACCGTGGAGATCATCTAGTCCAACCCCCTGCTCAGGCAGGAAACCCTATACCATTTCAGACAAATGGCTGTCCAGTCTCTTAAAACCTCCAGTGTTGGAGCACCCACAATTTCTGGAGGCAAATTGTTCCACTGATTAACTATTCTGTCAGGAAATTTCTCCCTAGTTCTAGGTTGCTTCTCTCCTTGATTAGTTTCCATCCGTTGCTTCTTGTCCTGCCTTCCGGTGCTTTGGAGAATAGCTTGACTCCCTCTTCCTTGTGGCAACCCCTGTTCAGGTTCAGTTTATGTTCGTTCATTCACACGTCACAGCCTGTTGAATGGTAATTCTCAGATCCACGGCAGGGTTGGTTGATTCAAAAGGCATTTAGTTGAATTCACAGCTGCTAAGATTTCCTTAAATCTAAGCCTCTTCTGGAGGGTTAGGTACACTATAGAGAGAAGACAAAAAAAGAGCTCTCCAAATTAATTCAGATTACTTTAGAAGTATGTGCATAAGCTCTATGAAGGAGTTCCACATTGGGTGAATCTTAAGCAAGTCAATTTATCTTCATTTCTTAATGGATGTCTTCAATTTATCTGTAAAATAGGAATAATTATGATCTCTCTCAAAGTTTTTATGAAAGGAAAGCTATCAACTACCCTTCACATTCTAAGGGTTGTATTCATATTTGCAGCCCAAACAAAAACCTCTTAAGTAAGGAAGCATATACCCTCTTAAGAAGTGAGTGGAATGCCACTCCATCTATGGGCCTGGAACCCAAGTCTTAAGATTCCCAGCCTAGGGCCTTAACCACGAGCCCATCTGTTATTTTTGTATCTTGGCAGGTCTCTCAAGATAAACTTATTCTCCATCTTCAGGTACAGAAACACATCTCCAGCTGAGGAAGAGAGCCAGATCAGATCCGAGGGAGCAGATTGTGCCCAAACAGGATGGAGAACACGGTGTGGCAGCAGCCAAGCAGATGAAGTTGGATAATAGCATAGAGGAGCAAGAAATGCTTGAAACTGGAAAGAAAGCAAAGGAAATGCCCACGTCTAGGCCAGGAAAGCAGGCTGGGAAAGCAAAAGGGCGGGGAAGATCTGTCCCCAGTTATAACGTGGCTAGAGAAAGCCAGACGGAGGGTGAAGCTAAGTTGAAAAGCAGTGGCCGAGTTTCAGAAGCTGTGAATGGGATAAAGCATGAGCAGAAAGCATCGGCTAGTCTTGGGCCATCTCAATTGGCTTTTGACAAGGATGCCACCGTGTCCAGCCCCCAACCTGGCCATGATGGTCATGGGTCTCCTGACATGGACAGACCTTCATTTAGTGACAGCATTGACATTTTACTGGATTCTCCCTGGAGTGGAAATGGCAGTGGTGACACAGCCCAAGACGGGGGCCCTGGTTCCAGGATGCTACCCCCCTGTGTGGGCTGCACCATGTTGAAGGCTGAGTTGGATACAGTACGTGAGGAGCTCCGATTAACCCAAGGTAACTCTGGAGGCATAAACAAGGAGGGCCTCTTCACCATGGTGACATCAATTTCCTTTCTGTCCTTCCAGTGTTACTTGCAAGAATTTGTATCTTGCCTGTATACTTGCACGATTGTCTTGCCATTGATTCTGTTTTAATATTTGTTTATTGCTGAATTCAGTACCGACCACAATACAGAACATAAATCCCTTCGATCTTGCTCAGAATAATTGCTTGGCTATTAATTAAGTCTACTTATCATTGAAAACAGCATCCCCCATAGCAAATCTCACTTTTCATTTTGTCATAATATGAGAGCACTCGCCAGGAAAGTGTAGTGTTGATATTCGGTAGGGAATTCTTTACTGGCATCCTAGCTAAGCGGTCTTAAATAAGTAGTTCATTCAGAAAGGTAGGATATCAATGAATAAACAAGAACTAAAATGAATACAGCTTAAAGGCACCAGCAAAGAGCTTGATGAAGGAACTAAGGATGGAATTAGGAGTGGCAGGAAATGCTTGATTTGAAAAAACTATCCACTGTTTTAAAAGTCAACTAAGGTGGAAAGACATATCTCGGTGTATTTATTAAGATGGCAAGAACGAGGATCCCACCAAGTCTGCTAAAAAGTTTTTTTTTGCAGCATTTTGTGATATTATCTATTTATTGTTGTTCATTTATATGCAGCTTCTACACTGTATGGGTTGAGCGGTTCCTCTTTGCAGGACATATCAGAGGCTCTTGGCACTGTTGTACGAATCTTGAACAACACAAAATCTTTACCAGGAACAAACACATCCCAGAACATTGCTGAAATCCCTAGTAGGCCAGTATGGCGGGAAAGAAATGTAAGTCTCCCCCTTTGTTACTTTTTGGGCGCAAGGCATTTTTCCTTTCATACTCTCTAGGTTTTATTTTCCTTTCTTTGAAAAGGAAAATGAGTCTCTCTCTCTCTTGTTGAGTACTGTTAAAACAGAGAAAGTAGCAAGGATTTAAAAATGGCAAACAGCCATCCTTAAATATTTGGCTTTGCTATTTGGACTATATGGTAGAATTTACAGTTTTCCCATTAATCCAAAGCAGTTGCCTGTTTTCCAAAGTGACAGCATGGAAAGTTCTGCTCTTCAACTAGGGAAGGTCCACAGTGCAGTGTCATTGCACATTTGGATTACTGCAGATGGCTTCAATGGTGGCTGGTAGAGAAGACAGTCTTGGAACGGAGAGCTAAAGTTCCATTCTCAATAAAATTCAGTAGGTGAGACTCTGAAAACTTAATCAGATGGAAGATATTTTGAACATCACACACAGTATGAAGAAGCTAGTAAAGAATTATTTCCACAGGTGTGGAAAGATTTCTTATAGAATTTTTTTTAAAAAAATTGATGAGTAGTTTGATGGATAGTTATTGTACTTTTCATGAATTAATGTAGTCCATCTAAATATGTGGTTTTCCACTTTTTGATGCACATTTGTTTCCCATTTTATGTAAACAAAAGTGAGCAACATCTGCTTATCTGGCATTTTCTTCCAATCTATAATCTTAACTCAGGAAACTTTTATGAATGAATCTCTTTTTTTCTTTATGAAATATCTGGGCTTGGTTAGAAATCGTTAGTCACTTTTATGTTAAATTGTTTGCCAATTTAACATAATTCTCTGAATAGAGTATAAAATACTTAAAATGTTTTGATATGATACTAATAGTGTTTTATCTTTCCTGTAGCATCTCTGAAACCTTGCATGGACCGAATGTACCCCCAAATCAAGAAATTCAGCAGCAATATAAATATTAGAAGCTCCTCATTTAAAAGGAGAGAGAAAAGCAGCCTTTCCTCTTGATTGCCTGAGACTTACAACTATCCCTGCCCATGATTCCCTATCCCTTTCCCATCCTGTTGGATTGCTTAGACTACAGCAGGCTCTGAACCAGATGCTCTTTCCCTGCTATGGTGCAAATGTTGTCATTCCTTTACCCTTTTACTGTTACCCTTGTTTTTGTTTTTTTTATATATACTGTAGTAATCTCTTTCTTCCCTTTCCTGCTTGAGTTTAAATAAAGCAACTGGGAATGATTTACTGTACCCTTTGTGGGCAATAAATAGCATGTGCATTGACCCGATTAGCATAGAAGTCTGCAAAGAGAAAGCCTCCTTTGAATCCACAAGAAATCAGAGCTCCTGTTTGGAAAGCAAACAATGGTTTTGGGAGGAATTGTTAGCCAGATACAGGCCTTGAGGTATTCTAGATCCAGCCTGCTTTCATGCTGAACATTATATTCCCTCTAACTCTAATATATTCATGAATACAAGCATTACAGATCTTGACAGATTCCCACAACATCAACTGTAAATGCTTTTTTTAAATAAGTGGACATGGTATTGATCAGCATAAGAAAAGTATTATCACCATATACAAAACAGGAACTGTTTTTGGTTATATTGGTAAGAAATTTAAATTTCTGTTCTAAAGAACTTTGAATACTTGATACTAGAGAGAACGGAAAAGATAAGGGAAAATTAATAGTGTGAGACACAAACACACAAATATATATGTACAGGTAGTCCTCGACATAAAACCATTTGTTTAGTGACTGAAGTTACAAAGCACTGAAAAAAGTGACTTATGATGAATCCTCACACTTAACAACCATTACAGCCTTCCTATGGTTACATGATCAAAAGTACTTGGCAACTGACATGTATTTATGGCTGTCTCAATGTCCTGGGATCATGTGATCACCATTTGTGACCTTGCCAGCCAGCCATATAGATCAATTTCATTAGGATCAAATAAGTTAATCACTGTTAGTATGCTCAGAACAAATGTTACTATTTTAAGTACTTTGTGCCAGATTAGATCATTGGTTTTTGGCCCCAAAGGATCTCCCTCGTATTCAGTTGTTGGGAGTATCAAATATGGGTCCCCCCCCCCCTACTCTGAAATTTAACATCCTTAAGTTGAGGCAGGAGGTAAGAAGAGAAGATGCAGGGGCTGAAGTTGGAATCAATTACAGTGTCCCCTCATTCAAAACTGTCCAAAAGATAAATGAAAATGTATTAACCAGACTATTTCGGAAGAGGTTTACCACAATTAAAGTAACACCAGTTAATCTACTTAAAACAAATCACAATTCACACAGCTCCAGCGATCCACTTGAAACTTAAGCAGCATAGTCAATAGTCTTTTCTTCACGTAAAAAAGACAGTTCTACCTTAAATATTCTTATTGCAGCACAAGATTTGTAGGGCAGTGTATATTACCAAGGAACTTATTCTGTAAAATGTTTGGGCAATTGGCCTTTAAGCAAAACTAATCCTTCTCTCTTTCAAAGTTTGGTTTGACAACCCAATTTAATCAACACCCCCCCCCCCCCAGTGATCTGGAAAGCAGCACGTTGAACAAGGCGTAAAGATCAACGTTTATTCCTTCTGGAGACGGGACAGAATGCAAAATAAACAGCCCATTCCTTCTCTCTAGCGCTTTATCGTGCTTTTTTAGCGTGCAATTATGTGACATTTCTTTAAGCGCTTTCCCCTTTCCATCAGCCAGCGGACGTTGCAATATGGCCTAACAAAAGCTTCCCTTCGGTTAGCTTGACCACGGTTTGTTCTATTCACTTAATTGCACTAAGCTCGCCAGGCACAGACCGCGCAGAAAAACTTCGAAATGAATTGGCTGCTTTTGAGGGTCAACGTGGCTCAGCAAATTCTTGGCACCGATGCACTCATTTGAGTCCCTTGTTTACCTGCGTGGATTTATTAGTCCTAATGGGAATTATTTATCAACGTTGGGACGAGAAGGGGGTTTGCCTTTGTTTTTGGGGTTTTGTTTTTTTAAAGTGTTGCCTAACTAAGCGACAAGTTTAGACGCGGCTCCCTATGAAGCTACGCTGCCATTTTTGTTGTTGGGCTGCTAATCCTCGGAAGCGGTTTCTCAACTACTCCCACGGTGGGGCTCTTCTCTACCCTTCTAGCTCTACCTTCTCCCGACCCAGGCCGTCAAGGGGACCTTCGCGACCGGGCCGGAAGCACTCGGGCGACTTCCGGAGGCGGGTTCAGCGGCTAGAAGCGGGGCCTGGCCTGGGCGCAGGTAGGTGGTGGCGGCGGCGGCGGCGGCGGCCGTGTCGCCGCAGCGGCTCCGCTTCTTCCCTCGGTTGGTGGGGAGGCCGCGGGCCGCCCGAGGGAGGCGGTGAACCTGAACGAAGGCGGAGAGACGGCCTCCCGCGCCAGGAGCCGGGGTGCTGCAAAGCCTCCGCGGCCTCGTGGTGCTACCCCGGCCGCCTCGGGAGCGAGCGGGGAATAAAGAGGCCACCACCGGCCAGTCGTTCCGGGCAGGTTCAAGGCCGAAGCCTTGCTTGCTTGCTTGCTTGCTTGCTTACTCTTGCCGGGCTCGCTGCCTTTTTCTCTCCCCGCGCGGCCCTCCCGAGATGGGAAGGCCGGTTTGCGCCCCATCCTGTGGCGGAAAGCTCTAGCGTGGCGGGGGATGGGGAGAGAGAGAGAGAGAGAAATCCTTTCGGATCTGGGCTGCGAAGTCTTTCGAAGGAAAACCTCGGTCGGGGTTGGGGGTGTAACGGTTGCCCCCCCCCAGAATGGGTGGGCCTCGTTCTTTTGCACCGGCCCTCTTTCCCCCCCCCCAAGCTTTTCTCTTATATATTGGAGTAGTATCTCTTGGGAGTCGTAAGGAGGACGCTTTGGGGAGTTTCTGAATTCTTGGGAGAAATTCCCCAAAATATTGTTTTTTACTGTGAAAAAAAAAAAATATCGCACACGACAAAAAGGTCAGCCGTTCTACAAAGAGGATGTTATGTGGAGCTAAGTGTATTCCACTTATCTGATGAAAGGGTTGGGCCTGTTAACATAAGATTTTATATGTATAATCTCTGATTCCCCCCTTTTGGTACCTAATTTGCCCCCCCCCCCGGAGAATCATTGTATTCAATCTGTACTTGGAGAGAGTGTCTCCTTTTGTGAAGTAACACGGAAGGAAGTGCCTGGGTTGGCATTTTTATTCCCAGGTGGGTGCTTATATATTGGTTTTTAAAATATAGATTAAAGGGAGGTGAATATAGAGAAGCAGCAGTAAGTCCACAGCAGGGGAAAAATGTAAGTACCGGTAGCTGCAAAGAAAGCAAGCCTGATTGTTCAGCACAGTTTTACAGTGTCTAGACCAGGGGTCGGCAGCCTTAAACACTCAAAGAGCCACTTGGACCCGTTTCCCAGAGAAAAGAAAACACTGGGAGCCACAAAACTTGCATGCGCGTGTGGGGGGGGGGAGGGAGAGGAGAGCTTGATTGAAGAGTTTAATTAAAAAGAAATAGAGGCTGCTGTGCATGAGTTCTCTCTCTCCCTCCCTCCCTCTCTCCGATCTTCTGCTCACCTGGCAAGAGAGAGAGAAGAGAGCTGCTGCTTCCTGCTGAGATGCAGCAAAGGCAGGAGCCCCACCCAATAAGCTTTGTCAGCTTGTCTGAGAACAGCGTGAGGCCACTCTCTTTTTTACACACACACACACAAACAGAGAGAGAAGGGAAGTGCAAGTGCCTGTCTCTGTCTCTCTCTCTCTGCAAATGGAGGAGGCTGGGAGCCGCAGGAGAAGGCTCAAAGAGCCACATGTGGCTCCGGAGCTGCAGGTTGCCGACCCGTGGTCTAGACTATAATTGTACACCTAACATGCCTGCTTTACAGAATATTTTTCTCCTTTAGCAACAGTTATTCAAAACTTCATTATTTCCTCTCCTTTCCCTCCTCATTAACATTTCAACTAGAAGTGCTAGGGTTTGCTCAGGGTCCACTTCTTTCCTTGGGTACCTCTTCTGCATAGGCATCACTTCTAAGCTTAGCTCAACTCATGTTTTTGTGAATATCTATACAGATATCTATAGAGTTAATCTTGATTTTTTTTTACCACAACCTTTCTCTCTCTTTTTGACACCTCTTGCTGTAGAACTTTCCCAGGGGGAGAAAAAAAAAAGCTCCAACGCCTGAAGAATGGCCAGTGAGGTTCAAGAACCACTCCTGGATAGCTCCTGTTCTGGCCCTTCGGAAGATAGGGACTCAGAAAATGACATTGTGAGTAAACATCAGGACTCAGATAATGATCAGAGTGAATATAACCCAGTTGACAAATGTTTGGGTGAGGATGCTGAACCTTTGGAAATGCCAGCACAGCCTGCTGATCCATGCCAAGCCATGAAAATGAAAGGGAAACGTGAAGAGGAGCCAACGACTGAGGCAGCCTTGGTGCCTCCTCCCGTGGAGATAGCTGTCCCTGTTCCAGTGCCACCCTTGAACGAAGGGAAGGGAGCAAAACGGATGATGGAGGATGATGCTGATGTTTTTAAAGACATGCCTGATGTATGCCAGGAAGCTAGAGAGCCAGGAAGGGCTATGCTGCTGCCTGACCTCTTTGGGGAAGCCCAGGAAGCACACAGCAGTTTGGATGTCAGCCGTGCAGGAGGCTGCACAAAGGTGGAACAGGCTATTCCTTGCTTGTCCAACACGGTCTCAGAAAATCAGCGCAAACGCTTTCGGGGTTTTGCCTATAAAGAGACTGAAGGTCCCCAAGTGGCTTATGAGCGGCTCCAGGAATTATTGTTCCAGTGGTTGAAACCAGAGGCCCGCAGCAAAGAGGAAATCGTTGAGCAGCTAGTCCTCGAGCAGTTCCTGAACCTCCTCCCTGAGGATGTCCAGAAATGGGTCCGGGAACGTCATCCAGAAAATGGGGATGAGGCTGTTGCCCTGGCAGAAGACTACCAGTTTCTGCATCCTGAGCCTGGACGGCAGCCCTATCCAGAGAGAGCAAGGCAGCGGGCTTCAGCAAGAAGCTGGCTGCGCTGAAGCCTCGGGAGCAGACAGGCAGGAAGGGCTCTTTGTAAGTAACAGGGAAGGGACCCTTAGGGGTAGAAAGTCTTCTTTCTGGTCGGCCGATGGCTAACTCTGCCCAGACGTTTGCTACTGCTCAAAACTAAATAGAAGCGATACATTTCGGGCAGCCGCTGCACTCCTTGTACACCAAGTTCTGTATGATGCTTTGCATGACAATAAAAGGCCGATCTATTCCAAAATGTACTTCCTCACATTCAGCTTTTGCTTATAGATTGCCTTTTTTTCACCATGTAGTGTTGAAACATAAAAGACTCACCAATAATGCCACAAATCTCTGTTAATTATGGTTTTCAAAGTCTTGGGAGCGTTGGTCGACTTCTGTAACAGGTCCTGGACTGTGGTTTCAACCAACATTTAGCCTATATTGTAAAAACTGCAGAAGAGTCAGGAATTGGTTAGAAAGTTGTCTTACCTTACGGGCGGGGGGGGGGGGTTGCCTGTTAAAGAAGTGGATGGGGTTGACCTGGTCACTTGTCTGCCTCTAGTGGCGGATTTGGGGAGGGGAGAATCATCCAGCCTTAAAATTCCACGTTGTACACCACTGCATTAAAGGATAGCCCATGGTTAACTTGTTATTTCCTTTGCATTTACCACTCAAGTTGTTTACCTCCCTCCGCCATCCTATACCTTAGTGGGGCATTTTCTAAAAATCCCACATGAGACTAGAAATGAAAACTTTACAGGTGTGTTCAGATTTGTTTTTGTTTTTTTTTATTTTTCCTTACAGCTGAGGAGACTCAAAGACCTAGTAATCTACCAAGCTGAAGAATTTTGAAGTCCCAAACCACACTTCATCTTTCTGGAGTATGAAAATGTTTTTAAACCTTTCCCTACTGTGAGTGTTTCTCCCAGGGAAAGCCTCACCTGATGTATACCTAGGGCTTGCATCTGTGCACTCTGCAACACAAGGATCAATTGGGGTGAGGACAGAAGGAGTACAGCATGTGAAAGGGAGAAGACTAATGTATGTACTTGTGAGTCCTTTGAAGCAATTCAGAAGAAAGGCCCCGCCCCCACCCCCCAAAAAATAATAATACACCACTTAACTCAGATTGAACTGATGTATCTGAGCCGGCTTTTGCATAGCTTCTTCTGCGGATAACATCTCAACTCTCCCAAATTTGCTTAGGTAAATCCACTTTTCCTTACCCATCCACTAGCAGTCAGTAGTAGAGCAGCCATTCTGATGTACAAATCGGAACCCAGCTGTGGATTGCATGTCACACACCCTTTGAACACATCAGACTGTTTTCTCTTTAGCAGCAGATTGGAGGATATTGGTAGAAAACAAATTTGTAGCTGGCTTTTTCCCCTTTTTCTTCTGATCTCATAAATATTGCACCAGAACTCCTGTTGGTAGAGAACTCTGTTTTTGAACCTCTTTGGAGTCCTAACACAATGTTATTCTTGCCTTGTTAAATATGACCATATTTTTAGCCATGCTTTCATTTGCATAAACAAACGGGGGTATTTTTGGATGGGTGCAAGGAAGGAAGAGACTTTCTTACACATTGACTGAAAATTCATCTTTCCATTTTTTTTATATCAGTCTGGGGCACTTCTTGCAAACTGGGGGGGGGGGGCACTTCTTGCAAGGCTACTGGTTGCTTGGCCTGCCCATGTTTGATTTCCTTTAGCCATTCCTAAAAATACAACCTATGCTTGTAGTCTTGGGCCATAAGCATCATTGGCTGGGTTCACACAACGCAAAGATCCAGGAGCTTAACTTTTTTTTTTCTGGCTCAACAGATTTGCTTAGTTTTTCAATGGCCTACTGGGATGCAGCTTTAATAATAATAAAGTTGGAAGGGACCTTGGAGGTCATCTAGTCCAACCCCCTGCTCAGGCAGGAAACCCTATACCATTTCAGACAAATGGCTGTCCAGTCTCTTCTTAAAAACTTCCAGTGTTGGAGCATTCACAGCTTCTGGAGGCAGGTTGTTCCACTGGTTAATTCCTGGAGCTGGGCCAGACACTCAGTTTGACTTAATTTTATTTACATGAAATGTTAATAAAAGTTAAACATACAGTTCTTTTCCAGTCATGTATTTGATGGCTTCTCACCCCTGCTTTAGATAACAGTGCATAAATAGCTCTGCTAGATTGACCAAAACCTATCTCGGTCCAAGATTTTGTTTCTCGCAGTGCCCACTAGATACTGCTGGGGTACTCACAAGCAAGAAATGAGGGCATCCCCTGCACCTGATAGTTGGACCGTACTTCCCCCAGCTTGGAAGCGTTCACGATTAATAGCCCTTACTGCGCCTGTCCTCATTGGGTCAACAATCTATCCAAGATGGTTATCGCTACGTTACATACTATTGAATTAAACAGGTTAAGAACAATGTCTGGTTTGTAGATGAAAGGAAGGGCCAGGGTGGACTTGTCCGAGAATGAGCCATGTTAAAGGACTGCCTAGGGAGGACTACCTAAGATGGAAGCCGAGTTCTCATAATAGCAAAATCAAACCTAGCTCAGTTTAGGTTATGTAATGATCTGATCTCTGCTAGCAATCCATAAATGGTAGGAACAAACGTCAGTTGGCTTTGCATTAGGCCACGGATCGGCAACCCGCAGCTCTGGAGCCGCATGCGGCTCTTTCATCCTTCTATTGCGGCTCCCAGTCCTCCTCCGCCATTTGCAGTTCCACAAAAAAAAAAGTGGGACTAAAAAAGTTCAATTCCAACTTCTCGCGGGGAAAAAAAAGATCTTGCGAAGTTGGAATTGATTGATTGAGCTTCTTTTGTTTGAGGGACTGTCCACAAACCTCTTTTCTTCTTGGGACTGCACGTGGCGGCGGTGGAGGAAGAGACGGAGGACTGCTGGAAAGGTGTCGCGTGGGTCAGATCGGGCATGTGGGGTTGGGGTCTGCCAAGCATTGTATGGAGCTGGGGAAACAGGCTGGGTGGGGGGAGCTGCCAATGCCACTGCCATGATCCCCCCCTCCCCAGCCACCCAGCCACCATCGCCGATCTTCTCACCTGGCCACACGCTCTTCTTCTCGTCTTCCGCTCTCAAATCGGCTGCTAGCGGCTTGGGTGGCTCTGCTCCGTCCGAGTTGAAGAAAGCTGCTTTCTGCTGGCCTCCGCTTTCATCAACTTGGACGGAGCAGAGCCACCCAAGCCGCTAGCAGCCGATTTGAGGGAGGAGGAGGAGGAGGAGAAGAGCGTTTCCTCAGGAACCGCCCGAAGCTCTGCAGCTGGAAGAGCTTCAGCCGAGGCCGCTTCACACCTTCCTCTCCAGCCTCGAAGCCGCTTAGCACCGTCGGCTCCAGAAAGCCATTTCGGCTCTCAGCTGGTTTCTCCATGCCGGTCGCTTCAGCTGGCAGGAACCGCTGGATATCTAAATCAGAAAAGGTGTGCAGACCAAACTACGGACCAGGAAAGAGGCGCCGGCCGGGCTGTGCTCGAGAAGTTTTAAGAAATGCCTCCGGCGAGACCCTATCAGCCCGAAGGAAAGGTCAGCTCTTCCTAGCCAACTGCATGCTCTCGCCCCACGGAGCGCCTTTTATGCATGAGGCGCCCGCCTCACCTCCTGGAGCGCGAGGAAGGCGGCAGAAGCAGTGGCGGAGGCGCCCTCCCACTCGATAAGGCTGATGCAAGGCAGAGGCGCTCTGGGCTCAGCTCCGGTCACCCCCTTCCCACCCAGACTGCTCCTCCAATCAGTTACTCGGGTGCAGTAGCCCCCTCTTCGAGAAGACTCATCCAACTCTATGGGGAGGATTCTTGCAAAGGGCGCAATTAGCGTGAGGGAGGACCGAACGGGCTGCGGTGGGGGCTATTCATTTGGCAGTGTCATTTGGAAGGGAGGGAGGGAGGGAGGGGGAAAGAGAGGGGGAGAGAGAGACTTTACTAGACTTAATAACGTTTAATAAAATATTTTGATGTTTTTTTAATTAAGAGATGAGGCATGGGGATAATTATGCTGTATTTAAAGATGGTAAGTAAGCTACTAAAATTGTTTTTACCTGTTGGGATGAAGGAGAAACGTTTTTTCCCCCTCTTTCTCCTGTCCTTTTTTTTTCCTGCAATTTTTTCTTTTCTATTTTTTTATTTGTAGTTTTTATAATTTGCATCGGCTTTTTATTTGATAAATACGAGGAGGACTCAAATAGACATTGAGTATTTTATTTGAAAGTAACCTTCGACCCAGCGTCTTTTTTTTTGGAGTTCAAAATGTTTGTCTGTTTGAATTAGTTGCAGTATACTATATATCTCCTCCTGTGCAGTATTTATGTGTTCTTTCTACATGTCTCTGATCCATGATGGCCAAGAATTTGAGTTTTTCTTTTCTCTGCAAATAGCTTTAGAGTCCCGATTAAATAAATATTTGTAATCCAAATAGTTCAAAAAAGATTTTTTTTCCTGAAATTTATAATTCTCTTTGTCTACAGCCCAGATTATTGTCTCTTTTTTTTGTCACAGCTTTGAAGGTCACAAACACAGATTAGCTTTTCCCAGGTTTTGCCAAGTCTTATATTAAAGTCATAGCTGTCATAGTCTTCATCCACCGCTAGGTGTCAGCATCTATTTGTTTTTCAATTTTCAAAATGAACAGTTATCTTTAGAATGAGAGTCTTAACCATTCAACAATTTTTGATTTATTCAGATTTGAGTTTTAAATTTCAGGTTTTATATTTGTTTCACTTCCATATATTTTGATCCTCCATAAAAAGATTAATTTGCCGCTTCCGTTAGTATAAGGGTGGGGCGGAAATCCCCTTCCTTCCCTTTCGGAGGTATTTTGCTTCTTGGGGATCTTTTCCAGGAAATTAAATATAGAATGGAAAAGAGAAGATCAAATTCCTCACTCAGTTTCAAGCAGGCAAAACCAGAAGTCCAGGTCAGACCTTTTTCAGCTTTTAAGCCCAGTTGGTCAAATGCTGCCATTTACCAGGCCATTCCTTTGCAAAACCAAAGGATCAGAAAACAAGTGACGATTTATACGATTTTATTGCTGTGGATACCTGAGAATTTACATGAAAACATGATTCTCAAAAGACTCTATTTAGTAATGGGGAAGTGGAGGTTAATCTGGGATCCTTTTTAGGCAACAGTGGGACCTGGGTATATGGATATGTTTGTGGGGTGACTGCATGACTCCATATGAGCGTATTGTAAATGCCATGGAAGTACCAATAGAAGAGAATATTCTAGCACTGATGATGTTACCTAGCTGGGTAATGAAATGTCTGCAAGAAGACAAGCTCAGAGAGCATCAAGGATCCCACTGTCCCAGAAGTGGACAGAAATGGAAAGATATTCAGAGGTTAAAATATTTGGAATGGTCCATTTTAGAGTAAGAAAAATTTGCACCTCACCCTAAAACAGGCCTCCATTTTACTGTTTTATACTGAAATTAAATGGGACATGATCCCTGCAGCACTATTTTGAGCATTTCTTACTCCAAAGGCAGTCCTATTTGAGTCTCAAAAAAGCTTACTGCCTGGGAATACTGTATATTCCAATGTAGTTGAATATGGTTAGGGATATAGAAGAGATATAATAATAATATAATAATAATAATAATAATAAAGTTGGAAGGGACCTTGGAGGTCATCGAGTCCAACCCCCTGCTCAGGCAGTATTCCAAGTGTGGCCTTACCAAGGCATTGTAAAGTGGTATTAATACTTCACGTGATCTTGATTCTACCCCTCTGTTAATGCAGCCCAGCACTGTGTTGGCTTTTTTGGCAGCTGCAGCACACTGCTGGCTCATATTTAAGTGATTGTCCACTAGGACTCCAAAGTCCCTCTCACAGTTACTGCTATTGAGCAAGGTACCCCCTATACTATACCTGTACATTTGGTTTTTCTTACCTAAGTGTAGAACCTTACTTTTTTCACCATTGAATTTCATTTTGTTAGATAGCGCCCAGTGTTCAAGTCTGTCCAGGTCCTCCTGTATCTTAAGCCTGTCTTCTGGAGTGTTGGCTATTCCTGCCAGCTTGGTGTCATCCGCAAATTTGATGAGTTCCCCATCTATCCCCTCGTCCAAATCGTTGATGAAGATGTTGAAGAGCACTGGCCCCAGAACAGAGCCCTGGGGCACCCCACTGCACACTTCCCTCCATGTAGATGCGGTTCCATTGAGGACCACACGCTGAGTACGGCCGGTCAGCCAGCTACGAATCCATCTGGTGGTGATGCTGTCTAACCCACATTTTTCTATCTTATCAAGTAGTAGGTTGTATCAAATGCCTTACTGAAGTCCAAGTAAATTATATCTACAGCATTCCTCTGATCCACTAATTTTGTCACTTGGTCAAAGAATGCAATAAGGTTTGTCTGGCATGATCTGTTTTTGACAAACCCATGTTGGCTTTTAGTAGTGATTTTGTTTGCCTCTAGGTGTTCGCTGATTCGTTGTTTGATTATCTTTTCCAGAATCTTCCCAGGTATTGAGGTCAGGCTAATAGGTCTGTAATTTCCTGGATCCATTTTTTTTCCTTTTTTGAAGATGGGAACTACATCAGCTCTTTTCCAGTCCTCTGGTAGTTCCCCAGTGCTCCAGGATCTTTGAAAAATATAGTTCAATGGTTCTGAGATCACATCTGCCAGTTCCTTGAGAACCTTGGGGTGTAATCCATCTGGTCCTGGTGATTTGAACTCGTCTAGGCTGGACAGGTGCTCATTTACCATTTTCTTCCTTTCTTAACTTGTGTTTCTATTCTGTTTTTTATGGCACTATTTTTGATAGGTTGGTCTGTTTTTTCCCTTTGTGTAAAGACAGATGCAAAAAACGAGTTAAATAGTTCTGCTTTCTCACTATTGCTTGTCACCTTCTTGCCACTTTCACCCACTAATGCACCAATCATTTCCTTCACTTTTTTCTTAAAATGTATTAATATGTTACATTTTCTCCTCTTAACATTTTCAAAAGTTTTCACGGGGGGCAAGTCGCAGTTGTATTTCCTGCAATAATGCTCTGGATCCAGTCGGTATAATCTAAGACCTTGGTGTAGAGGCCAAGCTCAAGCGGTTGGGCACAAGGATCGCCCCCCCAAGATACAATGCCCTGGAATTGTCCATTACAGATGAGGGGTCCCCCAGAGTCACCCTGTTGAGAAAAATCAAATATGAAACATTACTACCGTATCTATGAATGAGAAGTGGAGCAAACAATTCCCTCCCATCGTCCATTCACATATAGCTCCCAAGGTTTCACTTCAATGTTCCCCAATCCAGGATCCTTGTAGAAGAATTTAACTCCTTGAGTTTCCCCCACCAGAATCACCAGTATTGGGAAGTCTGGAAATCTAGACACCTAGAAGGCACTTGAGTTAGCAAAAGCCGTAACTTTGTATGTTTCTACAAGATGCCTTCAAGGCTAGATCTCTCATAGCTTTGAAAATTGGCATTTCTTTAGGAGTCTGTCTTAAAACAGATCATCTTACCTTACATGAATCTATGCCGCCTCCCAGGATACCTGCACACAATGTTCTGCTTGTTGCCGGCAACCCTGGGTAAAGTGCTCGACACACGGCATAATCGAACATGTTAATGTTAGCACAGTGAGGGACATTGGGATAAGTCACTGAAAAAAATAAAAAATAGGCAAAATTCACAATTTACCACCTAGATGCATAGAGCTATAATTTCCATTGTCTCCAACCAGTGGAGCTGATCTCATTGCCTGGGAATAGGAAGTATTGTCTTTCAAAGCTGTTCAAAGGGACTCCTGGGAAAAAAAGATTTACTTAAATGTTTTTTGTCAAGATATTATTAGGTATTAAATCAGCTGATGGGCATTTGAAGGCTTCTCAAATTTCTCCGGCACTCTACGCAAAGATTGCCTTGTTGGAAAAGTGGGGCTTTTGCTACTTCAAAAGTCACAGAACTGATCTCGCATCCCCTGGAGATGACCTAGAACGGGGGTCTCCAAACTTGGCAACTTTAAGACTTGTGAACTTCCACTCCCAAAATTCCTCAGCCAGCATACTGAAACTTCCATATCTGAAGATGAAGCAGACCCATAAGTCTGTATTGTGTACAAGAACAAAAAGCCAGGAATCTTGTCTAAAAGATCCCTTGGGGAGGACAGATAAGATGGAAATAAGTCTAAGGAATCAACGGAAAAATGTCATCTGAATCAGACAAAGTTAAGCCTGAGAATATGGAATAAACCCCAATCCCAGCTAATCAACCAATCAAGAACTTTTGAGGATAAAAAGGGGCCCTAAAGCTCACCCACTCCTTGAGTCATCTTTGGATCCACAACTTAGGAGTTTCTGTCCCTCTTAGCTAGTGCCTGGCAGCCTAATTGAGAAGGATGTGTCTAAACATGGATGTGTGCATGTGTGCGTATGAGAAAGAATAAATTTACCTTGCAAACAGTAACGTTTTGCTGTTACTTTAAATTTACTGGGTCTCCATGTATTCCAAAAAAACTGTGGTGCCTCAGTGGTTAGTTGAAAATTATTTGTGTGAGTCCTTAATTATTTTCCAGCTCTGGACCAAGGCTTTGTGACTTGTCTGCTCTAGCTACACCTATTTGGTAGAAACCTAGGTGGGCTTACAAAACAAGGTGGGCTTACAAAATCTACCCAGCTTGGCAGGCTTGAATGTGTGGATGACCACAAGCCAAAGCTGAGACTGCATGTAATACTTCCATGGCCTTACTAGCAATAGCAATAGCACTTAGACCTATATACTGCACTCTCTGGGTGATTTACAGTATCCGCACATTGCCCCCAACAATCTGCGTCCTCCTTTTATCAACCTCAAAAGGATGGAAGGCTGAGTCAACCTTGAGCCCCGTCAGGATCGAATTCCAGGCTGGGAGCAGAGATAGCCTGCAATACTGCATTCTAACCACTGCACCACCAGGACTTAAAAGGAAGAAGTCCTCTGCAACCATCCACAGAGAGTTTATATCCATCCAAGGATAGACCATGTTTCTGAGTTTTGGTATTTTGAGAGCAAGTGGTAAATATATTCTGAAAACATCCTCTGTGGGAGACTTCTCCATTTACAAAATGGTCATGGCAAAACACAAAACACCCCATTATTAAAGGTAATGAAGCCACGCAAGACTGCCATGCTAATGGAACTTTTCTGATTCCCAACAGCACTGCTATAAATAAACCTGATCCTATAGGTTGTTTTTTTAGCTATACAGCATGCCAGTTCCTTACTTATTTCTTTTATTCCAAGGACCTTGTGTGTGTGGGTGACATAGTGCTACCCTAGACCTAGTTGATGTTACATCAAAAGCTGGGTCTGAGAGTATAGACAGAGATCCCTACCTTGAGGAGATGTGATTGTGCCCCATCCCATAATACGGCAAACTGAGCCCAGAGTGGGAGGGCTGGAAGGCAAGCTGAGAGGCGCGATGTGTGCACTGTTGTTAACAGGACTGTTCAGCCTGATCAACATGATGTCCTTGTCCCATTGGGTATAGTTTTTGCTACTGAGACAAAAGAACTTCTCCTTTGGAACTCTTGTCTGCTCATCCTCATTTCGTACATTTTTGCTATGCATACCAAGCTTTATCCGGATATTTCTGCTACAAGAAAAACAACAAGAAGTTAACAACCACAACTTAAAGTAAATTCTATATTACTTGGGATGGTCCTTGAGCTCATTTTGGCCCTCAAGCAGGATGGTTAGCGCCAAACAAGAAAGGGCCATAATCTACCTTCTCCAATTGTGTTTGGGGGGAAAACCTGCCTGAAACCGGGAAGAGTTACAGTCAATGTCCTAGAGATCTGGGTTCACTCAAGAAATTTATTCAAAGTGATTGAATAAGCTATTTCCATTGTTTATGCAAAACCTTGAAGCGTGAATTCACCTGTGTGCTGTTTAGCACTCAGAAAGCTCAGCATATAGTATGAATCTATCTCTTTCTTGACTTGGATGTGTATTGTGTGAATGTTGCACTTATAAATTATAGATGACTGTGTTAGAGATAGAACCCATGTGGTTACGGTACTAATGTTATGACTTTGTATTTCGCACATCCTCTCTCAACCCAGCCTATCTCAAAGGATGGTGGGATAGATAAAGACGAACACAAAATCTGGATGGTGCCCACTCTGCTCTTGTTTAGAAGAGGTATTAAGGTGTAGTGCCTCACCCAGGCCTTTGATAAGGGAGAGAGAAGCCTCTCACTTCATCATCTTTTTATCTTTTTATGTTTTACTGATTTTCTTAAAAAAATATTTTCTTAGAGCAAACCCCCAGAGTCAGGCAGCATATGGTTAATATTTTCTGGTTAGTTGCGCAGTCAGTCAGATATTGAGACTGGATTTGGCATTTTTATCTACCTATCAAGTCCTTCTCAAGGACCTGGGGTAGGTAAATTTTGTGGTTCCATGGTATTAAAGGGATTCTCACAGGATGTTCCAAGTAAGGCTGCCTTTTGCAATTGACTGTGGTGATTTTGTCAATGCTGATGGTATTCAGGTAATGTTCCAGATTTTGTTATTCTTGTTATTATTATATCCCAGAAAAAAGGAAAGATATGAATACTATGGTGAAGAAGATGGAAATTCAATCATAAATATAAACAGCATTGCTCAAGATATGATTGTGAGGAGCAATAGCAGTAACAGCAGAACACTCATTCAAAATGCACAGAGAAGTCAGTAAAAACTAGCAGAAACATTATAAAAAAATCTGGATATCTAAACACGATCTCCCTCAACCCTTCCACATTCTGTAATACTCTCACCTGTCGCAGTGTGCAGCGGTGAGCACCCATTCCTGGTTGATCAAAGTCCCACCGCACTGAAACATCCTAGAGTTATACAAGGCTACAAGGAAACGATGTTCATTTATGTTACATTCATCACCTCCAATGATCAGTTCAGAAGACTTTTGTGCTGCAAAGAAACCAAAAAAGTTCAGTGTTTGGCTGTGGAGTAGAACAGAATCGCTTTTATTGGTAGTGTTTCTATCAATATATTATTATTATTTTTTTCCATAACAAGTTTTATTAGTTGTTTTTTTTTGTTTTACAGCCAAGTGCTTATAACACATCGTGGAGATAGGGCACTCCATAGAACACAACAAAAAATACAGTCATACATATACAATTTAAACTACTTCTTTGAAGATTCCCTCTCTATTTTATCAATAAAAAAAGAAGAAAGAAAAAAGAAAAAAGAGAAAAAACACACAAAAACAAAAAACAAAAGTTATCAATCATATTTTCACCTGTTTTCAGGCTTAACCAACTTTCAATTAATCTATTTCAATTTAGTCTTGCAGAAACATATAGTATACAATTCGAGCATTCCTAAAATATAAATTGTTTCTCACCTATATCTATTATTCCAATTTCAATTTATACTTCTCAATCAAATTATATCTCTTATTCTATTCTATTTCACATACATATTTTGTAAATAAACATAAATTTATATATTTTAAAACCGTTACATAAGACATAATAATATAATAACATTATAATAATAATAATAATAGGACAATAATTATTTCTATCATAAACTAATAATATAACTATTATATCTTAATATTTCTCAACTATATTCTATTTCATATACTCTATCCAATATTTTTATAAATCAGTCCAAGTCCCTAAAAATTCCTCAATTGTTTCAATTTAGTCCATTTAATACATCACTAATTACCATTCAATTCTTGTAAGTAAAAATATCAATAATACTTCACCAGTCTCAATCTCAATCTAACTCCTTTAATTTTAAATTTTCCAATTTTTCCTATTGCCATTCCAAACCATAATCAAATCCATAATTTAGATCTAATGTTGACTCAAACCAGCGTAACCTTAAAAATCTCGAAAATATTAGCTCAATCAATGTCCAAAAGCCCTTTTTACCCATCAGATAAAATTTTAACTCTCATTTTTAAATCTAATTCTAGCTTTCTTTTTGTGCCAGGTAGGTTTCCACAGCAGGGCCTCTAGATCCTCCCATCTTAGTGACTGGCTAAAGGCCTTTTCCCACCATTGAGTCCAATCATATTCTTTTTCTCTTTTATCCACTGTTGTCTGTACTGTCATGTTGTCAACGTTTTTGGTGCCTCGTATTTGGAAGTCCAATCCTGTTGCTTTTAAAGTTGTAAATGTTTTAGTTGAGTTCTGCCTTTGATCATCAAAGATGTCCATCATATGGGATGTGTCCTCTTCCTCTTCAATAGATTCAATAGATTCAATAGATTGTGAATGTATTCCATCCATCTCATTAAGTTGTAAATCTAATTGTGTATCATAGTCAATCAAAGGTTGAGCTTCAATTTTTAATTCTGAGTCCTCCTTTTTGCTAAGCGTTCTAATATGTTCTTTAAATTCCATTCTCATTTCCACATTTTTTTCTAATATAAGTCCATAATTAATCTGGGAGTAGGATTCCATCCTCTTTTTCTTTTTAATAGAAGTTCAGCTTAAAAAATAGATTGCAGCGTTATAAAATATAGAGTCCAAACAGAGATATATTTCCAAACAAAGATAGACAAAAGCCAATAGTCAAGTCCAGCACAGAAATAAAAGAAGCAGCCAGAGTCCCAAGTAGCAGTCAGTTGTTATGTTGTAATCCAGTCTGGGCATCACGCCAAAATCAGGAAGTGAGAGTTCAACTGGAGAAAGTTACATTGTATCAATCATAGTTTCTGGGCTTCATGCCAAGTCCCAGGTTGCATTGTATCCAAAACAATCTACATAAGTCCGCCCAGAGAGCAGAAAGTTTTTTAGGCAATACTGTTCAGGAGGGGGGGAGGAGAAAAAAGCATTCTACCCCCTCCCTAAGGGTTTTCACTTAAACTGGAGATAGACGAGCCGAAAGAGAGAGTCACAGTAAGGTTTTTTTTTTTTTTTTCAGGATGCCCGAATTCCAAGTGCTTATATAAACAAAATAAAATAATAAAAAACAATAATTATTTTTCCAAAGCCCGTTTTCCCCAGTGATCAAACGCTGCTTTCTCAAAATAGGGAAATAGTTCTTAAAGCTGTTAGCAGGGAAATAGGTAAATTAACAAGAGGGAAGGAAAGGTCTCACCCAGATCTTCCACGGTGGTTCTTTTTGCTTAGATGTTGCTGTGACTTTCGGCTGGAGCAGCTGAGTGATCGGCCATGTTACTGGCCGATCTTTTCCCCGTCGGCCCAAAGGTGATTTTCTCGAACCGCAGAGGGAGCTACTGCTCCCTCCGCGATCGACGAGTGCCCTCCTCTATGGTGGTCGCCCCTCCAGGGTGACTTTCGACCCTGTCCAGGGTCTACTGGTGGGGGGAAACCGGACGGCAAAGAGAACAAGTTCTTTACACGTCCGCGGGCGCTGCAACCGGAACCGGAAGTCAATATATTAATTTTGATGGGTAACAGATGACTGTGGGACACACAGCATCAAACCAGTTGAATAAAATGGATTATTTGCAAATCATATATATGCCTGTGCCCATGTAGGTAAACTACCTGTGAATCCTAAGTGATTAATATGTATATATATGTATTGTGTGTGTATGTGTATTCTTATATATATATCAATAATATACAATCCTCGAACTCTGGGGGGAATATAAATCAGCTGTTTATTGTTAAAAGGTTTAAAACAATAAAAGCAACTATTTACAATACTATTTACAATTAAGGCAATTACGGTCAGCCAGGACGGATGGCCCTATCACATGGTCAATGAGTAAGAAACTAGGCTAGCAAGGTTTATAAGAGAACTCTCCACCCCCAACACTTCACTCTGAAGACGCTGGCAGTGGACCAGCGAAAGCTAAGTTTGTTTTTAGTATTGTAAATAGTTGCTTTTATTGTTTTAAACCTTTTAACAATAAACAGCTGATTTATATTCCTCCCGGAGTTTGAGGATTGTATACTATTGAACAGATATGCCCGGGATTCTGATTTTTACAGTCATAAAGGACATATATATATAAAACCATGTGTGTGTACATATATATATATGTACACACAAACACACACACACACACACTTTTGAGAAAGGGCATCAGAATTTCATTTTTAACGTGTGCCAGTGTGTTTACAGAAAAGTGACAATAAAGGTTATCCTATCTTATCTTAAGATAAGAACTCAGTTTGAGATCTTATCTTCTTGTCTAACATAACAACATAGGAAAATTTAATTCCCATTCCTTCAAGCATGGTTTTATGAAAGCAAAAATCATTAAATATTGCACAGCTAGCTCACCACGCTCTGAAATAAGATATGACCAGGATTTTAATACTTAACACTTTAGTGAAGCAGGCTTTGCTTTGTTCGTGGTGATAAGATTTGGGCATAGAAAGATTTCCAACACAGGAGAGTTGACTTATTCAATAGGGAAGTGAAACAGACACTTTTATCACCCCCTGAATATCGTAGTTATTTAAAGCAGGGTCTTGCTGCTGGAACTATAGAAGCTCCTTAGAGCATCTTATAAACCACAATATCAATGAGCTGATTGTACTTTCAGCCAATTAAACCAGTGTTTCTCAACCTTGGCAACTTGAAGATGTACGGATTTCAATTCCCACAAGTCCCCGGCCAGCATGGCGAATTCTGGGAATTGAGCTCCGTACATCTTCAAGCTGCAAGACAAAGGCCATAATCCAACAGCTCATAAAACCAAAGCTGGAGACAGATGTTTAGTACTTTCCACTCAGTCTCCCTGCACAGTGAGGAACTAGTTATTAATACAGGTAGTTCTTGACTTACAACAATTCATTTAGTGATCATTCAAATTTACAATGGCACTGAAGAAAGTTACTGAGCAGCGGAGAAGTGAAGCAAAATATGCCATAGCTTCTCATAAGACCAGATATATTTAAATGGAAAATTTGGATATTTAGATGTTAATTATTGAGAAAATTATGATTGATAAGAATTGTTTGAATATTATGGAGAAATTGAGCTCAGTAACTTAATGGTATCACTGCCAGCCAGATTATGCTAATCAGTTGAAGTAAGAAGAATAGTTCAGATGAGCTTCTAAAAAGGATGGACGTTTAGAAACATTTGGTCCAGAGTCTGATCTTCCTGTACTGCATTGCTAAGCAAAACATATGGCCTCGTGATGGGGAGAATAGGGGGCAGAAGGAGTGAAAGTGGGGAAGAGGTTGATGAAAATGGAATTTCATCTTTGAGTTTGGATGGGAAGTTGATAACATTAGTATTTAGTTCACTAAAAACAGTTTGAGCCAACATTGCTGACAGTAAAATCCCTACATACTGGTTTTGATATTTGTTTCATAAGCAATGACCCACATATTGCACGCTGTATAATGCAGCAAATCTAACAGAATGGAAGCTAGGTTAAATCCAACAGATTTATTTTACCAGTTTGGACAAAAATCAATGGCCATCTCATACACCATTTTTTAAAGACCACCTTAACACTGAAAACCCCTCCCCAACTTTTTTCTCAATGCATCTTATATTAATTAATAAGTTATCTTCCTCTATTGAACTCAGTTGCCAAATGAATAGAAACAGGAAAGGAAGCTGACCATATTTGGGATTATATATTTTTAACTGGCTAGTTTTGCTGATATGAATAAATGTATCCGTTCATACTATCATTACAAATACAGCAATTGTCTTCCCCATTTGCACCAACCGGGCCTTCTTCGCCCACTCTCTACTTGTGACCTGCTTGTACATCTACAGTTAATAATTACATGCAAGTTTATTCCTGTACCTGGAGATTTCAACCGAAAAAGACACCTAAAGCTCCGTCCACCCTTTGCTCCATTGTCCAGGCTCTTACCGTAAGAAAGCTGTAGTATCAGAAGGTTTGCTAGCACTCTGATCAGCACCATAGCTTCAACTCTGCATGGCAAGCTGTTTGCCTGGAATTTAGAAATGGGGAACACTTTTGGCAAGAATGCACAGTTCAAAATATTTGATTAATCACTTTGTTCTCTTCCACTCCGAGGCAGAAGGACAGATGTGGAAAAAACGCCAGTTTCTCACCTGTAAGATCCCAGTCCCAAACTTAAACTTGAGATACCGTATCAATCTAATCAGATAACCCAAGCGGAGACTTCTTGATCAAGCAGCACTTTATTGAATCAAATCAAGCAGCTGGGTGGCCAACAATCTGGAATGCTGACAGAGTTACGTCCAGAAGTGTCACGTCTTAGAAAGTTGGTAGCATTGCTTTATACACTTTGTTAGCCAATGAAAATCAGACAACAGAGCCATTACATCATAAGAAAGAAACATAAGAAAGCCACTCCCTTATTCCCTCCATCCATGTACATGTATATCCAGTGCTTTTTTTGTAAAAAAAAAAAAAAAGTGCCGGAACTCACACATGTCATACAACCCACCTTGCCTACCCTACAAGAAAGAAAGCTGTAGTATCAGAAGGTTTGCTAGCACTCTGATCAGCACCATAGCTTCAACTCTGCATGGCAAGCTGTTTCCTGGAATTTAGAAATGGGGAACACTTTTGGCAAGAATGCACAGTTCAAAATATTTGATTAATCACTTTGTTCTCTTCCACTCCGAGGCAGAAGGACAGATGTGGAAAAAACGCCAGTTTCTCACCTGTAAGATCCCAGTCCCAAACTTAAACTTGAGATACCGTATCAATCTAATCAGATAACCCAAGCAGAGACTTCTTGATCAAGCAGCACTTTATTTGATCAAATTAAGCAGCTGGGAGGCCAACAATCTGGAACGCTGACAGAGTTACGTCCAGAAGTGTCCTGTCTTAGAAAGTTGGTAGCATTGCTTTATACACTTTGTTAGCCAATGAAAATCAGACAACAGAGCCATTACATCATAAGAAAGACATCATAAGAAAGCCACTCCCTTATTCCCTCCATCCATGTACACGTATATCCCATCCATGTACACGTTTCCCAAGCTTGCATGAAATTTCTCTGGTGCAAAAGCTGATTATAAAAAGCAAGAAAGCAACAGTTAGACTAAACAATTTCCCTTTGTTCCAGAACCCTTCACATCCTTATGTAACTTGGCTCTATATCATGCAGCCTGAACAGTGGTGGGATTCAAATATGTGAACAACTGGTTCTCTATGTGGATGCCGCTTCCGGAAGTCCATTCTGGGCCTGGGCATCAAAAAGTAGCTACTGGTTCTGCCGAAGTGGTGTGAACCGGCTGAATCCCACCACTGTATTTGGGTGTGTTGGAGGGCAAAATGGTGGATACAGGGAGGTTCTTCTTTTATTTTGGAGACCCAGGTGTTGGACAATACACAATCTTGTAGATTCTTCAGGCTTATACACAATTCTGTTTTAAGGGCTCTTCTGGATCCTAGATTAGATGCATTTTGATATTTTTTTCCCTGGTAGATTTCCATCGCTGTGAGAAAGCTATGAATGCCAAAGGCTCTGATCCCTATGTCTGTCAGTGGTATAAAAAAGTATACTCATCCCTGTGCCCTTCTTTTTGGGTAAGTAAATTACGTAAGTCTGGCTAAAGCATTTTTGTACAAGAAACCAGTTGGGGGCAAAGGAAGACAGTCAGTAAAAGATCTCTCCCTTTTCAGTGGGTCAGCCATGAAGGGTCAGGCCAAAATACTTTGGAGTAAAGCACCAGAATCCCTGGCATATTAATCATGGGTGTTGCAGTTCCAGTCCATCTGGGAAACAATTGATTACCAACTCCACACCGTCAAAAAACTCCATTCAGAATTGTATTCAAAATATTTCTTGTCCCTCTCTGTCAGGACATAATTGAGAAGCATAATTGTATGGAAGAGTTATAGTTCTAACGGCATAACTCTTATTGAGAAATGGTGATCAAAGGAATGTCCTGTTCTTTTGCAGGTTGACAACTGGGATGAACTTCGGGAAAATGGCTCTTTTCCAGGCAAAATCTGATGGTGTTTTGTCTGCCAGTAGCTCCACCTACTCAGGATGTTACACTGCTGAGTCCTTTCTATGTGTACATCTGAAGGATTGTCTGAAATGGCTCTTGTCGGCTTGAGCATCTGAATCATTTCACAGTACAAAATCTTGGATATTACGCATTCTAATAAAATGCACAATACCCATGCCTGTGTTTATCCTGCTAACTCCATTAATGATTCATGAATATCTTCCACCACTTGCTTTATCTATGGTAATGTTCTCAAAAAATGGGACAGATATCATTACTGTGGTATATGTGGTGCTTTCTCACTGGACCCTTTTTAAAAAGATAGAAGCCTTTCCATTCATTGCGTTAAATAGCTTATATTTACATGGGAAACTTTATAACTGCTTGTATGGGTGATAACAGAAATTATTTCACCAGGGTCAGCCATTTCACGCCTGCTCATTTTTTAGTTGCTAATTCCATGTTCTGGGCTAAGCAAGTGCCACATAAAATATTTACGTGGGTAGATGGTCTTGATTTCAACATATTTGAATAGCCTCTTATGCTGCCTCCTCTTATCATAGGCAGCCAGTGAACACATAAAGATCTGATCTTGAAAAGGGCATCAGATATCACATGGGCTCACACATTGTGTTAGATTGTTGTGTCTTTCTTTGCAGGCTAGCTGTTGAGCAGGCTAAGCCAACAACTCTGTTTTGTGAAGAGGAGACTCATAGTTTAAACAGTTGAGTGAAAATATCACTCAAAACTCAAGTGTGCCTGGCTGAGGAATTCTGGGAGTTGAAGTCCACAAGTCATAAAAGGGCCAAGTGTGAAGACCCCAGCTATATATCTTTCTAGCAGAAAAAAGTGTTTGGGTGCTACGTCTGGTGTTGTGTATTTTCTATACACTCTTAAAGGCAGTATCTACTAGGGAATCAGAGGCATGTGTGTTGTGATGGCACATAGAAATGAAATACATGCATGGTGCTGTAAGGTCCCAGTCCCTTACTTAAACTTGAGATACCATCTTAATCTAATTAGATAACCCAAGCGGAGACATCTTGATCAAGCAGCACTTTATTTGATCAAATTAAGCAGCTGGGTGGCCAACAATCTGAAACTCTGGCAGAGTCACGTCCAGAAGTGCCACATCTTAGAAAGTTGGTAGCATTGCTTTATAAACTTTGTTAGCCAATGAAAATCAGACAACAGAGCCATTACATCATAAGAAAGACATCAATCATTCCTGTACACTCCCTTATTCCCTCCATCCATGTACATGTATATCCCATCCCTGTACACGTTTCCCAAGCTTGCATGAAATTTCTCTGGTGCAAAACTGATTACAAAAAGCAAGAAACCAACAGTTAGACTAAACAATTTCCCTTTGTTTCAGAATCCTTCACATCCTTATATACCTTGGCTCTATATCATGCAGCCTGAACAGTGGTGGGATTCAAATTTGTGAACAACCGGTTCTCTGTGTGGATGCCGCTTCCGGAAGTCCATTCTGGGCCTGGGCATCAAAAAATTAGCTACCGGTTCTGCCGAAGTGGTGCAAACCGGCTGAATCCCACCACTGAGCCTGAAGCACGAGAGAACACTGATAAAAACACTGAATATGTATCTCAATAAAAACAGACCCTTCCGGAAAGCAAAAAACCCTAATATGTGATTAATGCAGTCTATGTGAGATGTTGGTGCAGAATTCATCTTTAGGACGGAAGGAAAACAGATTTTTTTTTTCTTTTAACTGGAAATATTTTTAAACCTATAAAAGCCAGGGCAGTTAGACTATATCAGTGATGGCGAATCCTTTAGAGACTGAGTGCCCAAACTGCAACCCAAAACCCACTTATGCATCGTCGAGTGCCAGGTGGGTGTGGCCAATTGAGTGGGCGTGGCCAATTGGGTGGGCGTGGCTACGGTGGTAACGGCAGACAGGGTGGGACTAAAAACTTCAATCAATCAATTCCAACTTTGCAAGATCTTTTTTTTTCCGCAAGAAGTTGAAATTGACTGATTGAACCTTTTTTCTTTTTTTTGCACACGGTGGCGGAGGCCTAAAGCGAAAAGGTTTTATAAAACCCAGCTGAAGGCCTAGGACTGGGGCAACGGCACGCGTGCCCACAGAGAGGGCTCTGAGTGCCGCCTCTGGCACTCGTGCCATAGGTTCACCACCACTGGACTATATAAAGGCAACCACACACTCAGTTGACCCATTTGTTTGGGTGGTGTGGAGAAACGACTGTTTCTGTATTATGAATGGTGGGGGCAAAAGATACTAACTTAAGTCCAACAATTTTCAGGCTTGTGAGACCGGTTTGAAAACACTCCACATTTTCCATTCTAGGATCTAGGTTTGGAAAAGGAGATCAGGAAAACTGGCTATGCACATCACTGGATGGATGCTCTCCACAGCTGTCATTTGTTTGAATTTGACTTGGTTAAAGTTAGCCTTAACCTTTCAATTTCATCCTCTCCAGATGCCTGGATTTCAACTCCTAGAATTTCCCAGTCAGGATGGTAATTGTGGAGAATTAGGGAAGCTGAAGTCTGCACAACTGGGGGGAGGGTATCCAGCTATGGCACCGGACTGGCTCAGGAATTCTGGGAGTTGAAGTCCACAAGTCATAAGGGGAGCCATAGTTCCCCACCTCCGCTCTGGAAGCAGCTGCGCTTTTGGGGTTGGGACCCAACAGGAAAACGAGTGGTGGAGCTAGAGCGTCCTTGCGCCCATTCTTCCGGTGCTGCTCTAGCCTCCCCGTCGCTGATTCCGGCATCTTGGTGGCCTGTTCTGCAGGTGAAAGTCACTTTGAGGAAGCCGCTGCTTCGTCGGCCTCGTTGCGGTGTGAAGCCGGGAGCTCGATGGCAGCCGGCCGGCCGGGGAGAGGAGCCCGGCTGCTCGGGGTATTGTTTCCATCCTCTTCCATCCGCCTTCCCCAGCGGTGCTGACCCTTGGGAAGAGCGCGGGAAGGCCCAGTGCTCAGGGCGCCTCCACCCCGAAGGGGAGACACGCCCATCCGGGTGTTTGGGTCGCAGGCTGCGTCCTCCTGGCCATTGGGGGATGGGTAGAGATGGGGGGGAACCTGAAAAAATGAGGAAAAAACAGTTCTCTCCCCCTTTCCCCCCCAAAACCATTTGGGAAAAAATGGGGGGAAAACCCTCTCCCCCCCCCATTTTTCCAGTTTTTTTCCAGGCCTTCCCATCTCTAGGGGTGAAGAAGGTTCGAGTCCAGTGCATGCGGTGGCAACAAGAGGAGGAGGCCAGGGTCCTTTGGGAGGTTTGGACCCCAAACAGCCAGTTCTGGTTCTGTTGATGGGAACCTGCCTTGCCTTGCATCCGTCGAGGAAGGGGCCCATGCAGACAGTCCTACTTTCCTTGGTCGCCTCCCCTTTTTATTCTTGGCACCCACCACCCCTCATCTACTACAAAAAAGGGGGCTCAGGGAGGGAGGGGGTGGAGGAGGAGGAGGTTTGGGTGACATCTGCCCTCTCAATTTGTCCTGGGCAGAAGAAGCTCTTTCCATTCAGACCAAGCCCTTTGTGGCCTCACTCAAAGACAGTCTTCTCTGTAACACAGGTAGTCCTCGACTTAATGACCACAGTTGAGCCCAAAATTTATGTTGTGCAAGTGAGAAATTTGTTAAGTGAATTTCGCCCCATGTTATGACTTTTCTTGCCACACTTGTTAGCGGATCACTGCAGTTGTTAAATTAGTAAAATTAGTTAAGTTGTTAACACCGTTGTTAAGTGAATCTGGCTTCCCCCATTGACTTGGCTTATCAGAAGGTCACAAAAGATGATCATGTGACCCCGGGACACTGCAGCCGGCATAAATATGAACCAGTTGTCAAGCATTGGCATGTATTTTCCTGAGTCAAAAGGTTTTTCCATATGTTTATAAATGTTAGTGTAGATATAAAAAGTAAATCAGATGATGTTCCTTTGTACGGGGCTTCTGCCTTTCCATGTTTGTTGAAAATCTTTTTCTTTCTCTCCGCTTCTCTTATCATTTCCTTTCTCTCCGATGTTCCGGACATTTCTACAGTCCATTTTATCCAATCTGTTTTCTAGTCCTCAGATTTATTTTGCAGTCTTAAGGGATAAGTTGTTTTTTCTAATTCTTGTGATTTTTCCCCCCACCAGGATTAAATCATGTTTCCTTGTTTTGTTAAGTTCCATCTTTAAGTCTCTATTCTCAATTTTGTATCCATTTATCTGTTTTATCTGCTCCTTCTCTGTTGTTGTTTTCTGGGAATTTTTGTTGTTGTAGAGTTAACTTGGAAATAGATTGATTTATATTTTCAGAGTTATTTTGGATTTCTTTGTGGTTTAAAATCATTGTTGTTTGAATTAGTTGCAGTATATTATATATCTCCTCCTGTGGAGTATTTATGTTTTCTTGATATATTCTTTCTACATGTCTCTCATCCATGATGGCCAAGAATTTGAGTTTTTCTCTTCTTTTCTTTTCTCTGCAAATAGCTTTAGAGTCCCGATTAAATAGATATTTGTAATCCAAACAGTTCAAAAAAGATTTTTTCCCTGAAATTTATACTTCTCTCAATAGGTGTCAGCATCTATTTGTTTTTCAATTTTCAAAATGAACAATTATCTTTAGAATGAGAGTCTTACCCATTCAACAATTTTAGATTTATTCAGATTTGGGTTTTAAATTTCAGGTTTTATATTTGTTTCACTTCCATATATTTTGATCCTCCATAAAAAGATTAATTCACCGCTTCCGTTAGTGTAAGGGTGGGGCGGAAATCCCCCTCCTTCCCTTTCGGGGGTATTTTGCTTCTTGGGGATCTTTTCCAGGAAATTAAATATCGGATAGAAAAGAGAAGATCAAATTCCTCACTCAGTTTCAAGCACGCAAAACCGGAAGTCCAGGTCAGACCTTTTTCAGCTTTTAAGCCTAGTTGTTCAAATGCTACCATTTAACAGGCCATTCCTTTGCAAAACCAAAGGATCAGAAAACAAGTGACGATTTATACAATTTTATTGCTGTGGCAGTCCTATTTGAGTCTGAAAAAAGCTTACTGCCTGGGAATATATTCCAATGTAGTTGGATATGGTTAGGGATATAGAAGAGATGTACTAATATGTTACATTTTCTCCCCTTAACTTTTTCAAAAAATTTCACGGGGGGCAAGTCGCAGCTGTATTTCCTGCAATAATGCTCTGGATCCAGTCAGTATAATCGAAGACCGTGGTGTAGAGGCCAGGCACATAAGGTAGGGCACAAGGATCGCCCCCCACAGATACAATGCCCTGGAATTGTCCATTACAGATGAGGGGTCCCCCAGAGTCACCCTGTTCAGAAAAATCAAACATGAAACATTACTACCGTATCTATGAATGGGAAGTGGAGCAAACAATTCCCTCCCATCATCCATTCACATATAGCCCCTAATGTTTCACTTCAATGTTCCAATCCAGGATCCTTGTAGAAGAATTTAACTCCTTGAGTTTCCCCCACCAGAATCACCAGTATTGGGAAGTCTGGAAATCTAGACACCTAGAAGGCACTTGAGTTAGCAAAAGCCGTAACTTTGTATGTTTCTACAAAATGCCTTCAAGGCTAGATCTCTATCATAGCTTTGAAAATTGGCATCATTTCTTTAGGAGTCTGTCTTAAAATGGATCAACTTACCTTACATGAATCTTTGCCTCCTTCCAGGATACCTGCACACAATGTTCTGCTTTTCTCCAGCAACCCTGGGTAAAGTGCTCGACATACCGCATGATCGACTATGTTAATGTTAGCACAATGAGGGACATCGGGATATGTCTCTGAAAAAAATAAAAAATAGGCAAAATTCTACCTTTCACAATTTACCACCTAGATGCATAGAGCTATAATTTCCATTGTCTCCAACTAGTGGAGCTGATCTCATTGCCTGGGAATAGGAAGTATTGTCTTTCAAAGCCGTTCAAAGGGACTCCTGGGAAAAACAGATTTACTTAAATGTTTGCACAACATGTTTTTTGTCAAGATATTAATAGGTATTAAATCAGCTGATGGGCATTTGAAGGCTTCTCAAATTTCTCCGGCACTCTACGCAAAGATTGCCTTGTTGGAAAAGTGGGGCTTTTGCTACTTCAAAAGTCACAGAACTGATCTCGCATCCCCTGGAGATGACCTAGAACGGGGGTCTCCAAACTTGGCAACTTTAAGACTTGTGAACTTCCACTCCCAAAATTCCTCAGCCAGCATACTGAAACTTCCATATCTGAAGATGAAGCAGACCCATAAGTTTGTATTGTGTACAAGAACAAAAAGCCAGGAATCATGTCTAAAAGATCCCTTGGGGAGGACAGATAAGATGGAAATAAGTCTAAGGAAACAAAGGAAAAATGTCATCTGAATCAGACAAAGTTGAGCCTGAGAATATGGAATAAACCCCAATCCCAGCTAATCAACCAATCAAGAACTTTTGAGGACAAAAAGGGGTCCTAAAGCTCACCCACTCCTTGAGTCCTCTTTGGATCCACAACTAATTGAGAAGGATGTGTCTAAGGATGGATGGGTGCATGTGTGCATATGAAAAAGACCAAATTTACATTGCAAGCAGTCAATGTTTGCTGTTTCTTTAAATTCACTGGGTCTCCATGTATTCAAAAAAACCTGTGGTGCCTCAGTGGTTAGTTGAAAATTATTTGTGTGAATCCTTAATTATTTTCCAGCTCTGGACCAAGGCTGTGTGACCTGTCTGCTCTAGCTACACCTATTTGGTAGAAATCTAGGTAGAAAACAAGGTGGGCTTACAAAATCTACCTAGCTTGGCAGGCTTGAATGTGTGGATGACCACAAGCCAAAGCTGAGAGTGCATGTAACTCTTCCGTGGTCTTACTAGCAATAGCACTTAGACCTATATACTGCACTCTCTGGGTGATTTACAGTATCCGCATATTGCCCCCAACAATCTGCGTCCTCCTTTTATCAACCTCAAAAGGATGGAAGGCTGAGTCAACCTTGAGCCCCGTCAGGATCGAATTCCAGGCTGGGAGCAAAGATAGCCTGCAATACTGCATTCTAACTACTGCACCACCAGGACTTAAAAGGAAGAAGTCCACTGCAACCATCCACAGAGATTTTATATCCATCCAAGGATAGACCATGTTTCTGAGTTTTGGTATTTTGAGAGCAAGTGGTAAATATATTCTGAAAACATCCTCTGTGGGAGACTTCTCCATTTACAAAATGGCCATGGCCATTCACAAAACACCCCATTATTAAAGGTAATGAAACCATGCAAGACTGCCATGCTAATGGGTCTTTTCTGATTCCCAACAGCACTGCTATAAATAAACCTGATCATATAGGTTGTTTTTTTTAGTTATACAGAATGCCAGTTCCTTACTTATTTCTTTTATTCCAAGGATCTTGTGGGTGTGGAACTGATGAAGAAATGGAATCTTAGGGAATCCCATTGTCCATCCACATTCCAATATTCATGGGTAACATAGTGGGACCCTAAACTTAGTTGATGTTTCATCAAAAGCTGGGTCTGAGAGTATAGACAGAGATCCCTACCTTTAGTAGATGAGATTGTGCCCCATCCCATAATACGGCAAACTGAGCCCACACTGGGAGGGCTGGAAGGCAAGCTGAGAGGCGCAATGTGTGCACTGTTCTTAACAGGTCTTTTTAGCCTGATCAACATGATGTCCTTGCTCCATCTGGTATAGGTTTTGCTACTGAGACAAAAGAACTTCTCCTTTGGGACTCTTATCTGCTTATCCTCATTTCGTACATTTTTGCTATGCACACCAAGCTTTATCCGAATATTTTTCCTAAAAGAAAAACAACAAGAAGTTAACAACAACAACTTAAAGTAAATTCTATATTACTTGGGATGGTGCTGGACCTCATTTTGGCCCTCAAGCAGGATGGTTAGCACCAAACAAGGAAGGGCCATAACCTACCTTCTCCAATTGTGTTTGGGGGGAAAACCTGCCTGAAACCGGGAAGAGTTACAGTCAATGTCCTAGAGATCTGGGTTCACTGAAGAAATTGATTCAAGGTGATTGAATAAGCTATTTCCATTGGTTATGCAAAACCTTGAAGCGTGAATTCACCTGTGTGCTGTTTAGCACTCAGAAAGCTCAGCATATAGTCTGAATCCATCTCTTTCTTGACTTGGATGTGTATTGTGTGAATGTTGCACTTATAAATTATAGATGACTGTGTTAAAGATAGAACCCATTTGGTTACGGTACTAATGTTATGACTTTGTATTGCGCACATCCTCTCTCAACCCAGCCTATCTCAAAGGATGGTGGGATAGATAAAGACGAACACAAAATCTGGATGGTGCCCACTCTGCTCTTGTTTAGAAGAGGTATTAAGATGTAGTGCCTCACCCAGGCCTTTGATAAGGGAGAGAGAAGCCTCTCACTTCATCATCTTTTTATCTTTTATGTTTTACTGTTTTTTTAAAAAAAAATATTTTCTTAGGGCAAACCCCCAGAGTCAGGCAGCATATGGTTAATATTTTCTGGTTAGTTGCGCAGTCAGTCAGATATTGAGACTGGATTTGGCATTTTTATCCACCTATCAAGTCCTTCCCAAGCACCTGGGGTAGGTAAATTTTGTGGTTCCATGGTATTAAAGGGATTGTCACAGGATGTTCCAAGTAAGGCTGCCTTTTGCAATTGACTGTGGTGATTTTGTCAATGCTGATGGTATTCAGGTAATGTTCCAGATTGTTATTCTTGTTATTATTATATCCCAGAAAAAGGAAAGATATGAATACTGTGGTGAAGAAGATGGAAATTCAACCATCAATATAAACAGCATTGCTCAAGATATGACTGTGAGGAGCAATAGCAGTAACAGCAGAACATTCAAAATGCACAGAGAAGTCACTAAAAACTAGCAGAAACATTATAAAAAAATCTGGACATCTAAACACGATCTCCCTCAACCCTTCCACATTCTGTAATGCCCTCACCTGTCGCAGTGTGCAGTGGTGAGCACCCATTCCTGGTTGATCAAAGTCCCAGCGCAGTGAAACCTCCTAGACCTTAAGGTATACAAGGCTACAAGGAAACGATGTTCATTTATGTTACATTCATCACCTCCAATGATCAGTTCAGAAGACTTTTGTGCTGCAAAGAAATAAAAAAAGTTCAGTGTTTGGCTGTGGAGTAGAACAGAATCGATTTTATTGGTAGTGTTTATATCAGTACACTAATTTTGATGGGTAACATATGACTGTGGGACACACAGCATCAAACCAGTTGAATAAAATGGATTATTTGCAAATCATATATATGCCTATGCCCATGTAGGTAAACTACCTGTGAATCTTAAGTGATTAATATGTGTGTGTGTGTGTCTGTGTGTGTGTATGTGTGTGTGTGTGAGAGAGAGAGAGAGAAAGGGCATCAGAATTTCATTTTTAACGTGTGCCAGTGTGTTCACAGAAAAGTGACAATAAAGATTATCCTATCGTATCTTAAGATAAGAACTCAGTTTGAGATCTTATTTTCTTGTTTAACATAACAACATAGGAAAATTTAATTCCCTTTCCTTCAAGCATGGTTTTATGAAAGCAAAAATTCATTAAATATTACACAGCTAGCTCACCACGCTCTGAAATAAGATATGACCAGGATCTTAACACTTAACACTTTAGTGAAGCAGGCTTTGCTTTGTTCGTGCTGATAAGATTTGGGCGTAGAAAGATTTCCAAAACAGGGGAGTTGACTTATTCAATAGGGAAGTGAAACAGACAATTTTATCACCCCCTGAATATCGTAGTTTAAATAAGCAGGGTCTTGCTGCTGGAACTATAGAAGCTATAGAAGCTCCTTAGAGCATCTTATAAACCACAATATCAATGAGCTGATTGTACTTTCAACCAATTAAAGCTGGAGACAGATGTTTAGTACTTTCCACTCAGTCTCCCTGCACAGTGAGGAACTAGTTATTAATACAGGTGGTTCTTGACTTAGAACAATTCATTTAGTGATCATTCAAATTTACAATGGCACTGAAGAAAGTTACTGAGCAGCGGAGAAATGAAGCCAAATATGCCATAGCTTCTCATAAGACCAGATGCCTTAGATCTCAGCCATCAGAATGGCTGACGCTATTCAGTTTTTCACATGACCATTGCAGCATTCCCACGGTGATGTGAAAAAGTTCAGATGCTTAGCATGTGACTGTGACAGTTGCAGGGTCCCTAGGTTGTGTGAGCACTTCTGACAAGCGAAGTCAATGAAGAAGCCAGATTCATTTAACAACAGTGTTATTAACAACAGTAGTGATTGACTTAACCACTGTAGCAAGAAAGGTTGTAAAATGGGACAAAGCTAAACAGATTTTTCACTTAAGCAACAAAAAGTTTGAGACTTCTAGTTTTGCGCCCGTAGTGCATGGCCGTGCAAGAACGGACCTCCGATCCCCACAGCTAATTTCGTCCTGCCAGGGGGATCCTATATGGGTCCGAAGTTGCCCCGAAGAGGTGACCGTGAAGGAGGGCCCCCCCGTTGATCACAAAGCGACGGCAATCGCTTCGTTTGATCTGGGGAAAGCCCTCTGAATCCGACAGGAGAAAGACTAGCCATGTACCAGCGTCTAGCCCAAGCTACCTGCAGCCGAAGTCCAAGAACAAGAACAACGGTGAACAGTGTGTTTGGAATTGCTGAGATTGATCTTCTCTCCCTTATTTTGCAACTAAGTCCCTGGGAAAGATCCCCAAAGCAAAAAACCTCCAAAGGTGAGGGGATGGGACTATATTCCCATTCCCCCATAGACGGAAGCGGCGAATTAACCTTTAAGGAGGAAAGAAACATATTGAAATTAAATTTAAAATAGTACAATCTGATCAAATTTAGAAACTAAAACAAACTGCTAAGATTATATTCTAAAGGATTTTGATGAAATTATAAAAAAAAGAAAAGAAAAATAACTTGTCTGAAAGAGCTGGAAAATAAATATTTGCTGACATCTAGTGGACAATTAGAATATAGCACATTAAAGACAACGCCCAGAAACAAAGATAAATCTGTTCCCATGAACTCTAATAACCTTTAAGAAGATAGTTTCCAGGGAACAAAGAAGAGATTGTATACTGGGCCAGCTATAAGATTGGAAAGTGTTTTGAAGGAAAAGAAATACTTTGATTGTGGTCTAAATTTATGAATTGTTTAAAAACTTTCATCTATGATTAACTTTTGAGAGGGAACGTTAAAGGAAGGATTTAAGGTGGCTAAATATATTGAATTGCAATTCTGACTGGTTGACAATTGACTCCTGAAAGAAAGAATTGTTATAAAACATTGATTTTACTGAAACCTTGACAATTGAAAATTACAGTGGGTTATAAAAATTATATATAAAGATAAGAACTATACAAAATTGGACTATATGGATTCTGAGTTTTGGCCAGCTTGACAAGGCTAATTACAGAGACTATGGCACTTATGACAGATTACTCGAAAGGTGGAGATAACATGGTTTTGACATATTCATCAAAAAATGACAGAAAACCACACTTAATATCTACTCTTGAAGGATTTAGCCAGAAAGATCAAAGACCTCTAGACGCAACATTTCAAGACAAGACAAATACTTTCCAAGAAGAAATTTATGCAATGCTACGACAGATACAAATCACAATAGCTGTAAACCACGAGGAGATTAAACATAACTTTGACAACATAAATGAATACACTTCTAACTTAAATTTACAATCAAAACACATTCAAAGAACGATGGTAAAGAATGAACAAACAAATCAGATAACAATGTGAACTAAAAAAAATTGACTTAATTGGCAAAGTCACAAATGAAGGGAATTATAACTTAATACAAATAAGAAAAAACTCACAAGATTTGGATATAACAATAAATATGGAAAAGATACCTTATGCATTAGAACGTCAAAATAAACCTGAGAAGAAAGAAGACTTAACAAAATGGACACTGTTAGGAGAATCACTGTTTGGGAGACAAAAAGCATACATCTTGCGTATTATGTATCCTCTATGCCTAAACAACTACAAAAATACAAGAACTGTTTGACAAGTCAAAAATATTAATCTGGAAAACAATTTGGCAAAGGAAGAAGATTAGAGATGGGCTTAAGAGACTTGACTCACCCTACCAAATGGAATATTATACGAGCAAATAAATAAATATTATATGGCTAAATAAATAAATAACTTTGGTTATAAAGGGGCTTTAGAATAAGTGGGATAAGAAATATAAGTAATATAGTATTTTTTGATAAGATACAAAATGTAAAAATATTGGGATGATGAAAGTGAAAGAAAAGTTTGAACTTTAAAGACAAATTAAGTTTGAAAAGATTTAGGATTAAGGAATAATTGAAATACTGAGGGGAAATTAGGCTTAATAAGAACTTTGAAAAAAGGATATATAGTGATTCAATCAATTTTTATAAACAGAAGTGAAATATAAATTGATTAGAAAAGATGTTATAAGTAGATGTTATGATAGATAAGTAGTATAGTATTTCTATAATATATGAAATATGAAAATACTGGGATGATATATTTAAGTGGAAAATTTGGATATTTAGATGTTAATTATTGAGAACATTATGATTGATAAGAATTGTTTGAATATTATGGAGAAATTGAGCTTAAACAAGATTTATGAAAATAAGATATATGGTGAATCAATAAGATGACTTTTATGAAAATAACATAAGCTGATAAAAAAAATGTTATATATGGACGCTATTATTGTTGGTATAAATATAGAAGACAATGTCCTTATTTAGTCATTTATATATGGAAAATATCAAATATCAAAAATTATATTTGTTTAATGCTGAAGAAGGAGAATACTATTGGAAGAAGAGAGGCTCAAGGAAATATATTATCAATTGATGTACTAATTATGGAAATATAAAAATTAATTATTACTGACTGTTAATTAACTATTATTGATTGTATATTTTTTAAAAAAAAATCATGAACCAAAACAACACGCTGTACACCAGGCACTAATGTTGTTATTGTAAAAAATCAATAAAACTCTTACCCAAAGAAAAAAAGAAAGAAATTTTGAGCTCAATTGTGGTCGTAAGGTTGAGGACTACCTGTAGATGGCTAAATCTGACTTTGCAGGTCTGTACAGCTATACTTTCCAGTACTTTTTTGCACACCAGTTAGGGTGCTTGCACTGGAGCCAAAAACTGGGATCATCTTAGTCAAATCAGGACATATGGCAAACATAAACAGTAATTCCTGGTTTCAGGTTTACCATCCAAGAGAAATGAAGTAGAAACAAAAAGGAATATTTGATATTCAAGCCTCAGATCTAAAAATTAATATTCTTCACATCTCCAGTAATGCTGCAAATAGGTTAAACAGCATGATTCTGAATAGCATCAGCCATTCTGATGGCTGAGATCTAAGGCATCTGGTCTTATGAGAAGCTATGGCATATTTTGCTTCACTTCTCCGCTGCTCAGTAACTTAATGGTATCACTGCCAGCCAGATTACGCTAATCAGTTGAAGTAAGAAGAATAGTTCAGATGAGCTTCTAAAAAGCGTTTTGTCCAGAGTCTGATCTTCCTGTACTGCATTGCTAAGCAAAATATATGGCCTCATGATGGGGAGAATAGGGGGCAGAAGGAGTGAAAGTGGGGAAGAGGTTGATGAAAATGGAATTTACTCTATGGGAAGTTGATAACATTAGTATTTAGTTAACTAAAAACAGTTTGAGCCAACACTGATGGCAGTAAAATCCCTACATACCGGTTTTGATATTTGTTTCAGAAGCAATGACCCACATATTGCACGCTGTATAATGCAGCAAATCTAACAGAATGGAAGCGAGGTTAAATCCAACAGATTTATTTTACCAGTTTGGACAAAAATCAATGACAAAAATCATACACCATTTTTTAAAGACCACCTTAACACTGAAAACCCCTCCCCAACTTTTTTCTCAATGCATCTTATATTAATTAATAAGTTATCTTCCTCTATTGAAGTCAGTTGCCAAATAAATAGAAACAGGAAAGGAAGCTGACCATATTTGGGACTATATATTTTTAACTGGCTAGTTTTGCTGATATGAATAAATGTATCAATTCATACTATCATTACAAATACAGCAATGGTCTTCCCCATTTGCACCAACCGGGCCTTCTTCGCCCACTCTCTACTTGTGACCTGCTTGTACATCTACAGTTAATAATTAGATGCAAGTTTACTCCTGTAACTGGAGGTTTAAACCGAAAAAGACACCTAAAGCTCCGTCCACCCTTTGCTCCATTGTCCAGGCTCTTACCGTAAGAAAGCTGTAGTATCAGAAGGTTTGCTAGCACTCTGATCAGCACCATAGCTTCAACTCTGCGCGGCAAGCTGTTTGCCTGGAATTTAGAAATGGGGAACAATTTTGGCAAGAATGCACAGTTCAAAATATTTGATTAATCACTTTGTTCTCTTCCACTCCGAGGCAGAAGGACAGATGTGGAAAAAACGCCAGTTTCTCACCTGTAAGATCCCAGTCCCAAACTTAAACTTGAGATACCGTATCAATCTAATCAGATAACCCAAGCGGAGACTTCTTGATCAAGCAGCACTTTATTGAATCAAATCAAGCAGCTGGGTGGCCAACAATCTGGAACGCTGACAGAGTTACGTCCAGAAATGTCACGTCTTAGAAAGTTGGTAGCATTGCCTTATACACTTTGTTAGCCAATGAAAATCAGACAACAGAGCCATTACATCATAAGAAAGACATCATAAGAAAGACACTCCCTTATTCCCTCCATCCATGTACACGTATATCCAGTGCTTTTTTTGTAAAAAAAAAAAAAAAGGTGCCGGAACTCACACATGTTATACAACCCACCTTGCCTACCGTACAAGGTCCATCCAAAAAAGGTGCCGGAACTCCGTTCTGAGCGTTCTATGAGAAAAAAAGCCCTGCGTATATCCCATCCATGTACACGTTTCCCAAGCTTACATGAAATTTCTCAGGTGCAAAAGCTGATTATAAAAAGCAAGAAAGCAACAGTTAGACTAAACAATTTCCCTTTGTTCCAGAACCCTTCACATCCTTATGTAACTTGGCTCTATATTATGCAGCCTGAACAGTGGTGGGATTCAAATAGGTGAACAACCGGTTCTCTATGTGGATGCCGCTTCCGGAAGTCCATTCTGGGCCTGGGCATCAAAAATTAGCTACCGGTGGTGCGAACCGGCTGAACCCCACCACTGTATTTGGATGTGTTGGAGAGCAAAATGGTGATACAGGGAGGTTCTTCTTTTATTTTGGAGACCCAGGTGTTGGACAATACACAGTCTTGTAGATTCTTCAGGCTTATACACAGTTCTGTTTTAAGGATCCTAGATTAGATGCATTTTGGTTTTTTTTTCTCCTGGTAGATTTCCATCGCTGTGAGAAAGCTATGAATGCCAAAGGCTCTGATCCCTATGTCTGTCAGTGGTATAAAAAAGTATACTCATCCCTGTGCCCTTCTTTTTGGGTAAGTAAATTACGTAAGTCTGGCTAAAGCATTTTTGTACAAGAAACCAGTTGGGGGCAAAGGAAGACACTCAGTAAAAGATCTCTCCCTTTTCAGTGGGTCAGCCATGAAGGGTCAGACCAAAATACTTTGGAGTAAAGCACTAGAATCCCTGGCATAGTAATCATGGGTGTTGCAGTTCCAGTCCATCTGGGAAACAATTGATTACCAACTCCACGCCATCAAAAAACTCCATTCAGAATTGTATTCAAAATATTTCTTGTCCCTCTCTGTCAGGACATAATTGAGAAGCATAATTGAATGGAAGAGTTACAGTTCTAACGGCATAACTCTTATTGAGAAACGGTGATCAAAGGAAGACTAATGTATGTACTTGTGAGTCCTTTGAAGCAATTCAGAAGAAAGGCCTTGCCCCCACCCCCCAAAAAATAATAATACCCCACTTAACTCGGATTGAACTGATCTATCTGAGCTGGCTTTTGCATAGCCTCTTCTGTGGATAACATCTCTCCTCAACTCTCCAAAATTTGCTTATGTAAATCCACTTTTCCTTACCCATCCACTAGCAGTCAGTAGTAGAGAATTACATCATTTTGCTTTCTTCCCCCCCCCCCCCCCCCCCCCCAGAGCACTGTCTTGTGTTTTGGAGAGGTTGATCTCCTCGGCATGCCTTTTTTTTTTTTTTTTTTAGGAGACTTGACTTAGGTCATAGCTGAAATCTCTTGAGCATCATTTGAATGCTGTTCCAGAACCTTTCAGTTGGAGAAGCATCTCAATGTAGAGATGGTTAAGTAATGCTGGGCTCCTGCCTAACGCTTATCCCTTTCCCCTTGTCAATTTGTCTGCTGCGAGTATAGAGTTGCCATTGCTAGCAAAACTTCCACACTGCAAACTCCACATGGCTGTGCATATTTTGCTGGGCTATTTCAGGTCTGCTTTGGCTAGATCCTATGGGAAGCCCCTTATGTTATTGTCAATGGCTTAGCCTTAGAATTTAAAGCAGCCATTCTGATGTACAAATCGGAACTCACCTGATGGGCCAGCTGTGGATTGCATGTCACACACCCTTTGAACACATCAGACTGTTTTCTCTTTAGCAGCAGATTGGAGGATATTGGTAGAAAACAAATTTGTAGCTGGCTTTTCCCCCCTTTTCTTCTGATCTCATAAATATTGCACCAGAACTCCTGTTGGTAGAGAACTCTTTTTTTGAACCTCTTTGGAGTCCTAACACAATGTTATTCTTGCCTTGTAAAAAATGACCATATTTTTAGCCATGCTTTTATTTGCAAAAACAAACGGGGGTATTTTTGGATGGATGCAAGGAAGAAAGAGACTTTCTTACACATTGACTGAAAATTCATCTTTCCATTTTTTTTATATCAGTCTGGGGCACTTCTTGCAAACTGGTGGGGGGGGGGCACTTCTTGCAAGGCTACTGGTTGCTTGGCCTGCCCATGTTTGATTTCCTTTAGCCATCCCCAAAAATACAACCTATGCTTGTAGTCTTGGGCCATAAGCATCATTGGCTGGGTTCGCACAACGCAAAGATCCAGGAGTGTAACTTTTTTTTTTTCTGGCTCAACAGATTTGCTTAGTTTTTCAATGGCCTACTGGGATGCAGCTTTAATAATAATAATAATAAAGTTGGAAAGGACCTTGGAGGTCATCTAGTCCAACCCCCTGCTCAGGCAGGAAACCCTATACCATTTCAGACAAATGGCTGTCCAGTCTCTTCTTAAAAACTTCCAGTGTTGGAGCATTCACAGCTTCTGGAGGCAGGTTGTTCCACTGGTTAATTCCTGGAGCTGGGCCAGACACTCAGTTTGACTTAATTTTATTTACATGAAATGTTAATAAAAGTTAAACATACAGTTCTTTTCCAGTCATGTATTTGATGGCTTCTCACCCCTGCTTTAGATAACAGTGCATAAATAGCTCTGCTAGATTGACCAAAACCTATCTCGGTCCAAGATTTTGTTTCTCGCAGTGCCCACTACATACTGCTGGGGTACTCACAAGCAAGAAATGAGGGCATCCCCTGCACCTGATAGTTGGACCGTACTTCCCCCAGCTTGGAAGCGTTCACGATTAATAGCCCTTACTGCGCCTGTCCTCATTGGGTCAACAATCTATCCAAGATGGTTATCGCTACGTTACATACTATTGAATTAAACAGGTTAAGAACAATGTATTTGGTTTGTAGATGAAAGGAAGGGCAAAGGTGGACTTGTCCGAGAATGAGTCCTGTTAAAGGGCTGCCTAGGGAGGGCTACCTAAGATGGAAGCCGAGTTCTCATAATAGCAAAATCAAACCTAGCTCAGTTTAGGTTATGTAATGATCTGATCTCTGCTAGCAATCCATAAATGGTAGGAACAAATGTCAGTTGGCTTTACACATTGCATTAGGCGATCGAACAGGTTGGTTTGGTGATGGCTTCCTGACCTATATGAACCTAAGCAATTGTGAGCTTCATTGCCGTCCTTCAGAATCCCCCCCCCCCCAATTTCCCACTCTAGTAGTATCCTTTCCACCAGGTCAGACCTTTTTTTTTTTTTTTTGTAATTTATTGATTTTTTAAAACATAAATCCCTTAATAATTGGTGAACAGTGTGTTGTCTGGGTTTACATTTGTAAAACAATCACTAACAATTCATTTCTATAATCCATAATCCACTTAATAGTTTTAATTGATTTCCTCTTTTCCCCAAAATATCCTCTTTTGCAAACATTGAGTTAATACAATTCTTATTGTTTTGATAGATAACAATTAAATATATATTTTTCCCAATATTCCTAAAAATAATAATCACATCAATATAATATTTCTTTTCTATCCAATCCTTCTGGTTGCCTTATCATAGATCCTGTTACAGTCCTTATTTAAATTTGTTTCTCCCACAAGGTTCTAAGTATTCTTACTGATTAAGATTTTCTCAAAAATTAATTACATTTAAAAATTTAACTCTATTTTTTCCATATGAACCATCTCACACTTTTATATTTCTTAAGGAATAGACAAAACAGTGAAAAGAAAAGAAAAGAAAAGAAAGGAGAACAAGAGTAAAGAAACATAAAAAATAACATACTACTTAAAATATGTATCCCTCCTAAGCTAATACATATTTGTTTCCAAGATTTCTTATTCTTTTTAACCATAATTAAAAATATGTTTAATCTTTAAATATTCCATTTAATACATCTAGTCATTTAGTTCTTTAACTCTTATTCAAAACAATTTTTTATCCATTATAATTTTCTTAAATTCAATCACAGTTAAATATCTAAAACATTTCCTTTATCTAAGCCATTTCAACTTTTTTATATTACTCATATCAAGAAATAGAATAAAAAAGGGGGAAAAAGCATACTATATTATTTAGGGGATTCATCCCTCTTAGAGTGACATATATTCCAAATCTTTTCTATTTCGTTAACCATATTCAAACAAATGTTTCATTTAAGTATTGTCTCTGGTAACTCCCATCATCTATTTTCTTGATTTCCACTTTAGTCTTTTTCCTTTGCTCGGTATTAGCTTTTCCCAGGTTTTGCCAAGTCTTATATTAAAGTCATAGCTGTCATAGTCTTCATCCACCACTAGGTGTCAGCATCTATTTGTTTTTCAATTTTTAAAATGAACAATTATCTTTAGAATGAGAGTCTTAACCATTCAACAATTTTTGATTTATTCAGATTTGAGTTTTAAATTTCAGGTTTTATATTTGTTTCACTTCCATATATGTTGATCCTCCATAAAAAGATTGATTTGCCGCTTCCATTAGTATAAGGGTGGGGTGGAAATCCCCCTCCTTCCCTTTCAGAGGAATTTTGCTTCTTGGGGATCTTTTCCAGGAAATTAAATATCGAATAGAAAAGAGAAGATCAAATTCCTCACTCAGTTTTAAGCAGGCAAAACCGGAAGTCCAGGTCAGACCTTTTTCAGCTTTTAAGCCCAGTTGGTCAAATGCTGCCATTTACCAGGCCATTCTTTTGCAAAACCAAAGGATCAGAAAACAAGTGACGATTTATACGATTCTATTGCTGTGGATATATGAAAACATGATTCTCAAACGACTCTATTTAGTGATGGGGAAGTGGGGGTTAATCTGGGATCTTTTTTAGGCAACAGTGGGACCTGGGTATATGGATATGTGTGTGGGGTGACTGCATGACTCCCTATGAGAGTACTGTAAATGCCACAGAAGTACCAATAGAAGAGAATATTCTAGCACTGATGATGTTACCTAGCTGGGTAATGAAACGTCTGCAAGAAGACAAGCTCACAGAGCATCAAGGACCCCACTGTCCTAGAAGTGGACAGAGATGGAAAGATATTCAAAAATATTTGGAATGGTCCATTTTAGAGTCAGAAAATTTTGCACCTCACCCTAAAACAGGCCTCCATTTTACTGAGATTGTTTTATACTGAAATTAAATGGGACGTGATCCCTGCAGCACTATTTTGAGCATTTCTTACTCCAAAGGATGTCCTATTTGAGTCTCAAAAAAGCTTACTGCCTGGGAATATATTCCAATGTAGTTGAATATGGTTAGGGATATAGAAAAGATGTACTAATATGTTACATTTTCTCCTCTCCTTTTCACGGGGGGCAAGTCGCAGCTGTATTTCCTCCAATAATGCTCTTGATCCAGTCATTATAATCGAAGACCGTGGTGTAGACGCCAGGCCTAAGAGGTTCGGCACAAGGATGCCCCCCCCAAGATACAATGCCCTGGAATTGTCCATTACAGATGAGGGGTCCCCCAGAGTCACCCTGTTGAGAAAAATCAAACATGAAACATTACTACCATATCTATGAATGAGAAGTGGAGCAAACAATTCCCTCCCATCATCCATTCAAATATAGCCCCCAATGTTTCACTTCAATGTTCCAATCCAGGATCCTTGTAGAAGAATTTAACTCCTTGAGTTTCCCCCACCAGAATCACCAGTATTGGGAAGTCTGGAAATCTAGACACCTAGAAGGCACTTGAGTTAGCAAAAGCCGTAACTTTGTATGTTTCTACAAGATGCCTTCAAGGCTAGATCTCTGTCATAGCTTTGAAAATTGGCATCATTTCTTTAGGAGTCTGTCTTAAAACGGATCATCTTACCACACATGTATCTTTGCCTCCTTTCAGGATACCTGCACACAATGTTCTGCTTTTCGCCAGCAACCCTGGGTAAGCTCTTTGACACACCGCATGATCGAGTATGTTAATGTTAGCACAATTTGGGACATCGGGATAAGTGTCTGAAAAAAATAAAAAAATAGGCAAAATTCTACCTTTCACAATTTACCACCTAGATGCATAGAGCTATAATTTCCATTGTCTCCAACCAAGGGACCTGATCTCATTGCCTGGGAATAGGAAGTATTGTCTTTCAAAGCCGTTCAAAGGGACTCCTGGGAAAAACAGATTTACTTAAATGTTTTTTGTCAAGATATTATTAGGTATTAAATCAGCTGATGGGCATTTGAAGGCTTCTCAAATTTCTCCAGCACTCTACCCAAAGATTGCCTTGTTGGAAAAGTGGTGCTTTTGCTAGTTCAAAAGTCACAGAACTGATCTTGCATCCGCTGGAGATGACCTAGAACCGGGTTCTCCAAACTTGGCAACTTTAAGACTTGTGAACTTCCACTCCCAAAATTCCTCAACCAGCATACTGAAACTTCCATATCTGAAGATGAAGCAGACCCATAAGTTTGTATTGTGTACAAGAACAAAAAGCCAGGAATCTTGTCCAAAAGATCCCTTGGGGAGGACAGATAAGATGGAAATAAGTCTAAGGAAATAAAGGAAAAATGTCATCTGAATCAGACAAAGTTGAGCCTGAGAATATGGAATAAACCCCAATCCCAGCTAATCAACCAATCAAGAACTTTTGAGGACAAAAAGGGGTCCTAAAGCTCACCCACTCCTTGAGTCATCTTTGGATCCACAACTAATTGAGAAGGATGTGTCTAAGGATAGGTGCATGTGTGCATGTGTGCGTATGAAAAAGAGCAAATTTACATTGCAAGCAGTAAAGGTTTACTGTTACTTTAAATTCACTGTGTCTCCATGTATTCCAAAAAACCTGTGGTGCCTCAGTGGTTAGTTGAAAATTATTTGTGTGAGTCCTTAATTATTTCCCAGCTCTTGACCAAGGCTGTGTGACCTGTCTGCTCTAGCTACACCTATTTGGTAGAAATCTAGGTAGAAAACAAGGTGGGCTTACAAAATCTACCTAGCTTGGCAGGCTTGAATGTGTGGATGACCACAAGCCAAAGCTGAGAGTGCATGTAACACTTCCGTGGTCTTACTAGCAATAGCAATAGCACTTAGACCTATATACTGCACTCTCTGGGTGATTTACAGTATCCGCATATTGCCCCCAACAATCTGCGTCCTCCTTTTATCAACCTCAAAAGGATGGAAGGCTGAGTCAACCTTGAGCCCCGTCAGGATCGAATTCCAGGCTGGGAGCAGAGATAGTCTGCAATACTGCATTCTAACCACTGCACCACCAGGACTTAAAAGGAAGAAGTCCACTGCAACCATCCACAGAGAGTTTATATCCATCCAAGGACAGACCATGTTTCTGCGTTCATATTTGGTATTTTGAGTCTCTGTGGGAGACTTCTCCATTTACAAAATGGCCATTGCAAAAGACAAAACACCCCATTATTAAAGGTAATGAAGTCACGCAAGACTGCCATGCTAATGGGACTTTTCTGATTCCCAACAGCACTGCTATAAATAAACCTGATTCTATAGGGTTTTGTTTTTTTTAGCTATACAGCATGCCAGTTCCTTACTTATTTCTTTTATTCCAAGGATCTTGTGGGTGTGGAACTGATGAAGAAATGGAATCTTAGGGAATCCCATTGTCCATCCACATTCCAATATTCATGGGTAACATAGTGGGACCCTAAACTTAGTTGATGTTACATCAAAAGCTGGGTCTAAGAATATAGACAGAGATCCCTACCTTTAGTAGGTGTGATTCTGCCCCATCCCATAATACGGCAAACTGAGCCCACAGTAGGAGAGCTGGAAGGCAAGCTGAGAGGCGCAATGTGTGTACTTTCGTGAACAGGACTGTTCAGCCTGATCAACATGATGTCCTTGTCCTTTTCGTTTTTCCTACCGAGACACAAGAACTTCTCCTTTGGGTCTCTTGTCTGCTCATCCTCATTTAGTACCTGTACGCTATGCACACCAAACTGAATCTGGAAATTTTTACTACAAGAAAAACAACAAGAAGTTAACAACAACAACTTAAAGTAAACTCTATATTACGTGGGACGGTCCTGGACCTCATTTTGGCCCTCAAGCAGGATGGTTAGCGCCAAACAAGGAATGGCCATAACCTACCTTCTCCAACTCTGTTTGGGGGGAAAACCTGCCAGAAACCTGGAAGAGTTACAGTCAATGTCCTAGAGATCTGGGTTCACTCAAGAAATTTATTCAAGGTGATTGAATAAGCTATTTCCATTGTTTATGCAAAACCTTGAAGCGTGAATTCACCTGTGTGCTGTTTAGCACTCAGAAAGCTCAGCATATAGTATGAATCCCTCTCTTTCTTGACTTGGATGTGTATTGTGTGAATGTTGCACTTATAAATTATAGATGACTGTGTTAAAGATAGAACCCATGTGGTTACGGTACTAATGTTATGACTTTGTATTGCGCACATCCTCTCTCAACCCAGCCTATCTCAAAGGATGGTGGGATAGATAAAGACGAACACAAAATCTGGATGGTGCCCACTCTGCTCTTGTTTAGAAGAGGTATTAAGATGTAGTGCCTCACCAGGCCTTTGATAAGGGAGAGAGAAGCCTCTCACTTCATCATGTTTTTATCTTTTATCTTTTACTGATTTTTTTAAAAAAATATTTTCTTAGGGCAAACCCCCAGAGTCAGGCAGCATATGGTTAATATTTTCTTGTCAGTTGCGCAGTCAGTCAGATATTGAGACTGGATTTGGCATTTTTATCCACCTATCAAGTCCTTCCCAAGGACCTGGGGTAGGTAAATTTTGTGGTTCCATGGTATTAAAGGGATTGTCACAGGATGTTCCAAGTAAGGCTGCCTTTTGCAATTGACTGTGGTGATTTTGTCAATGCTGATGGTATTCAGGTAATGTTCCAGATTGTTATTCTTGTTATTATTATATCCCAGAAAAAAGGAAAGATATGAATACTATGGTGAAGAAGATGGAAATTCAACCATAAATATAAACAGCATTCCTCAAGATATGATTGTGAGGAGCAATAGCAGTAACAGCAGAACACTCATTCAAAATGCACAGAGAAGTCACTAAAAACTAGCAGAAACATTATAAAAAAATCTGGATATCTAAACACGATCTCCCTCAACCCTTCCACATTCTGTAATACCCTCACCTGTCGCAGTGTGCAGCGGTGAGCACCCATTCCTGGTTGATCAAAGTCCCACCGCAGAGAAACCCGCTAGAGTTAAACAAGGCTACAAGGAAACGATGTTCATTTATGTTACAATCATCACCTCCAACGACCAGTTCAGAAGACATTTGTGCTGCAAAGAAATAAAAAAAATTCAGTGTTTGGCTGTGGAGTAGAACAGAATCGCTTTTATTGGTAGTGTTTCTATCAGTACACTAATTTTGATGGGTAACAGATGACTGTGGGACACACAGCATCAAACCAGTTGAATAAAATGGATTATTTGCAAATCATATATATGCATATGCCCATGTAGGTAAACTACCTGTGAATCTTAAGTGATTAATATGTGTGTGTGTGTGTCTGTGTGTGTGTCTGTGTGTGTGTCTGTGTGTGTGTGTGAGAGAGAGAGAAAGGGCATCAGAATTTCATTTTTAACGTGTGCCAGTGTGTTCACAGAAAAGTGACAATAAAGGTTATCCTATCTTATCTTAAGATAGGAACTCAGTTTGAGATCTTATTTTCTTGTCTAACATAACAACATAGGAAAATTTAATTCCCATTCCTTCAAATATGGTTTTATGAAAGCAAAAATTCATTAAATATTACACAGCTAGCTCACCACGCTCTGAAATAAGATATGACCAGGATCTTAACACTTAACACTTTAGTGAAGCAGGCTTTGCTTTGTTCGTGCTGATAAGATTTGGGCGTAGAAAGATTTCCAAAACAGGAGAGTTGACTTATTCAATAGGGAAGTGAAACAGACAATTTTATCACCCCCTGAATATCGTAGTTATTTAAAGCAGGGTCTTGCTGCTGGAACTATAGAAGCTCCTTAGAGCATCTTATAAACCACAATATCAATGAGCTGATTGTACTTTCAACCAATTAAAGCTGGAGACAGATGCTTAGTACTTTCCACTCAGTCTCCCTGCACAGTGAGGAACTAGTTATTAATACAGGTAGTTCTTGACTTACAACAATTCATTTAGTGACCATTCAAATTTACAATGGCACTGAAGAAAATTACTGAGCAGCGGAGAAATGAAGCCAAATATGCCATAGCTTCTCATAAGACCAGATGCCTTAGATCTCAGCCATCAGAATGGCTGACGCTATTCAGTTTTTCACATGACCATTGCAGCATTCCCACGGTGATGTGAAAAAGTTCAGATGCTTACCATGTGTCTCATATTTATGACTGTTGCAGTGTCCCTGGGTTGTGTGATCACTTCTGACAAGCGAAGCCAATGAAGAAGCCAGATTCATTTAACAACAGTGTTACTAACTTAACAATAGTAGTGATTGACTTAACCACTGTAGCAAGAAAGGTCGTAAAATGGGACAAAACTCACTAAACAGATTTTTCACTTAAGCAACAAAAATTTTGAGACTTCTAGTCTCTTGAAGGATTTAGCCAGAAAGATCAAAGACTTCTAGAAGCAACATTTCAAGACAAGACAAATACTTTCCAAGAAGAAATTTATGCAATGCTACGACAGATACAAATCAAAATAGCTCTAAAACCACGAGGAGATTAAACATAACTTTGAGAACATAAATGAATATACTTCTAACTTAAATTTACAATCAAAACACATTCAAAGAATGATGGTAAAGAATGAACAAACAAATCAGATAACAGAATGTGAACTAGAGAAAAATGACTTAATTGGCAAAGTCACAAATGAAGGGAATTATAAGTTAATACAAATAAGAAAAAACAATATGGAAATATGGAATAAATAAATATGGAAACGATACCTTATGCATTAGAACGTCAAAATAAACCTGAGAAGAAAGAAGACTTAACAAAATGGACACTGTGAGGAGAATCACTGTTTGGGAGACAAAAAGCATACATCTTGCGTATTATGTATCCTCTACGCCTAACAACAACTACAAAAATACAAGAACTGTTTGACAAGTCGAAAATATTAATCTGGAAAACAATTTGGCAAAGGAAGAAGATTAGAGATGGGCTTAAGAGACTTGACTCGCCCTACCAGATGTAATATTATACGAGCAAACACTTGTTTGAAAATGGCTAAATAAATAAATAACTTTGGTTATAAAGGGGCTTTAGAATAAGTGGGATAAGAGATATAAGTAATATAGTATTTTTTGATAAGATACAAAATGTAAAAATATTGGGATGATGAAAGTGAAAGAAAAGTTTGAACTTTAAAGACAAATTAAGATTGAAAAGATTTAGGATTAAGGAATGATTGAAATACTGAGGGGAAATTAGGCTTAATAAGAACTTTGAAAAAAGGATATATAGTGATTCAATCAATTTTTATAAATAGAAATGAAATATAAATTGATTAGAAAAGATGTTATAGGTAGATGTTATGATAGATAAGTAGCATAGTATTTCTATAATATATGAAATATGAAAATACTGGGATGATATATTTAAGTGGAAAATTTGGATATTTAGATGTTAATTATTGAGAAAATTAAGATTGATAAGAATTGTTTGAATATTATGGAGAAATTGATCTTAAACATGATTTATGAAAATAAGATATATGGTGAATCAATAAGACGACTTTTATGAAAATAACATAAGCTGATAAGAAGAAAAATGCTATATATGGACGCTATTATTGTTGGTATAAATATAGAAGACAATGTTTTTATTTAGTCATTTATATATGGAAAATATCAAATATCAAAAATTATATTTGTTTAATGCTGAAGAAGGAGAATACTATTGGGAGAAGAGAGGCTCAAGGAAATGTATTATCAATTGATATACTAAATATCAAAATATAAAAATTATTATTGACTGTTAATTAACTATTATTGATTGTATATTTTTTTTTAAAAAAAATCATGAACCAAGACAACACGCTGTACACCAGGCACTAAGGTTGTTATTGTAAAAAATCAATAAAACTCTTACCAAAAGAAAAAAGAAAAAGAAATTTTGAGCTCAATTGTGGTCGTAAGGTTGAGGACTACCTGTAAATGGCTAAATCTGACTTTGCAGGTCTGTACAGCTATACTTTCCAGTAATTTTCTGCACAACGGTTAGGGTGCTTGCACTGGAGCCAAAAACTGGGATCATCTTAGTCAAATCAGGACATATGGCAAACATAAACAGTAATTCCTGGTTTCAGGTTTACCATCCAAGAGAAATGAAGTAGACACAAAAAGGAATATTTGATTTTCAAGCTTCAGATCTAAAAATTAATATTCTTCACATCTCCAGTAATGCTGCAAATAGGTTAAACAGCATGATTCTGAATAGCATCAGCCATTCTGAAGAATAGCTCAGATGAGCTTCTAAAAAGGATGGACATTTAGAAGCATTTGGTCCAGAGTCTGATCTTGCTGTACTGCATTGCTAAGCAAAATATATGGCCTCGTGATGGGGAGAATAGGAGGCAGAAGGAGTGAAAGTGGGGAAGAGGTTGATGAGAATGGAATTTACTCTATGGGAAGTTGATAACATTAGTATTTAGTTAACTAAAAACAGTTTGAGCCAACACTGATGGCAGTAAAATCCCTACATACCGGTTTTGATATTTGTTTCAAAAGCAATGACCCAGATATTGCACGCTGTATAATGCAGCAAATCTAACAGAATGGAAGTGAGGTTAAATCCAACAGATTTATTTTACCAGTTTGGACAAAAATCAATGGCCATCTCATACACCATTTTTTAAAGACCACCTTAACACTGAAAATCCCTCCCCAACTTTTTTCTCAATGCATCTTATATTAATTAATAAGTTATCTTCCTCTATTGAAGTCAGTTGCCAAATAAATAGAAACAGGAAAGGAAGCTGACCATATTTGGGATTATATATTTTTAACTGGCTAGTTTTGCTGATATGAATAAATGTATCAATTCATACTATCATTACGAATACAGCAACGGTCTTCCCCATTTGCGCCAACAGGGCCTTCTTCGCCCACTCTCTACTTGTGACCTGCTTGTACATCTACAGTTAATAATTAGATGCAAGTTTATTCCTGTAACTGGAGGCTTAAACCGAAAAAGACACCTAAAGCTCCGTCCACCCTTTGCTCCATTGTCCAAGCTCTTACCGTAAGAAAGCTGTAGTATCAGAAGGTTTGCTAGCACTCTGATCAGCACCATAGCTTCAACTCTGCGCGGCAAGCTGTTTGCCTGGAATTTAAAATGGGGAACAATTTTGGCAAGAATGCACAGTTCAAAATATTTGATTAATCACTTTGTTCTCTTCCACTCTGAGGCAGAAGGACAGATGTGGAAAAAACGCCAGTTTCTCACCTGTAAGATCCCAGTCCCAAACTTAAACTTGAGATACCGTATCAATCTAATCAGATAACCCAAGGGGAGACTTCTTGATCAAGCAGCACTTTATTGAATCAAATCAAGCAGCTGGGTAGCCAACAATCTGGAACGCTGACAGAGTTACGTCCAGAAGTGTCACGTCTTAGAAAGTTGGTAGCATTGCTTTATACACTTTGTTAGCCAATGAAAATCAGACAACAGAGCCATTACATCATAAGAAAGACATCATAAGAAAGACATCATAAGAAAGACACTCCCTTATTCCCTCCATCCATGTACACGTATATCCCATCCATGTACACGTTTCCCAAGTTTGCATGAAATTTCTCTGGTGCAAAAGCTGATTATAAAAAGCAAGAAAGCAACAGTTAGACTAAACAATTTCCCTTTGTTCCAGAACCCTTCACATCCTTATGTAACTTGGCTCTATATCATGCAGCCTGAACAGTGGTGGGATTCAAACATGTGAACAACCGGTTCTCTATGTGGATGCCGCTTCCGGAAGTCCATTCTGGGCCTGGGCAACAAAAAATTAGCTACCCTAAAAAATTAGCTAACCTAAAAAAGCCAGGGCAGTTAGACCATATTAAGGCAACCGCACACTTAGTTGTTTGGGTGGTGCGGAAAAATGACTGTTTCTGTATTATGAATAGTGAGGGCAACTGATACTAACTTAAGTCCAACAATTTTCAGGGTTGTGAGACCAGTTTGAAAACACTCCACGTTTTCCATTCTAGGATCTAGTTTTTGGATATTTGTGGGATTCAAATATGTGAACAACCAGTTTTCTGTGTGGATGCCGCTTCCGGAAGTCCATTCTGGGCCTGGGCAACAAAAAATTAGCTACCGGTTCTGCTGAAGTGGTGCAAACCAGCTGGATCCCTCCACTGAGCCTGAAGCACGAAAGAACACTGATAACAAGACTGGATATGTATCTCAATAAAAACAGACCTTTCCGGAAAGCAAAAAACCCTAATATGTGATTAATGCAGTCTATGTGAGATGTTGGTGCAGAATTCACTTCAACTTTAGGACAGAAGGAAAACAGATTTTTTTTTCTTTTAATTGGAAATATTTTTAAACCTAAAAAAGCCAGGGCAGTTAGACCATATAAAGGCAACCACACACTCAGTTGACCCATTTGTTTGGGTGGTGTGGAGAAACGACTGTTTCTGTATTATGAATAGTGGGGGCAACAGATACTAACTTAAGTCCAACAATTTTCAGGGTTGTGAGACCGGTTTGAAAACACTCCACATTTTCCATTCTAGGATCTAGTTTTGGAAAAGGAGATCAGGAAAACTGGCTATGCACAGCACTGGATGGACGCTCTCCACAGCTGTCATTTGTTTGAATTTGACTTGGTTAAAATTAGCCTTAACCTTTCAATTTCATCCTCTCCAGATGCCTGGACTTCAACTCCTAGAATTTCCCAGTCAGGATGGTAATTGTGGAGAATTAGGGAAGCTGAAGTCTGTACAACTCGGGGGAGGGTATCCAGCTATGGCACCGGAGTGGCTCAGGAATTCTGGGAGTTGAAGTCCACAAATCATAAGGGGAGCCATAGTTCCCCACCTCCGTCCTAGAAGCAGCTGCGCTTTTGGGGTTGGGACCCAACAGGAAAACGAGGGGTGGAGCTAGAGTGTCCTTGCACCCGTTCTTCCGATGCTGCTCTAGCCTCCCCATTGCTGAGTCCGGTATCTTGGTGGTAGCCTGTTCTGCAGGTGAAAGTCACTTTGAGGAAGCCGCTGCTTCGTCGGCCTCGTTGCGGTGAGAAGACGGGAGCTCGCTCGCAGCCGGCTGGGGAGAGGAACCCAGCTGCTCCGGGTGTTGCTTCCATCCTTGGAGGGGGTTCCCCGGCTGTGCCGACCCTTGGGAAGAGTGCGGGAAGGCCCAGTGCTCAGGGCACCTCCACCCCAAAAGGGAGACGTGCCCGTCCAGGTATTTGGGTCGCAGGCTGTGTCCTCTTGGCCACTGGCATGTCAGTTTTGGGGATGGGTAGAGATGGGAAAGCCTGGGGAGAAAAAACCCGCTGTGTTTGGTACCATACAAATGAAATACATGCATGGTGCTGTAAAGTCCCAGTCCCTTACTTAAACTTCAGATACCATATTAAACTAATTAGATAACCCAAGCGGAGACTTCTTGATTAAGCAGCACTTTATTAGATCAAATTAAGCAGCTGGGTGGCCAACAATCTGGAACACCGGCACAGTCACGTCCAGAAATGCCACGTCTTAGGAAGTTGGTAGCATTGCTTTACAAACTTTGTTAGCCAATTAAAATCAGACAACAGAGCCATTACATCATAAGAAAGACATCTATCATTCCTGTACACTCCCTTATTCCCTCCTTCAGTATATCCCATCCATGTACACGTTTCCCAAGTTTGCATGAAATTTCTCTGGTGCAAAAGCTGATTATAAAAGCAAGAAAGCAACAGTTAGACTAAACAATTTCCCTTTGTTCCAGAACCCTTCACATCCTTATGTAACTTGGCTCCATATCAGTGGTGGGATTCAAATATGTGAACAACCGGTTCTCTGTGTGGATGCTGCTTCCGGAAGTCCATTCTGGGCCTGGGCAACAAAAAATTAGCTACCGGTTCTGCCGAAGTGGTGCGAACCAGCTGAATCCCATCACTGAGCCTGAACACGAAAGAACACTGATAACAAGACTAGATATGTATCTCAATAAAAACAGACCTTTCCGGAAAGCCCAAAACCCTAATATGTGATTGATGCAGTCTATGTGAGATGTTGGTGCAGAATTCACTTCAGCTTTAGGACGGAAGGAAAACAGATGTTTTTTCTTTTAACTGGAAATATTTTTAAACCTAAAAAAGCCAGGGCAGTTAGACCATATAAAGGCAACCACACACTCAGTTGACCCATTTGTTTGGGTGGTGCGGAAAAATGACTGTTTCTCTATTATGAATAGTGAGGGCAACTGATACTAACTTAAGTCCAACAATTTTCAGGGTTGTGAGACCGGTTTGAAAACACTCCACATTTTGCAGTCTAGTATCTAGTTTTGGAAAAGGAGATCAGGAAAGCTGGCTATGCACAGCACTGGATGGACGCTCTCCACAGCTGTCATTTGTTTGAATTTGACATTTTTAAAATTAGCCTTAACCTTTCAATTTCATCCTCTCCAGATGCCTGGACTTCAACTCCTAGAATTTCCCAGTCAGGATGGTAATTGTGGAGAATTAGGGAAGCTGAAGTCTGTACAACTAGGGGGAGGGTATCCAGCTATGGCACCGGAGTGGCTCAGGAATTCTGGGAGTTGAAGTCCACAAATCATAAGGGGAGCCATAGTTCCCCACCTCCGCTCTGGAAGCAGCTGCGCTTTTGGGGTTGGGACCCAACAGGGAAACGAGTGGCGGAGCTAGAGTGTCCTTGCACCCGTTCTTCCAGTGCTGCTCTAGCCTCCCCGTCGCTGATTCCGGTATCTTGTTGGCCTGTTCTGCAGGTGAAAGTCACTTTGAGGAAGCCGCTGCTTCGGGCCTTGCTTCCATACTCAGAGGGGGTTCCCCAGCACTGCTGACCCTTGGGAAGAGCGCGGGAAGGACCAGTGCTCAGCCGCCTCCACCCTGAAGGGGAGACGCGCCCGTCCGGGTCTTTGGGTCACAGGCTGCGTCCTCCTGGCCAATGGCATGTCAGTTTTGGGGATGGGTAGAGATGGGGGAAAAAAAACCTGGAAAAATGAGGGAAAAACAGTTCTCCCCCCCCCTTTCCCCAAAACCATATTTTAAAAAATGGGGGGGGGGGAAATCCAGTTTTTTTCCAGGCCTTCCCATCTCTAGGGGTGAAAAAGGTCAGTTAGTAGTAGAGCAGCCATTCTGATGTACAAATCGGAACTCACCTGATGGGCCAGCTGTGGATTGCATGTCACACACCCTTTGAACACATCAGACTGTTTTCTCTTTAGCAGCAGATTGGAGGATATTGGTAGAAAACAAATTTGTAGCTGGCTTTCCCCCCCTTTTCTTCTGATCTCATAAATATTGCACCAGAACTCCTGTTGGTAGAGAACTCTTTTTTTGAACCTCTTTGGAGTCCTAACACAATGTTATTCTTGCCTTGTAAAAAATGACCCTATTTTTAGCCATGCTTTCATTTGCATAAACAAACGGGGGCATTTTTGGATGGGTGCAAGGAAGGAAGAGTCTTTCTTACACATTGACTGAAAATATCATCTGTTCATATTCTTAAGAGTTTCTTTTCCATTTCTTCCATATCAGTCTTACTACATTCAAATAAACTGGGGGGGGGGCACTTCTTGCAAGGCTACTGGTTGCTTGGCTTGCCCATGTTTGATTTCCTTTAGCCATTCCTAAAAATACAACCTATGCTTGTAGTCTTGGGCCATAAGCATCATTGGCTGGGTTCGCACAACGCAAAGATCCAGGAGCTTAATTTTTTTCTTTCTGGCTCAACAGATTTGCTTAGTTTTTCAATGGCCTACTGGGATGCAGCTTTAATAATAATAATAATAAAGTTGGAAAGGACCTTGGAGGTCATCTAGTCCAACCCCCTGCTCAGGCAGGAAACCCTATACCATTTCAGACAAATGGCTGTCCAGTCTCTTCTTAAAAACTTCCAGTGTTGGAGCATTCACAGCTTCTGGAGGCAGGTTGTTCCACTGGTTAATTCCTGGAGCTGGGCCAGACACTCAGTTTGACTTAATTTTATTTACATGAAATGTTAATAAAAGTTAAACATACAGTTCTTTTCCAGTCATGTATTTGATGGCTTCTCACCCCTGCTTTAGATAACAGTGCATAAATAGCTCTGCTAGATTGACCAAAACCTATCTCGGTCCAAGATTTTGTTTCTCGCAGTGCCCACTAGATACTGCTGGGGTACTCACAAGCAAGAAATGAGGGCATCCTCTGCACCTGATAGTTGGACCGTACTTCCCCCAGCTTGGAAGCGTTCACGATTAATAGCCCTTACTGCGCCTGTCCTCATTGGGTCAACAATCTATCCAAGATGGTTATCGCTACGTTACATACTATTGAATTAAACAGGTTAAGAACAATGTATTTGGTTTGTAGATGAAAGGAAGGGCCAGGGTGGACTTGTCCGAGAATGAGTCCGGTTAAAGGACTGCCTAGGGAGGGCTACCTAAGATGGAAGCCGAGTTCTCATAATAGCAAAATCAAACCTAGCTCAGTTTAGGTTATGTAATGATCTGATCTCTGCTAGCAATCCATAAATGGTAGGAACAAACATCAGTTGGCTTTACACATTGCATTAGGCGATCGAACAGGTTGGTTTGGTGATGGCTTCCTGACCTATATGAACCTAAGCAATTGTGAGCTTCATTGCCGTCCTTCAAAAATTTTTTTTTCCAATTTCCCACTCTAGTAGTATCCTTTCCACCAGGTCAGATCTTTTTTTTTTTGTAATTTATTGATGTTTTTAAACATAAATCACTTAATTGGTGAACAGTGTGTTGTCTGGGTTTACATTTGTAAAACAATCACTAACAATTGATTTCTATAATCCATAATCCACTTAATAGTTTTAATTGATTTCCTCTTTTCCCCAAAATATCCTCTTTTGCAAACATTGAGTTAATACAATTCTTATTGTTTTCATAGATAACAATTAAATATATATTTTTCCCAATATTCCTAAAAATAATAATCACATCAATATAATATTTCTTTTCTATCCAATCATTCTGGTTGCCTTATCATAGATCCTGTTACAGTCCTTATTTAAATTTGTTTCTCCCACAAGATTCTAAATATTCTTACTGGTTAAGATTTTCTCAAAAATTAATTACATTTAAAAATGTAACTCTATTTTTTCCATATGAATCATCTCACACTTTTACATTTCTTAAGGAATAGATAAAACAGTGAAAAAAAGAAAAGAAAGGAGAGCAAGAGTAAAAAACATAAAAAATAACATACTACTTAAAATAAATATCCCTCCTAAGCTAATATACTGTATATTTGTTTCCAAGATTTCTTATTTTAACCATAATTAAAAATGTTTAATCTTTATATATTCCATTTAATACATCTAGTCATTTACTCCTTTAACTCTTATTCAAAATATTTTTATCCATTATAATTTTCTTAAATTCAATCACATTTAATTATCTAAAACGTTTCCTTTATCTAAGCCATTTCAACTTTTTTATATTACTCATATCAAGAAATAGAATAAAAAAGGGGAAAAAAAGCATACTATATTATTTAGGGGATTCATCCCTCTTAGAGTGACATATATATATTCCAAATCTTTTCTATTTCTTTAACCATATTCCAACAAATGTTTCTTTTTTAAGTATTCTCTCTGGTAGGTCCCATCATCTATTTTCTTGATTTGCACTTTGGTCTTTTTTCTTTGCCCGGTATCTTTCTTAATCAATGTATTTTGCTGAGTCAAAAGGTTTTTCCATATGTGGATAAATGTTAGTGTAGATATAAAAAGTAAATTAGATGAAGTGTCTTTGTATGGGGCTTCTGCCTTTCCATGTTTGTTGAAAATCTTTTTCTTTTTCTCTCCGTTTCTCTTATCATTTCCTTTCTCTCTGATGTTCCTGATATCTCTACAGTCCATTTTATCCAATCTGTTTTCTTGTCCTCCGATTTATTTTGCAGTCTTAAGGGATAAGTTATTTTTTCCAATTCTTGTGATTTTTTCCCCCACTAGGATGAAATCATGTTTCCTTGTTTTGTTAAGTTCCATCTTTAAGTCTCTATTCTCAATTTTGTATCCATTTATCTGTTTTATCTGCTCCTTCTCTGTTGTTATTTTCTAGGAATTTTTTTTTGTAGAGTTAACTTGGAAATAGATTGATTTATATTTTCAAAGTTATTTTGGATTTCTTTGTGGTTTAAAATCATTGTTGTTTGAATTAGTTGCAATATACTATATATCTCCTCCTGTGGAGTATTTATGTTTTCTTGATATGTTCTTTCTACATGTCTCTGATCCATGATGGCCAAGAATTTGAGTTTTTCTCTTCTTTTCTTTTCTGTGCAAATAGCTTTAGAGTCCCGATTAAATAGATATTTGTAATCCAAATAGTTCTAAAAAGATTTTTTTTCCCTGAAATTTATAATTCTCTTTGTCTACAGCCCAGATTATTGTCTCTTTTTTTTTGTCACAGCTTTGAAGGTCACAAACACAGATTAGCTTTTCCCAGGTTTTGCCAAGCCTTATATTAAAGTCATAGCTGTCATAGTCTTCATCCACCACTAGGTGTCAGCATCTATTTGTTTTTCAAGTTTTAAAATGAACAATTATTTTTAGAATAAGAGTCTTAACCATTCAACGATTTTAGATTTATTCAGATTTGAGTTTTAAATTTCAGGTTTTATATTTATTTCACTTCCATATATTTTGATCCTCCATAAAAAGATTAATTTGCCACTTCTGTTAGTATAAGGGTGGGGCGGAAATCCCCCTCCTTCCCTTTCGGAGGTATTTTGCTTCTTGGGGATCTTTTCCAGGAAATTAAATATAGAATAGAAAAGAGAAGATCAAATTCCTCACTCAGTTTCAAGCACGCAAAACCGGAAGTCCAGGTCAGACCTTTTTCAGCTTTTAAACCCAGTTGGTCAAATGCTGCCAGAAGTGGACAGAAATTGAAAGATATTCAGAGATTAAAATATTTGGAATGGTCCATTTTAGAGTCAGACAATTTTGGACTTCACCCTAAAACTGGCCTCCATTTTACTGAGATTGTTTTATACTGAAATTAAATGGGACATGATCCCTGCAGCACTATTTTGAGCATTTCTTACTCCAAAGGCAGTCCTATTTGAGTCTCAAAAAAGCTTACTGCCTGGGAATATATTCCAATGTAGTTGGATATGGTTAGGGATATAGAAGAGATGTACTAATATGTTACATTTTCTCCTCTTTAACTTTTTCAAAAGTTTTCACGGGGGGCAAGTTGCAGTTGTATTTCCTGCAATAATGCTCTGGATCCAGTCAGTATAATCGAAGACCTTGGTGTAGAGGGCAGGCTCAAGCGGTTGGGCACAAGGATCCCCCCCCCAAGATACAATGCCCTGCAATTGTCCATTACAGATGAGGGGTCCCCCAGAGTCACCCTGTTGAGAAAAATCAAACATGAAACATTACTAGTGTATCTATGAATGGGAAGTGGAGCAAACAATTCCCTCCCATTGTCCATTCACATATAGCCCCCAATGTTTCACTTCGATGTTCCCCAATCCAGGATCCTTGTAGAAGAATCTAACTCTTTGAGTTTCCCCCACCAGAATCACCAGTATTGGGAAATCTGGAAATCTAGACACCTAGAAGGCACTTGAGTTAGAAAAAGCCGTAACTTTGTATGTTTCTACAAGATGCCTTCAAGGCTAGATCTCTATTATAGCTTTGAAAATTGGCATCATTTCTTTAGGAGTCTGTCTTAAAACGGATCATCTTACCCTACATGTATCTTTGCCTCCTTGCAGGATACCTGCACACAATGTTCTGCTTTTCGCCGGCAACAACCCTGGATGAGCTGCTCGACACACCGAATAATTAAGTAGGTTAATGTTAGCACAATGAGGGACATCAGGCAAAGTCACTGAAAAAAATAAAAAATAGGCAAAAATTCGCAATTTACCACCTAGATGCATAGAGCTATAATTTCCATTGTCTCCAACCACAGAGCTGATCTCATTGCCTGGGAATAGGAAGTATTAACTTTCAAACCTGTTCAAAGGGACTCCTGGGAAAAACAGATTTACTTAAATGTTTGCACAACATGTTTTTTGTCAAGATATTAATAGGTATTAAATCAGCTGATGGGCATTTGAAGGCTTCTCAAATTTCTCCGGCACTCTACGCAAAGAATGCCTTGTTGGAAAAGTGGGGCTTTTGCTAGTTCAAAAGTCATAGAACTGATCTCGCATCCCCTGGAGATGACCTAGAACCGGGTTCTCCAAACTTGGCAACTTTAAGACTTGTGAACTTCCACTCCCAAAATTCCTCAGCCAGCATACTGAAACTTCCATATCTGAAGATGAAGCAGACTCATAAGCTTCTATTCTGTACAAGAACAAAAAGCCAGGAATCTTGTCTAAAACATCCCTTGGGGAGGACAGATAAGATGGAAATAAGTCTAAGGAAACAAAGGAAAAATGTCATCTGAATCAGACAAAGTTGAGCCTGAGAATATGGAATAAACCCCAATCCCAGCTAATCAACAAATCTAGAACTTTTGAGGATAAAAAGGGGCCCTAAAGCTCACCCACTCCTTGAGTCCTCTTTGGATCCACAACTAATTGAGAAGGTAATGAAGTCACGCAACACTGCCATGCTAATGGGACTTTTCTGATTCCGAACAGCACTGCTATAAATAAACCTGATCCTATAGGGTTTTTTTTTTAGCTATACAGCATGCCAGTTCCTTACTTATTTCTTTTATTCCAAGGACTGTGTGGGTGTGGAACTGATGAAGAAATGGAATCTTAGGGAATCCCATTGTCCATCCACATTCCAATATTCATGGGTGACGTAGTGGGACCCTAAACCTAGTTGATATGACATCAAAAGCTGGGTCTGAGAGTATAGACAGAGATCCCTACCATTAGGAGATGTGATTGTGCCCCATCCCATAATACGGCAAACTGAGCCCAGAGTGGGAGGGCTGGAAGGCAAGCTGAGAGGCGCGATGTGTGTACTGTTCTTAACAGGACGGTTCAGCCTGATCAACATGATGTCCTTGTCCCATGTGGTATAGTTTTTGCTACTGAGACAAAAGAACGTCTCCTTTGGGACTCTTGTCTGCTTATCCTTATTTGGTACCTTTTTGCTATGCACACCAAGGTGTATCTTCATATTTCCCCTACAAGAAAAACAACAAGTTAACAACAACAACTTAAAGTAAACTGTATATTACTTGGGATGGTCCTTGACCTCATTTTGGCCCTCAAGCAGGATCGTTAGCGCCAAACAAGGAAGGGCCATAACCTACCTTCTCCAACTGTGTTTGGGGGGAAAACCTGCCTGAAACCTGGAAGAGTTACAGTCAATGTCCTAGAGATCTGGGTTCACTCAAGAAATTTATTCAAGGTGATTGAATAAGCTATTTCCATTGGTTATGCAAAATCCTGAAGCGTGAATTCACCTGTGTGCTGTTTAGCACTCAGAAAGCTCAGCATGTAGTCTGAATCCATCTCTTTCTTGACTTGGATGTGTATTGTGTGAATGTTGCACTTATAAATTATAGATGACTGTGTTAAAGATAGAACCCATGTGGTTACGGTACTAATGTTATGACTTTGTATTGCGCACATCCTCTCTCAACCCAGCCTGTCTCAAAGGATGGTGGGATAGATAAAGACGAACACAAAATCTGGATGGTGCCCACTCTGCTCCTGTTTAGAAGAGGTATTAAGATGTAGTGCCTCACCAGGCCTTTGATAAGGGAGAGAGAAGCCTCTCACTTCATCATCTTTTTATCTTTTATCTTTTACTGTTTTTTTTTGAAAGAAAATTTCTTATGGCAAACCCCCAGAGTCAGGCAGCATATGGTTAATATTTTCTGGTTAGTTGCGCAGTCAGTCAGATATTTAGACTGGATTTGGCATTTTTATCCACCTATCAAGTCCTTCCCAAGCACCTGGGGTAGGTAAATTTTGTGGTTCCATGGTATTAAAGGGATTGTCAAAGGATGTTCCAAGTAAGGCTGCCTTTTGCAATTGACTGTGGTGATTTTGTCAATGCTGACGGTATTCAGTTAATGTTCCAGATTGTTATTCTTGTTATTATTATATCCCAGAAAAAAGGAAGGATATGAATACTATGGTGAAGAAGATGGAAATTCAACCATAAATATAAACAGCATTGCTCAAGATATGACTGTGAGGAGCAATAGTAGTAACAGCAGAACAGTCATTCAAAATGCACAGAGAAGTCACTAAAAACTAGCAGAAAAATTATAAAATAATCTGGATATCGAAACACGATCTCCCTCAACCCTTCCACATTCTGTAATGCCCTCACCCTTCGCAGTGTGCAGCGGTGAGAACCCATTCCTGGTTGAGCAAAGTTCCACCGCAGAGAAACCCGTCAGAGTATATGAGTACAAGGAAACGATGGTCATTTATGTCACATTCATCACCTCCAATGATCAGTTCAGAAGACTTTTGTGCTGCAAACAAACCAAAAAAGTTCAGTGTTTGGCTGTGGAGTAGAACAGAATCGCTTTTATTGGTAGTGTTTCTATCAGTACACTAATTTTGATGGGTAACAGATGACTGTGGGACACACAGCATCAAACCAGTTGAATAAAATGGATTATTTGCAAATCCTATGCCCATGTAGGTAAACTACCTGTTAATATTAAGTGATTAATGTGTGTGTGTGTGTGTGTGTGTGTACACACATACACTTTTGAGAAAGGGCATCAGAATTTCATTTTTAACGTGTGCCAGTGTGTTCACAGAAAAGTGACAATAAAGGTTTTCCTATCTTATCTTAAGATAAGAACTCAGTTTGAGATCTTATCTTCTTGTTTATCATAACAACATAGGAAAATTTAATTCCCATTCCTTCAAATATGGTTTTATGAAAGCAAAAATTCATTAAATATTACATAGCTAGCTCACCACGCTCTGAAATAAGATATGACCAGGATCTTAACACTTAACACTTTAGTGAAGCAGGCTTTGCTTTGTTCGTGGTGATAAGATTTGGATGTAGAAAGATTTCCAAAACAGGGGAGTTGACTTATTCAATAGGGAAGTGAAACACTTTTATCACCCCCTGAATTCTCACTCCAGGATCGTAGTTATTTAAAGCAGGGTCTTGCTGCTGGAACTATAGAAGCTCCTTAGAGCATCTTATAAACCACAATATCAATGAGCTGACTGTACTTTCAACCAATTAAACCAGTGTTTCTCAACCTTGGCAACTTGAAGATGTACGGATTTTAATTCCCACAAGTCCCCGGCCAGCATGGCGAATTCTGGGAATTAAGCTCCATACATCTTCAAGCTGCAAGACAAGGGCCATAATCCAAAAGCTTGTATAAGCAAAGCTGGAGACAGATGTTTAGTACTTTCCACTCAGTCTCCATGCACAGTGAGGAACTAGTTATTAATACAGGTAGTTCTTGACTTACAACAATTCATTTAGTGACCATTCAAATTTACAATGGCACTGAAGAAAATTACTGAGCAGTGGAGAAGTGAAGCCAAATATGCCATAGCTTCTCATAAGACCAGATGCCTTAGGTCTCAGCCATCAGAATGGCTGATGCTATTCAGTTTTTCACATGACCATTGCAGCATTCCCACGGTGACGTGAAAAAAGTTCAGATGCTTAGCATGTGACTCATATTTATGACTGTTGCAGTGTCCCTGGGTTGTGTGATCAATTCTGACAAGTGAGGTCAATGAAGAAGGCATTTAACAACAGTGTTACTAACTTAACAATAGTAGTGATTGACTTAACCACTGTAGCAAGAAAGGTCATAAAATGGGACAAAAGTCACTAAACAGATTTTTCACGTAAGTAACAAAAATTTTGAGACTTCTAGTTTTGCGCCCGTAGCGCATGGCCATGCGAAAACGGACCTCCGCTCCCCACGGCTAGTTTCATCCTGTCAGGGGGATCCTAGATGGGTCCAAAGTCGCTCCGAAGAGGTGACCGTGAAGGAGGGGCACCCCGTTGATCACAAAGCGATGGCAATCACTTCGTTTGATCCGGGGAAAGCCCTCCGAACCCGACAGGAGAAAGACTAGCCGCATACCAGCGTCTAGCCCAAGCTACTTGCAGCCGAAGTCCAAGAGCTCTAACAAGAACAACAGTGAACAACGTGTTTGGAATTGGTGAGAGTATTTGATCTTCTCTCCCATATTTTGCAACTAAGTCCCTGGGAAAGATCCCTAAAGCAAAAAACCTCCAAAGGTGAGGGGATGGGACTATATTCCCATTCCCCCATAGACGGAAGCAATGAATTAACCTTTAAGGAGGAAAGAAACATATTGAAATTAAATTTAAAATACTACAATCTGATCAAACTTAGAAACTAAAACAAACTGCTAAGATTATATTCTAAAGGATTTTGATGAAATTATTAAAAAAAAGAAAAATAATAAGAACTTCTTGTCTGAAAGAGATGGAAAATAAATATTTGCTGACATCTAGTGGACAATTAGAATATAGCACATTAAAGACAAAGCCCAGAAACAAAGAAAAATCTGTTCCCATGAACTCTAATAACCTTTAAGAAGATAGTTGCCAGGGAACAAAGAAGAGATTGTATACTGGGTCAGCTATAAGACTGGAAAATGTTTTGAAGGAAAAGAAATACTTTGCTTGTGGTCTAAATTTATGAATTGTTTAAAAACTTTCATCTATGATTAACTTTTGAGAGGGAAAGTTAAAGGAAGGATTTAAGGTGGCTAAATATATTGAATTGCAATTCTGACTGATTCACAATTGACTCCTGAAAGAATTGTTATAAAACATTGATTTTACTGAAACCTTGACAATTGAAAATTACAGTGGATTATAAAAATTATATATAAAGATAAGAACTATACAAAATTGGACTGTTTGGATTTTGAGTTTTGGCCAGCTTGACAAGGCTAATTACAGAGACTATGGCACTTATGACGGATTACTCGAAAGGGGGAGATAACATGGATATGACATATTCACCAAAAAGTGACAGAAAACCACATTTAATATCTAGAAATTTATGCAATGCTACGACAGATACAAATCACAATAGCTCTAAACCACGAGGAGATTAAACATAACTTTGACAACATAAATGAATACATTTCTAACTTAAATTTACAATCAAAACACATTCAAAGAATGATGGTAAAGAATGAACAAACAAATCAGATAACAGAATGTGAACTAGAGAAAAATGACTTAATTGGCAAAGTCACAAATGAAGGGAATTATAACTTAATACAAATAAAAAAAAACCTCACAATATGGAAATATGGAATAAATAAATATGGAAAAGATACCTTATGCATTAGAACGTCAAAATAAACCTGAGAAGAAAGAAGACTTAACAAAATGGACACTGTGAGGAGAATCACTGTTTGGGAGATAAAAAGCATACATCTTGCGTATTATGTATCCTCTATGCCTAAACAACTGTAAAAATACAAGAAATGTTTGACAAGTCAAAAATATTAATCTGGAAAACAATTTGGCAAAGGAAGAAGATTAGAGATGGGCTTAAGAGACTTGACTCGCCCTACCAGATGGAATATTATACGAGCAAACGCTTGTTTGAATATGGCTAAATAAATAAATAACTTTGGCTTTAATGGGGCTTTAGAATAAGTGGGATAAGAAATATAAGTAATATAGTGTTTTTTGATAAGATACAAAATGTAAAAATATTGGGATGATGAAAGTGAAAAGTTTGAACTTTAAAGACAAATTAAGATTGAAAAGATTTAGGATTAAGGAATGATTGAAATACTGAGGGGAAATTAGGCTTAATAAGAACTTTGACAAAAGGATATATAGTGATTCAATCAATTTTTATAAATAGAAATGAAATATAAATTGATTAGAAAAGATGTTATAGGTAGATGTTATGATAGATAAGTAGTATAATATTTCTATAATGTATGAAATATGAAAATACTGGGATGATATATTTTTTAGTGTAAAATTTGGATATTTAGATGTTAATTATTGAGAAAATTATGATTGATAAGAATTGTTTGAATATTATGAAATTGAGCTTAAACAAGATTTATGAAAATAAGATAAATGGTGAATCAATAAGACGACTTTTATGAAAATAACATAAGCTGATAAGAAAAAAAATGTTATATATGGACACTATTATTGTTGGTATAAATATAGAAGACAATGTTTTTATTTAGTGATTTATATATGGAAAATATCAAATATCAAAAATTATATTTGTTTAATGCTGAAGAAGGAGAATACTATTGGGAGAAGAGAGGCTCAAGGAAATGTATTATCAATTGATATACTAAATATCGAAATATAAAAATTATTATTGACTGTTAATTAACTATTATTGATTGTATACTTAAAAAAAAAAATCATGAACCAAGAAAACACGCTGTACACCAGGCACTAAGGTTGTTATTGTAAAAAATCAATAAAACTCTTACCAAAAGAAAAAAGAAAAAGAAATTTTGAGCTCAGTTATGGTCGTACGGTTGAGGACTACCTGTAAATGGCTAAACCTGACTTTGAAGGTCTGTACAGCTATACTTTCCAGTAATTTTTTGCACAACAGTTAGAGTGCTTGCACTGGAGCCAAAAACTGGGATCATCTTAGTCAAATCAGGACATATGGCAAACATAAACAGTAATTCCTGGTTTCAGGTTTACCATCCAAGAGAAATGAAGTAGAAACAAAAAGGAATATTTGATATTCAAGCCTCAGATCTAAAAATTAATATTCTTCACATCTCCAGTAATGCTGCAAATAGGTTAAACAGCATGATTCTGAATAGCATCAGCCATTCTGAAGAATAGCTCAGATGAGCTTCTAAAAAGGATGGACATTTAGAAGCATTTGGTCCAGAGTCTGATCTTGCTGTACTGCATTGCTAAGCAAAATATATGGCCTCGTGATGGGGAGAATAGGGGGCAGAAGGAGTGAAAGTGGGGAAGAGGTTGATGAGAATGGAATTTACTCTATGGGAAGTTGATAACATTAGTATTTAGTTAACTAAAAACAGTTTGAGCCAACACTGATGGCAGTAAAATCCCTACATACCGGTTTTGATATTTGTTTCAAAAGCAATGACCCAGATATTGCACGCTGTATAATGCAGCAAATCTAACAGAATGGAAGTGAGGTTAAATCCAACAGATTTATTTTACCAGTTTGGACAAAAATCAATGGCCATCTCATACACCATTTTTTAAAGACCACCTTAACACTGAAAATCCCTCCCCAACTTTTTTCTCAATGCATCTTATATTAATTAATAAGTTATCTTCCTCTATTGAAGTCAGTTGCCAAATAAATAGAAACAGGAAAGGAAGCTGACCATATTTGGGATTATATATTTTTAACTGGCTAGTTTTGCTGATATGAATAAATGTATCAATTCATACTATCATTACGAATACAGCAACGGTCTTCCCCATTTGCGCCAACAGGGCCTTCTTCGCCCACTCTCTACTTGTGACCTGCTTGTACATCTACAGTTAATAATTAGATGCAAGTTTATTCCTGTAACTGGAGGCTTAAACCGAAAAAGACACCTAAAGCTCCGTCCACCCTTTGCTCCATTGTCCAAGCTCTTACCGTAAGAAAGCTGTAGTATCAGAAGGTTTGCTAGCACTCTGATCAGCACCATAGCTTCAACTCTGCGCGGCAAGCTGTTTGCCTGGAATTTAAAATGGGGAACAATTTTGGCAAGAATGCACAGTTCAAAATATTTGATTAATCACTTTGTTCTCTTCCACTCTGAGGCAGAAGGACAGATGTGGAAAAAACGCCAGTTTCTCACCTGTAAGATCCCAGTCCCAAACTTAAACTTGAGATACCGTATCAATCTAATCAGATAACCCAAGGGGAGACTTCTTGATCAAGCAGCACTTTATTGAATCAAATCAAGCAGCTGGGTAGCCAACAATCTGGAACGCTGACAGAGTTACGTCCAGAAGTGTCACGTCTTAGAAAGTTGGTAGCATTGCTTTATACACTTTGTTAGCCAATGAAAATCAGACAACAGAGCCATTACATCATAAGAAAGACATCATAAGAAAGACATCATAAGAAAGACACTCCCTTATTCCCTCCATCCATGTACACGTATATCCCATCCATGTACACGTTTCCCAAGTTTGCATGAAATTTCTCTGGTGCAAAAGCTGATTATAAAAAGCAAGAAAGCAACAGTTAGACTAAACAATTTCCCTTTGTTCCAGAACCCTTCACATCCTTATGTAACTTGGCTCTATATCATGCAGCCTGAACAGTGGTGGGATTCAAACATGTGAACAACCGGTTCTCTATGTGGATGCCGCTTCCGGAAGTCCATTCTGGGCCTGGGCAACAAAAAATTAGCTACCCTAAAAAATTAGCTAACCTAAAAAAGCCAGGGCAGTTAGACCATATTAAGGCAACCGCACACTTAGTTGTTTGGGTGGTGCGGAAAAATGACTGTTTCTGTATTATGAATAGTGAGGGCAACTGATACTAACTTAAGTCCAACAATTTTCAGGGTTGTGAGACCAGTTTGAAAACACTCCACGTTTTCCATTCTAGGATCTAGTTTTTGGATATTTGTGGGATTCAAATATGTGAACAACCAGTTTTCTGTGTGGATGCCGCTTCCGGAAGTCCATTCTGGGCCTGGGCAACAAAAAATTAGCTACCGGTTCTGCTGAAGTGGTGCAAACCAGCTGGATCCCTCCACTGAGCCTGAAGCACGAAAGAACACTGATAACAAGACTGGATATGTATCTCAATAAAAACAGACCTTTCCGGAAAGCAAAAAACCCTAATATGTGATTAATGCAGTCTATGTGAGATGTTGGTGCAGAATTCACTTCAACTTTAGGACAGAAGGAAAACAGATTTTTTTTTCTTTTAATTGGAAATATTTTTAAACCTAAAAAAGCCAGGGCAGTTAGACCATATAAAGGCAACCACACACTCAGTTGACCCATTTGTTTGGGTGGTGTGGAGAAACGACTGTTTCTGTATTATGAATAGTGGGGGCAACAGATACTAACTTAAGTCCAACAATTTTCAGGGTTGTGAGACCGGTTTGAAAACACTCCACATTTTCCATTCTAGGATCTAGTTTTGGAAAAGGAGATCAGGAAAACTGGCTATGCACAGCACTGGATGGACGCTCTCCACAGCTGTCATTTGTTTGAATTTGACTTGGTTAAAATTAGCCTTAACCTTTCAATTTCATCCTCTCCAGATGCCTGGACTTCAACTCCTAGAATTTCCCAGTCAGGATGGTAATTGTGGAGAATTAGGGAAGCTGAAGTCTGTACAACTCGGGGGAGGGTATCCAGCTATGGCACCGGAGTGGCTCAGGAATTCTGGGAGTTGAAGTCCACAAATCATAAGGGGAGCCATAGTTCCCCACCTCCGTCCTAGAAGCAGCTGCGCTTTTGGGGTTGGGACCCAACAGGAAAACGAGGGGTGGAGCTAGAGTGTCCTTGCACCCGTTCTTCCAATGCTGCTCTAGCCTCCCCATCGCTGAGTCCGGTATCTTGGTGGTAGCCTGTTCTGCAGGTGAAAGTCACTTTGAGGAAGCCGCTGCTTCGTCGGCCTCGTTGCGGTGAGAAGACGGGAGCTCGCTCGCAGCCGGCTGGGGAGAGGAACCCAGCTGCTCCGGGTGTTGCTTCCATCCTTGGAGGGGGTTCCCCGGCTGTGCCGACCCTTGGGAAGAGTGCGGGAAGGCCCAGTGCTCAGGGCACCTCCACCCCAAAAGGGAGACGTGCCCGTCCAGGTATTTGGGTCGCAGGCTGTGTCCTCTTGGCCACTGGCATGTCAGTTTTGGGGATGGGTAGAGATGGGAAAGCCTGGGGAGAAAAAACCCGCTGTGTTTGGTACCATACAAATGAAATACATGCATGGTGCTGTAAAGTCCCAGTCCCTTACTTAAACTTCAGATACCATATTAAACTAATTAGATAACCCAAGCGGAGACTTCTTGATTAAGCAGCACTTTATTAGATCAAATTAAGCAGCTGGGTGGCCAACAATCTGGAACACCGGCACAGTCACGTCCAGAAATGCCACGTCTTAGGAAGTTGGTAGCATTGCTTTACAAACTTTGTTAGCCAATTAAAATCAGACAACAGAGCCATTACATCATAAGAAAGACATCTATCATTCCTGTACACTCCCTTATTCCCTCCTTCAGTATATCCCATCCATGTACACGTTTCCCAAGTTTGCATGAAATTTCTCTGGTGCAAAAGCTGATTATAAAAGCAAGAAAGCAACAGTTAGACTAAACAATTTCCCTTTGTTCCAGAACCCTTCACATCCTTATGTAACTTGGCTCCATATCAGTGGTGGGATTCAAATATGTGAACAACCGGTTCTCTGTGTGGATGCTGCTTCCGGAAGTCCATTCTGGGCCTGGGCAACAAAAAATTAGCTACCGGTTCTGCCGAAGTGGTGCGAACCAGCTGAATCCCATCACTGAGCCTGAACACGAAAGAACACTGATAACAAGACTAGATATGTATCTCAATAAAAACAGACCTTTCCGGAAAGCCCAAAACCCTAATATGTGATTGATGCAGTCTATGTGAGATGTTGGTGCAGAATTCACTTCAGCTTTAGGACGGAAGGAAAACAGATGTTTTTTCTTTTAACTGGAAATATTTTTAAACCTAAAAAAGCCAGGGCAGTTAGACCATATAAAGGCAACCACACACTCAGTTGACCCATTTGTTTGGGTGGTGCGGAAAAATGACTGTTTCTCTATTATGAATAGTGAGGGCAACTGATACTAACTTAAGTCCAACAATTTTCAGGGTTGTGAGACCGGTTTGAAAACACTCCACATTTTGCAGTCTAGTATCTAGTTTTGGAAAAGGAGATCAGGAAAGCTGGCTATGCACAGCACTGGATGGACGCTCTCCACAGCTGTCATTTGTTTGAATTTGACATTTTTAAAATTAGCCTTAACCTTTCAATTTCATCCTCTCCAGATGCCTGGACTTCAACTCCTAGAATTTCCCAGTCAGGATGGTAATTGTGGAGAATTAGGGAAGCTGAAGTCTGTACAACTAGGGGGAGGGTATCCAGCTATGGCACCGGAGTGGCTCAGGAATTCTGGGAGTTGAAGTCCACAAATCATAAGGGGAGCCATAGTTCCCCACCTCCGCTCTGGAAGCAGCTGCGCTTTTGGGGTTGGGACCCAACAGGGAAACGAGTGGCGGAGCTAGAGTGTCCTTGCACCCGTTCTTCCAGTGCTGCTCTAGCCTCCCCGTCGCTGATTCCGGTATCTTGTTGGCCTGTTCTGCAGGTGAAAGTCACTTTGAGGAAGCCGCTGCTTCGGGCCTTGCTTCCATACTCAGAGGGGGTTCCCCAGCACTGCTGACCCTTGGGAAGAGCGCGGGAAGGACCAGTGCTCAGCCGCCTCCACCCTGAAGGGGAGACGCGCCCGTCCGGGTCTTTGGGTCACAGGCTGCGTCCTCCTGGCCAATGGCATGTCAGTTTTGGGGATGGGTAGAGATGGGGGAAAAAAAACCTGGAAAAATGAGGGAAAAACAGTTCTCCCCCCCCCTTTCCCCAAAACCATATTTTAAAAAATGGGGGGGGGGGAAATCCAGTTTTTTTCCAGGCCTTCCCATCTCTAGGGGTGAAAAAGGTCAGTTAGTAGTAGAGCAGCCATTCTGATGTACAAATCGGAACTCACCTGATGGGCCAGCTGTGGATTGCATGTCACACACCCTTTGAACACATCAGACTGTTTTCTCTTTAGCAGCAGATTGGAGGATATTGGTAGAAAACAAATTTGTAGCTGGCTTTCCCCCCCTTTTCTTCTGATCTCATAAATATTGCACCAGAACTCCTGTTGGTAGAGAACTCTTTTTTTGAACCTCTTTGGAGTCCTAACACAATGTTATTCTTGCCTTGTAAAAAATGACCCTATTTTTAGCCATGCTTTCATTTGCATAAACAAACGGGGGCATTTTTGGATGGGTGCAAGGAAGGAAGAGTCTTTCTTACACATTGACTGAAAATATCATCTGTTCATATTCTTAAGAGTTTCTTTTCCATTTCTTCCATATCAGTCTTACTACATTCAAATAAACTGGGGGGGGGGCACTTCTTGCAAGGCTACTGGTTGCTTGGCTTGCCCATGTTTGATTTCCTTTAGCCATTGCTAAAAATACAACCTATGCTTGTAGTCTTGGGCCATAAGCATCATTGGCTGGGTTCGCACAACGCAAAGATCCAGGAGCTTAATTTTTTTTTTTCTGGCTCAACAGATTTGCTTAGTTTTTCAATGGCCTACTGGGATGCAGCTTTAATAATAATAATAATAAAGTTGGAAAGGACCTTGGAGGTCATCTAGTCCAACCCCCTGCTCAGGCAGGAAACCCTATACCATTTCAGACAAATGGCTGTCCAGTCTCTTCTTAAAAACTTCCAGTGTTGGAGCATTCACAGCTTCTGGAGGCAGGTTGTTCCACTGGTTAATTCCTGGAGCTGGGCCAGACACTCAGTTTGACTTAATTTTATTTACATGAAATGTTAATAAAAGTTAAACATACAGTTCTTTTCCAGTCATGTATTTGATGGCTTCTCACCCCTGCTTTAGATAACAGTGCATAAATAGCTCTGCTAGATTGACCAAAACCTATCTCGGTCCAAGATTTTGTTTCTCGCAGTGCCCACTACATACTGCTGGGGTACTCACAAGCAAGAAATGAGGGCATCCCCTGCACCTGATAGTTGGACCGTACTTCCCCCAGCTTGGAAGCGTTCACGATTAATAGCCCTTACTGCGCCTGTCCTCATTGGGTCAACAATCTATCCAAGATGGTTATCGCTACGTTACATACTATTGAATTAAACAGGTTAAGAACAATGTATTTGGTTTGTAGATGAAAGGAAGGGCCAGGGTGGACTTGTCCGAGAATGAGTCCGGTTAAAGGACTGCCTAGGGAGGGCTACCTAAGATGGAAGCCGAGTTCTCATAATAGCAAAATCAAACCTAGCTCAGTTTAGGTTATGTAATGATCTGATCTCTGCTAGCAATCCATAAATGGTAGGAACAAACGTCAGTTGGCTTTACACATTGCATTAGGCGATCGAACAGGTTGGTTTGGTGATGGCTTCCTGACCTATATGAACCTAAGCAATTGTGAGCTTCATTGCCATCCTTCGGAATTTTTTTTTTTTCCAATTTCCCACTCTAGTAGTATCCTTTCCACCAGGTCAGATCTTTTTTTTTTTGTAATTTATTGATGTTTTTAAACATAAATCACTTAATTGGTGAACAGTGTGTTGTCTGGGTTTACATTTGTAAAACAATCACTAACAATTGATTTCTATAATCCATAATCCACTTAATAGTTTTAATTGATTTCCTCTTTTCCCCAAAATATCCTCTTTTGCAAACATTGAGTTAATACAATTCTTATTGTTTTCATAGATAACAATTAAATATATATTTTTCCCAATATTCCTAAAAATAATAATCACATCAATATAATATTTCTTTTCTATCCAATCATTCTGGTTGCCTTATCATAGATCCTGTTACAGTCCTTATTTAAATTTGTTTCTCCCACAAGATTCTAAATATTCTTACTGGTTAAGATTTTCTCAAAAATTAATTACATTTAAAAATGTAACTCTATTTTTTCCATATGAATCATCTCACACTTTTACATTTCTTAAGGAATAGATAAAACAGTGAAAAAAAGAAAAGAAAGGAGAGCAAGAGTAAAAAACATAAAAAATAACATACTACTTAAAATAAATATCCCTCCTAAGCTAATATACTGTATATTTGTTTCCAAGATTTCTTATTTTAACCATAATTAAAAATGTTTAATCTTTATATATTCCATTTAATACATCTAGTCATTTACTCCTTTAACTCTTATTCAAAATATTTTTATCCATTATAATTTTCTTAAATTCAATCACATTTAATTATCTAAAACGTTTCCTTTATCTAAGCCATTTCAACTTTTTTATATTACTCATATCAAGAAATAGAATAAAAAAGGGGAAAAAAAGCATACTATATTATTTAGGGGATTCATCCCTCTTAGAGTGACATATATATATTCCAAATCTTTTCTATTTCTTTAACCATATTCCAACAAATGTTTCTTTTTTAAGTATTCTCTCTGGTAGGTCCCATCATCTATTTTCTTGATTTGCACTTTGGTCTTTTTTCTTTGCCCGGTATCTTTCTTAATCAATGTATTTTGCTGAGTCAAAAGGTTTTTCCATATGTGGATAAATGTTAGTGTAGATATAAAAAGTAAATTAGATGAAGTGTCTTTGTATGGGGCTTCTGCCTTTCCATGTTTGTTGAAAATCTTTTTCTTTTTCTCTCCGTTTCTCTTATCATTTCCTTTCTCTCTGATGTTCCTGATATCTCTACAGTCCATTTTATCCAATCTGTTTTCTTGTCCTCCGATTTATTTTGCAGTCTTAAGGGATAAGTTATTTTTTCCAATTCTTGTGATTTTTTCCCCCACTAGGATGAAATCATGTTTCCTTGTTTTGTTAAGTTCCATCTTTAAGTCTCTATTCTCAATTTTGTATCCATTTATCTGTTTTATCTGCTCCTTCTCTGTTGTTATTTTCTAGGAATTTTTTTTTGTAGAGTTAACTTGGAAATAGATTGATTTATATTTTCAAAGTTATTTTGGATTTCTTTGTGGTTTAAAATCATTGTTGTTTGAATTAGTTGCAATATACTATATATCTCCTCCTGTGGAGTATTTATGTTTTCTTGATATGTTCTTTCTACATGTCTCTGATCCATGATGGCCAAGAATTTGAGTTTTTCTCTTCTTTTCTTTTCTGTGCAAATAGCTTTAGAGTCCCGATTAAATAGATATTTGTAATCCAAATAGTTCTAAAAAGATTTTTTTCCCCTGAAATTTATAATTCTCTTTGTCTACAGCCCAGATTATTGTCTCTTTTTTTTTGTCACAGCTTTGAAGGTCACAAACACAGATTAGCTTTTCCCAGGTTTTGCCAAGCCTTATATTAAAGTCATAGCTGTCATAGTCTTCATCCACCACTAGGTGTCAGCATCTATTTGTTTTTCAAGTTTTAAAATGAACAATTATTTTTAGAATAAGAGTCTTAACCATTCAACGATTTTAGATTTATTCAGATTTGAGTTTTAAATTTCAGGTTTTATATTTATTTCACTTCCATATATTTTGATCCTCCATAAAAAGATTAATTTGCCACTTCTGTTAGTATAAGGGTGGGGCGGAAATCCCCCTCCTTCCCTTTCGGAGGTATTTTGCTTCTTGGGGATCTTTTCCAGGAAATTAAATATAGAATAGAAAAGAGAAGATCAAATTCCTCACTCAGTTTCAAGCACGCAAAACCGGAAGTCCAGGTCAGACCTTTTTCAGCTTTTAAACCCAGTTGGTCAAATGCTGCCAGAAGTGGACAGAAATTGAAAGATATTCAGAGATTAAAATATTTGGAATGGTCCATTTTAGAGTCAGACAATTTTGGACTTCACCCTAAAACAGGCCTCCATTTTACTGAGATTGTTTTATACTGAAATTAAATGGGACATGATCCCTGCAGCACTATTTTGAGCATTTCTTACTCCAAAGGCAGTCCTATTTGAGTCTCAAAAAAGCTTACTGCCTGGGAATATATTCCAATGTAGTTGGATATGGTTAGGGATATAGAAGAGATGTACTAATATGTTACATTTTCTCCTCTTTAACTTTTTCAAAAGTTTTCACGGGGGGCAAGTTGCAGTTGTATTTCCTGCAATAATGCTCTGGATCCAGTCAGTATAATCGAAGACCTTGGTGTAGAGGGCAGGCTCAAGCGGTTGGGCACAAGGATCCCCCCCCCAAGATACAATGCCCTGCAATTGTCCATTACAGATGAGGGGTCCCCCAGAGTCACCCTGTTGAGAAAAATCAAACATGAAACATTACTAGTGTATCTATGAATGGGAAGTGGAGCAAACAATTCCCTCCCATCGTCCATTCACATATAGCCCCCAATGTTTCACTTCGATGTTCCCCAATCCAGGATCCTTGTAGAAGAATTTAACTCTTTGAGTTTCCCCCACCAGAATCACCAGTATTGGGAAGTCTGGAAATCTAGACACCTAGAAGGCACTTGAGTTAGCAAAAGCCGTAACTTTGTATGTTTCTACAAGATGCCTTCAAGGCTAGATCTCTGTCATAGCTTTGAAAATTGGCATCATTTCTTTAGGAGTCTGTCTTAAAACGGATCACCTTACCTTACATGTATCTGTGCCTCCTTGCAGGATACCTGCACACAATGTTCTGCTTTTCGCCGGCAACAACTCTGGGTAAGCTGCTCGACACACCGAATAATCAATTAGGTTAATGTTAGCACAATGAGGGACATCAGGAAAAGTCACTGAAAAAAATAAAAAATAGGCAAAAATTCGCAATTTACCACCTAGATGCATAGAGCTATAATTTCCATTGTCTCCAACCACAGAGCTGATCTCATTGCCTGGGAATAGGAAGTATTGTCTTTCAAAGCCGTTCAAAGGGACTCCTGGGAAAAACAGATTTACTTAAATGTTTTTTGTCAAGATATTAATAGGTATTAAATCAGCTGATGGGCATTTGAAGGCTTCTCAGATTTCTCCGGCACTCTACGCAAAGATTGCCTTGTTGGAAAAGTGGGGCTTTTGCTACTTCAAAAGTCACAGATCTCGCACCCCCTGGAGATGACCTAGAACGGGGGTCTCCAAACTTGGCAACTTTAAGACTTGTGAACTTCCACTCCCAAAATTCCTCAGCCAGCATACTGAAACTTCCATATCTGAAGATGAAGCAGACCCATAAGTTTGTATTGTGTACAAGAACAAAAAGCCAGGAATCTTGTCTAAAAGATCCCTTGGGGAGGACAGATAAGATGGAAATAAGTTTAAGGAAACAAAGGAAAAATGTCATCTGAATCAAACAAAGGTGAGCCTGAGAATATGGAATAAACCCCAATCCCAGCTAATCAACAAATCAAGAACTTTTCAGGATAAAAAGGGGTCCTAAAGCTCACCCACTCCTTGAGTCCTCTTTGGATCCACAATAATTGAGAAGGATGTGTCTAAGGATGGGTGCATGTGTGCGTATGAGAAAGAGGAAATTTACATTGCAAGCAGTAAAGTTTTGCTGTTACTTTAAATTCACTGTGTCTCCATGTATTCCAAAAACCTGTGGTGCCTCAGTGATTAGTTGAAAATTATTTGTGTAAGTCCTTACTTATTTCCCAGCTCTTGACCAAGGCTGTGTGACTTGCTTGCTCTAGCTGCACCTATTTGGTAGAAACCTAGGTAGAAAACAAGGTGGGCTTACAAGATCTACCTAGCTTGGCAGGCTTGAATGTGTGGATGACCATAAGCCAAAGCTTAGAGTGCATGTAACACTTCCATGGCCTTACTAGCAATAGCAATAGCACTTAGACCTATATACTGTACTTTCTGGGTGATTTACAGTATCCGCATATTGCCCCCAACAATCTGAGTCCTCCTTTTATCAACCTCAAAAGGATGGAAGGCTGAGTCAACCTTGAGCCCCGTCAGGATCGAATTCCAGGCTGGGAGCAGAGATAGCCTGCAATACTGCATTCTAACCACTGCACCACCAGGACTTAAAAGGAAGAAGTCCACTGCAACCATCCACAGAGATTTTATATCCATCCAAGGATAGACCATGTTTCTGAATTCATATTTGGTATTTTGAGAGCAAGTGGTAAATATACTCTGAAAACATCCTCTGTGGGAGACTTCTCCATTTACAAAATAGCCATGGCAAAAGACAAAACACCCCATTATTAAAGGTAATGAAGCCAGGCAAGACTGCCATGCTAATGGGACTTTTCTGATTCCCAACAGCACTGCTATAAATAAACTTGATCCTATAGGGTTTTTTTTTAGCTGTAGAGCATGCCAGTTCCTTACTTATTTCTTTTATTCCAAGGACCTTGTGGGTGTGGAACTGATGAAGAAATGGAATCTTAGGGAATCCACATTCCAATATTCATGGGTGACGTAGTGGGACCCTAAACCTAGTTGATGTGACATCAAAAGCTGGGTCTGAGAGTATAGACAGAGATCCCTACCATTAGGAGATGTGATTGCGCCCCATCCCATAATACGGCAAACTGAGCCCAGAGTGGGAGGGCTGGAAGACAAGCTGAGAGGCGCGATGTGTGTACTGTTCTTAACAGGACGGTTCAGCCTGATCAACATGATGTCCTTGTCCCATTGGGTATAGTTTTTGCTACTGAGACAAAAGAACTTCTCCTCTGGGTCTCTTATCCGCATATCCATATTTGGTACCCTTTTGCTATGCACACCAAAGTATAACTTCATATCATCCCTACAAGAAAAACAACAACAAGTTAACAACAACAACTTAAAGTAAACTCTATATTACTTGGGATGGTCCTTGACCTCATTTTGGCCCTCAAGCAGGATGGTTAGCGCCAAACAAGGAAGGGCCATAACCTACCTTCTCCAACTGTGTTTGGGGGGAGAACCTGCCTGAAACCTGGAAGAGTTACAGTAATGTCCTAGAGATCTGGGTTCACTGAAGAAATTTATTCAAGGTGATTGAATAAGCTATTTCCATTGGTTATGCAAAACCTTGAAGCGTGAATTCACCTGTGTGCTGTTTAGCACTCAGAAAGCTCAGCATATAGTATGAATCCCTCTCTTTCTTGACTTGGATGTGTATTGTGTGAATGTTGCACTTATAAATTATAGATGACTGTGTTAAAGATAGAACCCATGTGGTTACGGTACTAATGTTATGACTTTGTATTGCGCACATCCTCTCTCAACCCAGCCTATCTCAAAGGATGGTGGGATAGATAAAGACGAACACAAAATCTGGATGGTGCCCACTCTGCTCTTGTTTAGAAGAGGTATTAAGATGTAGTGCCTCACCAGGCCTTTGATAAGGGAGAGAGAAGCCTCTCACTTCATCATCTTTTTATCTTTTATGTTTTCCTGATTTTTTTAAAAAAATATTTTCTTAGAGCAAACCCCCAGAGTCAGGCAGCATATGGTTAATATTTTCTGGTTAGTTGCGCAGTCAGTCAGATATTGAGACTGGATTTGGCATTTTTATCCACCTATCAAGTCCTTCCCAAGGACCTGGGGTAGGTAAATTTTGTGGTTCCATGGTATTAAAGGGATTGTCACAGGATGTTCCAAGTAAGGCTGCCTTTTGCAATTGACTGTGGTGATTTTGTCAATGCTGATGGTATTCAGGTAATGTTCCAGATTTTGTTATTCTTGTTATTATTATATCCCAGAAAAAAGGAAAGATATGAATACTGTGGTGAAGAAGATGGAAATTCAACCATCAATATAAACAGCATTGCTCAAGATATGACTGTGAGGAGCAATAGCAGTAACAGCAGAACACTCATTCAAAATGCACAGAGAAGTCACTAAAAACTAGCAGAAACAGTATAAAATAATCTGGATATCTAAATATCATCTCCCTCAACCCTTCCACATTCTGTAATGCCCTCACCCATCGCAGTGTGCAGCGGTGAGCATCCATTCCTGGTCGATCAAAGTCCCACTGCAGAGAGCCCCATCAGAGGACACGAATACAAGGAAACGATGGTCATTTATGTTACATTCATCACCTCCAACGACCAGTTCAGAAGACTTTTGTGCTGCAAAGAAACCAAAAAAATTCAGTGTTTGGCTGTAGAGTAGAACAGAATTGATTTTATTGGTAGTGTTTCTATCAGTACACTAATTTTGATGGGTAACAGATGACTATGGGACACACAGCATCAAACCAGTTGAATAAAATGATTATTTGCAAATCATATATATGCCTATGCCCATGTAAGTATATATATATACACTTTTGAGAAAAGGCATCAGAATTTCATTTTTAACGTGTGCCAGTGTGTTCACAGAAAAGTCACAATAAAGGTTATCCTATCTTATCTTAAGATAGGAACTCAGTTTGAGATCTTATTTTCTTGTTTAACATAACAACATAGGAAAATTTAATTCCCATTCCTTCAAACATGGTTTTATAAAAGCAAAAATTCATTAAATGTTACACAGCTAGCTCACCACGCTCTGAAATAAGATATGACCAGGATCTTAACACTTAACACTTTAGTGAAGCAGGCTTTGCTTTGTTCGTGCTGATAAGATTTGGGCGTAGAAAGATTTCCAAAACAGGAGAGTTGACTTATTCAATAGGGAAGTGAAACAGACAATTTTATCACTCCCTGAATATCATAGTTATTTAAAGCAGGGTCTTGCTGCTGGAACTATAGAAGCTCCTTAGAGCATCTTATAAACCACAATATCAATGAGCTGATTGTACTTTCAACCAATTAAAGCTGGAGACAGATGCTTAGTACTTTCCACTCAGTCTCCCTGCCCAGTGAGGAACTAGTTATTAATACAGGTAGTTCTTGACTTACAACAATTCATTTAGTGACCATTCAAATTTACAATGGCACTGAAGAAAGTTACTGAGCAGCGGAGAAGTGAAGCCAAATATGCCATAGCTTCTCATAAGACCAGATGCCTTAGGTCTCAGCCATCAGAATGGCTGACGCTATTCAGTTTTTCACATGACCATTGCAGCATTCCCACGGTGACATGAAAAAAGTTCAGATGCTTAGCATGTGACTCATATTTATGACTGTTGCAGTGTCCCTGGGTTGTGTGATCACTTCTGACAAGTGAGGTCAATGAAGAAGGCAGATTCATTTAACAACAGTGTTACTAACTTAACAATAGTAGTGATTGACTTAACCACTGTAGCAAGAAAGGTCGTAAAATGGGACAAAACTCACTAAACAGATTTTTCACTTAAGCAACAAAAATTTTGAGACTTCTAGTCTCTTGAAGGATTTAGTCAGAAAGATCAAAGACTTCTAGAAGCAACATTTCAAGACAAGACAAATACTTTCCAAGAAGAAATTTATGCAATGCTACGACAGATACAAATCACAATAGCTCTAAAACCACGAGGAGATTAAACATAACTTTGAGAACATAAATGAATATACTTCTAACTTAAATTTACAATCAAAACACATTCAAAGAACGATGGTAAAGAATGAACAAACAAATCAGATAACAGAATGTGAACTAGAAAAAAATGACAATTGGCAAAGTCACAAATGAAGGGAATTATAAGTTAATACAAATAAGAAAAAACAATATGGAAATATGGAATAAATAAATATGGAAACGATACCTTATGCATTAGAACGTCAAAATAAACCTGAGAAGAAAGAAGACTTAACAAAATGGACACTGTGAGGAGAATCACTGTTTGGGAGACAAAAAGCATACATCTTGCGTATTATGTATCCTCTACGCCTAACAACAACTACAAAAATACAAGAAATGTTTGACAAGTCAAAAATATTAATCTGGAAAACAATTTGGCAAAGGAAGAAGATTAGAGATGGGCTTAAGAGACTTGACTCGCCCTACCAGATGGAATATTATACGAGCAAACACTTGTTTGAATATGGCTAAATAAATAAATAACTTTTGTTATAAGTAATATAGTATTTTTTGATAAGATACAAAATGTAAAAATATTGGGATGATGAAAGTGAAAGAAAAGTTTGAACTTTAAAGACAAATTAAGATTGAAAAGATTTAGGATTAAAGAATGATTGAAATACTGAGGGGAAATTAGGCTTAATAAGAACTTTGAAAAAAGGATATATAGTGATTCAATCAATTTTTATAAATAGAAATGAAATATAAATTGATTAGAAAAGATGTTATAAGTAGATGTTATGATAGATAAGTAGTATAATATTTCTATAATATATGAAATGTGAAAATACTGGGATGATATATTTAAGTGATAAATTTGGATATTTAGCTGTTAATTATTGAGAAAATTAAGATTGATAAGAATTGTTTGAATATTATGGAGAAATTGATCTTAAACAAGATTTATGAAAATAAGATATATGGTGAATCAATAAGATGACTTTTATGAAAATAACATAAGCTGATAAGAAGAAAAATGTTATATATGGACGCTATTATTGTTGGTATAAATATAGAAGACAATGTTTTTATTTAGTCATTTATATATGGAAAATATCAAATATCAAAAATTATATTTGTTTAATGCTGAAGAAGGAGAATACTATTGGGAGAAGAGAGGCTCAAGGAAATGTATTATCAGTTGATATACTAAATATCAAAATATAAAAATTAATTATTAGTGACTATTAATTAACTATTATTGATTGTATATTTTTTTAAAAAAAAATCACGAACCAAGACAACACGCTGTACACCAGGCACTAAGGTTGTTATTGTAAAAAATCAATAAAACTCTTACCAAAAGAAAAAAGAAAAAAGAAAAATAAATTTTGAGCTCAGTTTTGGTCGTAAGGTTGAGGACTACCTGTAAATGGCTAAATCTGACTTTGAAGGTCTGTACAGCTATACTTTCCAGTAATTTTTTGCACACCAGTTAGGGTGCTTGCACTGGAGCCAAAAACTGGGATCATCTTAGTCAAATCAGGACATATGGCAAACATAAACAGTAATTCCTGGTTTCAGGTTTACCATCCAAGAGAAATGAAGTAGACACAAAAAGGAATATTTGATTTTCAAGCTTCAGATCTAAACATTAATATTCTTCACATCTCCAGTAATGCTGCAAATAGGTTAAACAGCATGATTCTGAATAGCATCAGCCATTCTGAAGAATAGCTCAGATGAGCTTCTAAAAAGGATGGACATTTAGAAGCATTTGGTCCAGAGTCTGATCTTGCTGTACTGCATTGCTAAGCAAAATATATGGCCTCGTGATGGGGAGAATAGGGGGCAGAAGGAGTGAAAGTGGGGAAGAGGTTGATGAAAATGGAATTTCATCTTTGAGTTTGGATGGGAAGTTGATAACATTAGTATTTAGTTCACTAAAAACAGTTTGAGCCAACATTGATGGCAGTAAAATCCCTACATACCGGTTTTGATATTTGTTTCAGAAGCAATGACCCAGATATTGCACGCTGTATAATGCAGCAAATCTAACAGAATGGAAGCGAGGTTAAATCCAAAAGATTTATTTTACCAGTTTGGACAAAAATCAATGGTCATCTCATACACCATTTTTTTTTTATATATATAACAAGTTTTATTGAATTTTTTTAATTTTACAGCCAAGTGCTTAGGACTCATCGTGGAGATAGGGCACTCCATAAAACAAAATAGAACATACAATCATACATAAACAATTTACACTTTTTTAAATCTTCCCTCTCTATTTTGTCAATCAAAGAAACAAGAACAAACAAACAAAACCAAACTATCAACGATATTTCCACCCATTTTAAGCTTAATTAATTATTAACATATTCCAACTAGCATTGCATAGACATATAGTATACGGTTCGAGTATCCATATAATAAAGACCATATTATTCCAAATATTCAGTTTATATTTCTCAATTAAGCTCTATCTCTTATTCTATAAGCTAAACATATATAAGTATATTTTAAAATTTCTCCACTATTAAACATATATAAGTATATTTTAAAAGTTCTCCACTATATTCTATTTCCTATTTTCTAAACATTTTTATAAGTCAATCCATTGTTCAATCATTGCATGTAAAGATATCATTAGTATTTCACCAGTCTCAATACAACTCCTGATTTTCGCTTTTCCAATTTTCCATAGTTACCATTCCAGACCTAATCAAATCCATAATTCAAATCAATATTAGTCAGACTAAAATCTTAAACCTTAAAGATCTCAGAAATATTAGCTCACTTAAAGTCTTTAAAAACCATTTTAGCCATCAAATAAATTGTTAACACTCATTTTAAACCTAATTCTAGCTTTCTTTTTATGCCAAGCTGGTTTCCACAATACGGCTTTCAGCTCTTCCCATCTTAGTATTTGGTTATACACATTTTCCCACAGTTGCGTCTGATCATAGTCTTCTTCTCTTTTTCCCAGTATTGTCTGCACTATATACTCAGTCTTAGCCAGTGTGGTGATTATTCGTTGTTTATATGTACTATCAGCATTTTTAATGTCTCGTAGTAGAGAGTCCATTTCTGTTGTTTTTACATCTATAGATGTTTCAATTAAGTTCTGCTTTTGGTCTTCAGAAGTCTCCATCCTTTGTATATAAGGTGTAACATCTTCCTCTTCAGTAGATTGTAAATATAGATCCTCCATCTCATTAAATTGTAAATCCAATTGTATATCATGCTCAGTTAGAGTTTGAAATCCAGTTTTTAGCTCTAAACCATCTTCATTTCTAAGTGTCCTAAAATGATCTTTTAGTTCTTTTCTTGTTTCCCAAATTTTTGCTAATATAAATCCATAATTGAGCTGTGAATAAGCTTCCATCTTTCTTCTCTCTCCTTTTTTTTTTTTTCTATAATAAGAAAACAACAGTGTCTGGGCGTAGCACCAGGTTCAAAAGTTCAGCTACCATGGCAACGTTACGATAAGATTTTCTGGGCTTCACGCCAATTTCCAAGATACAATGTAACCTTCCAATCCACATAACTCCACCCGGTAGCCAGAGTAGTTTTTTTCCCTTTTTAAAGTGGATAAAAATGTTCAGAAGGGGGGGGAGGAAGAAAGAAAACACTCCACCCCCCTCCCTAAAATTTCCACTTAAATTTAAAACAAGCAAACAGAGAGGAAGAGTCACAGTAAGGCTTTTTTCTTCTACGGATCCGGTAGCAGCACTGGCGGACGTGCAAAGAACTTGTTCTCTTTGCCGTCCGGTTTTCCCCCGCCGGTAGACCCTGGACAGGGTCGAAAGTCGCCTTGGAGGGGCGACCACCGTAGAGGAGGGCACTCGTCGATCGCGGAGGGAGCGGCAGCTCCCTCTGCGATCCGAGGAATCATCTTTGGGCCGACGGGGAAAAGATCGGCCAGTAACATGGCCGATCATTCAGCTGCTCCAGCCGAAAGTCACAGCAACATCTAAGCACAAAGAACCACCGTGGAAGATCCGGGTGAGAACTTTCCTTCCCTCTTGTTACCTTCCTTACTTCCCTATGAAAAGCTTTTAGAAACTACTCCCTCCCTTAAAAAAGCAGCGTTTGAATACTTGGGGAAAAAAGTGACTTTGTTATTGTGTATTTGAGCTGTTGGAATTCGGGGGATCCTGAAAAAAAAAAAGAGAAAAAAAAAGAGAAGAAAAAAGTCATACACCATTTTTTAAAGACCACCTTAACAGTGAAAACCTCTCCCCAACTTTTTTCTCGATGCATTTTATATTAATAAGTTATCTTCCTCTATTGAAGTCAGTTGCCAAATAAATAGAAACACGAAAGGAAGCTGACCATATTTGGGATTATATATTTTTAACTGGCTAGTTTTGCTGATATGAATAAATGTATCAATTCATACTATCATTACAAATACAGCAATGGTCTTCCCCATTTGCACCAACTGTGCCTTCTTCGCCCACTCTCTACTTGTGACCTGCTTGTACATCTACAGTTAATAATAACATGCAAGTTTACTCCTGTAACTAGAGGATTAAACCGAAAAAGACACCTAAAGCTCCGTCCACCCTTTGCTCCATTGTCCAGGCTCTTACCGTAAGAAAGCTGAAGTATCAGAAGGTTTGCTAGCACTCTGATCAGCACCATAGCTTCAACTCTGCGTGGCAAGCTGTTTGCCTGGAATTTAGAAATGGGGAACAATTTTGGCAAGAATGCACAGTTCAAAATATTTGATTAATCACTTTGTTCTCTTCCACTCTGAGGCAGAAGGACAGATGTGGAAAAAACGCCAGTTTCTCACCTGTAAGATCCCAGTCCCAAACTTAAACTTGAGATACCGTATCAATCTAATCAGATAACCCAAGCGGAGACTTCTTGATCAAGCAGCACTTTATTTGATCAAATTAAGCAGCTGGGAGGCCAACAATCTGGAACGCTGACAGAGTTACGTCCAGAAGTGTCCTGTCTTAGAAAGTTGGTAGCATTGCTTTATACACTTTGTTAGCCAATGAAAATCAGACAACAGAGCCATTACATCATAAGAAAGACATCATAAGAAAGCCACTCCCTTATTCCCTCCATCCATGTACACGTATATCCCATCCATGTACACGTTTCCCAAGCTTGCATGACATTTCTTTGGTGCAAAAGCTGATTATAAAAAGCAAGAAAGCAACAGTTAGACTAAACAATTTCCCTTTGTTCCAGAACCCTTCACATCCTTATGTAACTTGGCCCTATATTATGCAGCCTGAACAGTGGTGGGATTCAAATATGTGAACAACCGGTTCTCTGTGTGGATGCCGCTTCTGGAAGTCCATTCTGGGCCTGGACAACAAAAAATTAGCTACCCTAAAAAATTAGCTAACCTAAAAAAGCCAGGGCAGTTAGACCATATAAAGGCAAGCGCACACTTAGTTGTTTGGGTGGTGCGGAAAAATGACTGTTTCTGTATTATGAATAGTGAGGGCAACAGATACTAACTTAAGTCCAACAATTTTCAGGGTTGTGAGACCAGTTTGAAAACACTCCACATTTTCCATTCTAGGATCTAGTTTTGGGATATTTGTGGGATTCAAATATGTGAACAACCAGTTTTCTGTGTGGATGCCGCTTCCGGAAGTTCATTCTGGGCCTAGGCAACAAAAAATTAGCTACCGGTTCTGCTGAAGTGGTGCAAACCAGCTGGATCCCTCCACTGAGCCTGAAGCATGAAAGAACACTGATAACAAGACTGGATATGTATCTCAATAAAAACAGACCTTTCCGGAAAGCAAAAAACCCTAATATGTGATTAATGCAGTCTATGTGAGATGTTGGTGCAGAATTCACTTCAGCTTTAGGACAGAAGGAAAACAGATTTTTTTTTCTTTTAATTGGAAATATTTTTAAACCTAAAAAAGCCAGGGCAGTTAGACCATATAAAGGCAACCACACACTCAGTTGACCCATTTGTTTGGGTGGTGTGGAGAAACGACTGTTTCTGTATTATGAATAGTGGGGGCAACAGATACTAACTTAAGTCCAACAATTTTCAGGGTTGTGAGACCGGTTTGAAAACACTCCACATTTTCCATTCTAGGATCTAGGTTTGGAAAAGGAGATCAGGAAAACTGGCTATGCACAGCACTGGATGGACGCTCTCCACAGCTGTCATTTGTTTGAATTTGACTTGGTTAAAATTAGCCTTAACCTTTCAATTTCATCCTCTCCAGATGCCTGGATTTCAACTCCTAGAATTTCCCAGTCAGGATGGTAATTGTGGAGAATTAGGGAAGCTGAAGTCTGTACAACTGGGGGGAGGGTATCCAGCTATGGCACCGGAGTGGCTCAGGAATTCTGGGAGTTGAAGTCCACAAATCATAAGGGGAGCCATAATTCCCCACCTCCGTCCTAGAAGCAGCTGTGCTTTTGGGGTTGGGACCCAACAGGAAAATGAGGGGTGGAGCTAGAGTGTCCTTGCACCCATTCTTCCGATGCTGCTCTAGCCTCCCTGTCACTGATTCCGGTATCTTGGTGGTGGCCTGTTCTGCAGGTGAAAGTCACTTTGAGGAAGGCGCTGCTTCGTCGGCCTCGTTGCGGTGAGAAGACGGGAGCTCGCTCGCAGCTGGCTGGGGAGAGGAACCCAGCTGCTCCGGGTGTTGCTTCCATCCTTGGAGGGGGTTCCCCGGCAGTGCCGACCCTTGGGAAGAGTGCGGGAAGGCCCAGTGCTCAGGGCACCTCCACCCCAAAGGGGAGACACGCCCGTCCGGGTATTTGGGTCGCAGGCTGTGTCCTCCTGGCCACTGGCATGTCAGTTTTGGGGATGGGTAGAGATGGGAAAGCCTGGGGAGAAAAAACCCGTTGTGTTTGGTACCATACAAATGAAATACATGCATGGTGCTGTATAGTCCCAGTCCCTTACTTAAACTTCAGATACCATATTAAACTAATTAGATAACCCAAGCGGAGACTTCTTGATTAAGCAGCACTTTATTAGATCAAATTAAGCAGCTGGGTGGCCAACAATCTGGAACACCGGCACAGTCACGTCCAGAAATGCCACGTCTTAGAAAGTTAGTAGCATTGCTTTATAAACTTTGTTAGCCAATTAAAATCAGAGAACAGAGCCATTACATCATAAGAAAGACATCTATCATTCCTGTACACTCCCTTATTCCCTCCTTCAGTATATCCCATCCATGTACACGTTTCCCATGTTTGCATGAAATTTCTCTGGTGCAAAAGCTGATTATAAAAGCAAGAAAGCAACAGTTAGACTAAACAATTTCCCTTTGTTCCAGAACCCTTCACATCCTTATGTAACTTGGCTCCATATCAGTGGTGGGATTCAAATATGTGAACAACCGGTTCTCTGTGTGGATGCCGCTTCCGGAAGTCCATTCTGGGCCTGGGCAACAAAAAATTAGCTACCGGTTCTGCCAAAGTGGTGCGAACCAGCTGAATCCCATCACTGAGCCTGAAGCACGAAAGAACACTGATAACAAGACTAGATATGTATCTCAATAAAAAAAGACCTTTCCGGAAAGCCCAAAACCCTAATATGTGATTGATGCAGTCTATGTGATTTGTTGGTGCAGAATTCACTTCAGCTTTAGGACGGAAGGAAAACAGATGTTTTTTCTTTTAACTGGAAATATTTTTAAACCTAAAAAAGCCAGGGCAGTTAGACCATATAAAGGCAACCACACACTCAGTTGACCCATTTGTTTGGGTGGTGCGGAAAAATGACTGTTTCTCTATTATGAATAGTGAGGGCAACTGATACTAACTTAAGTCCAACAATTTTCAGGGTTGTGAGACCGGTTTGAAAACACTCCACATTTTGCAGTCTAGTATCTAGTTTTGGAAAAGGAGATCAGGAAAGCTGGCTATGCACAGCACTGGATGGACGCTCTCCACAGCTGTCATTTGTTTGAATTTGACATTTTTAAAATTAGCCTTAACCTTTAAATTTTATCTTCTCCAGATGCCTGGACTTCAACTCCTAGAATTTCCCAGTCAGGATGGTAATTGTGGAGAATTAGGGAAGCTGAAGTCTGTACAACTGGGGGGAGGGTATCCAGCTATGGCACCGGAGTGGCTCAGGAATTCTGGGAGTTGAAGTCCACAAGCCATAAGGGGAGCCATAGTTCCCCACCTCTGTTCTAGAAGCAGCTGCGCTTTTGGGGTTGGGACCCAACAGGGAAACGAGTGGCGGAGCTAGAGTGTCCTTGCACCCATTCTTCCGGTGCTGCTCTAGCCTCCCCGTCGCTGATTCCGGTATCTTGTTGGCCTGTTCTGCAGGTGAAAGTCACTTTGAGGAAGCCGCTGCTTCGGGCCTTGCTTCCATCCTCAGAGGGGTTTCCCCAGCACTGCTGACCCTTGGGAAGAGCGCGGGAAGGACCAGCGCTCAGCCGCCTCCACCCTGAAGGGGAGACGCGCTCGTCCGGGTCTTTGGGTCGCAGGCTGCGTCCTCCTGGCCAATGGCATGTCAGTTTTGGGGATGGGTAGAGATGGGGGAAAAAAAACCTGGAAAAATGAGGGAAAAACAGTTCTCCCCCCCCCTTTTCCCAAAACCATATTTTAAAAAATGGGGGGGGGAATCCAGTTTTTTTCCAGGCCTTCCCATCTCTAGGGGTGAAAAAGGTCAGTCAGTTAGTAGAGCAGCCATTCTGATGTACAAATCAGAACTCACCTGATGGGCCAGCTGTGGATTGCATGTCACACACCCTTTGAACACATCAGACTGTTTTCTCTTTAGCAGCAGATTGGAGGATATTGGTAGAAAACAAATTTGTAGCTGGCTTTTCCCCCCTTTTCTTCTGATCTCATAAATATTGCACCAGAACTCCTGTTGGTAGAGAACTCTGTTTTTGAACCTCTTTGGAGTCCTAACACAATGTTATTCTTGCCTTGTTAAATATGACCATATTTTTAGCCATGCTTTCATTTGCATAAACAAACGGGGGTATTTTTGGATGGGTGCAAGGAAGAAAGTGTCTTTCTTACACATTGAATGAAAATATCATCTGTTCATATTCTTAAGAGTTTCTTTTCCATTTCTTCCATATCAGTCTTACTACATTCAAAGAAACTGGGGGGGGGGCACTTCTTGCAAGGCTACTGGTTGCTTGGCCTGCCCATGTTTGATTTCCTTTAGCCATTCCTAAAAATACAACCTATGCTTGTAGTCTTGGGCCATAAGCATCATTGGCTGGGTTCGCACAACGCAAAGATCCAGGAGTGTAACTTTTTTTTTTTCTGGCTCAACAGATTTGCTTAGTTTTTCAATGGCCTACTGGGATGCAGCTTTCCTGGAGCTGGGCCAGACACTCAGTTTGACTTAATTTTATTTACATGAAATGTTAATAAAAGTTAAACATACAGTTCTTTTCCAGTCATGTATTTGATGGCTTCTCACCCCTGCTTTAGATAACAGTGCATAAATAGCTCTGCTAGATTGACCAAAACCTATCTCGGTCCAAGATTTTGTTTCTCGCAGTGCCCACTAGATACTGCTGGGGCACTCACAAGCAAGAAATGAGGGCATCCTCTGCACCTGATAGTTGGACCGTACTTCCCCCAGCTTGGAAGCGTTCACGATTAATAGCCCTTACTGCGCCTGTCCTCATTGGGTCAACAATCTATCCAAGGTGGTTATCGCTACGTTACATACTATTGAATTAAACAGGTTAAGAACAATGTATTTGGTTTGTAGATGAAAGGAAGGGCCAGGGTGGACTTGTCCGAGAATGAGTCCTGTTAAAGGACTGCCTAGGGAGGGCTACCTAAGATGGAAGCCGAGTTCTCATAATAGCAAAATCAAACCTAGCTCAGTTTAGGTTATGTAATGATCTGATCTCTGCTAGCAATCCATAAATGGTAGGAACAAACGTCAGTTGGCTTTACACATTGCATTAGGCGATCGAACAGGTTGGTTTGGTGATGGCTTCCTGACCTATATGAACCTAAGCAATTGTGAGCTTCATTGCCATCCTTCGGAATTTTTTTTTTTCCAATTTCCCACTCTAGTAGTATCCTTTCCACCAGGTCAGACCTTTTTTTTTTGTTTGTTTGTAATTTATTGATGTTTTTAAACATAAATCACTTACTAATTGGTGAACAGTGTGTTGTCTGGGTTTACATTTGTAAAACAATCACTAACAATTGATTTCTATAATCCATAATCCACTTAATAGTTTTAATTGATTTCCTCTTTTCCCCAAAATATCCTCTTTTGCAAACATTGAGTTAATACAATTCTTATTGTTTTGATAGATAACAATTAAATATATATATTTTCCCAATATTCCTAAAAATAATAATCACATCAATATAATATTTCTTTTCTATCCAATCCTTCTGGTTGCCTTATCATAGATCCTGTTACAGTCCTTATTTAAATTTGTTTCTCCCACAAGGTTCTAAGTATTCTTACTGATTAAGATTTTCTCAAAAATTAATTACATTTAAAAATGTAACTCTATTTTTTCCATATGAATCATCTCACACTTTTACATTTCTTAAGGAATAGATAAAACAGTGGGGAAAAAAGAAAAGAAAGGATAGCAAGAGTAAAAAACATAAAAATAACATACTACTTAAAATAAATATCCCTCCTAAGCTAATATACTGTATATTTGTTTCCAAGATTTCTTATTTTAACCATAATTAAAAATGTTTAATCTTTAAATAATCCATTTAATACATCTAGTCATTTACTCCTTTAACTCTTATTCAAAATATTTTTATCCATTATAATTTTCTTAAATTCAATCACATTTAATTATCTAAAACGTTTCCTTTATCTAAGCCATTTCAACTTTTTTATATTACTCATATCAAGAAATAGAATAAAAAAGGGGGGGGAAGCATACTATATTATTTAGGGGATTCATCCCTCTTAGAGTGACATATATATATTCCAAATCTTTTCTATTTCTTTAACCATATTCAAACAAATGTTTCTTTTTTAAGTATTCTCTCTGGTAGGTCCCATCATCTATTTTCTTGATTTGCACTTTGGTCTTTTTTCTTTGCCCGGTATCTTTCTTAATCAATGTATTTTGCTGAGTCAAAAGGTTTTTCCATATGTGGATAAATGTTAGTGTAGATATAAAAAGTAAATTAGATGAAGTGTCTTTGTATGGGGCTTCTGCCTTTCCATGTTTGTTGAAAATCTTTTTCTTTTTCTCTCCGTTTCTCTTATCATTTCCTTTCTCTCTGATGTTCCTGATATCTCTACAGTCCATTTATCCAATCTGTTTTCTTTTCCTCTGATTTATTTTGCAGTCTTAAGGGATAAATCATGTTTCCTTGTTTTGTTAAGTTCCATCTTTAAGTCTCTATTCTCAATTTTGTATCCATTTATCTGTTTTATCTGCTCCTTCTCTGTTGTTATTTTCTGGGAATTTTTTTTTGTAGAGTTAACTTGGAAATAGATTGATTTATATTTTCAAAGTTATTTTGGATTTCTTTGTGGTTTAAAATCATTGTTGTTTGAATTAGTTGCAGTATACTATATATCTCCTCCTGTGGAGTATTTATGTTTTCTTGATATGTTCTTTCTATATGTCTCTGATCCATGATGGCCAAGAATTTGAGTTTTTCTCTTCTTTTCTTTTCTGTGCAAATAGCTTTAGAGTCCCGATTAAATAGATATTTGTAATCCAAATAGTTCAAAAAAGATTTTTTCCCCCTGAAATTTATAATTCTCTTTGTCTACAGCCCAGATTATTGTCTCTTTTTTTTTGTCACAGCTTTGAAGGTCACAAACACAGATTAGCTTTTCCCAGGTTTTGCCAAGTCTTATATTAAAGTCATAGCTGTCATAGTCTTCATCCACCAACAGGTGTCAGCATCTATTTGTTTTTCAAGTTTTAAAATGAACAATTATTTTTAGAATGAGAGTCTTAACCATTCAACGATTTTAGATTTATTCAGATTTGAGTTTTAAATTTCAGGTTTTATATTTATTTCACTTCCATATATTTTGATCCTCCATAAAAAGATTAATTTGCCGCTTCTGTTAGTATAAGGGTGGGGCGGAAATCCCCCTCCTTCCCTTTCGGAGGTATTTTGCTTCTTGGGGATCTTTTCCAGGAAATTAAATATAGAATAGAAAAGAGAAGATCAAATTCCTCACTCAGTTTCAAGCACGCAAAACCGGAAGTCCAGGTCAGACGTTTTTCAGCTTTTAAACCCAGTTGGTCAAATGCTGCCAGAAGTGGACAGAAATTGAAAGATATTCAGAGATTAAAATATTTGGAATGGTCCATTTTAGAGTCAGACAATTTTGGACCTCACCCTAAAACAGGCCTCCATTTTACTGAGATTGTTTTATACTGAAATTAAATGGGACATGATCCCTGCAGCGCTATTTTGAGCATTTCTTACGCCAAAGGCAGTCCTATTTGAGTCTAAAAAAAGCTTACTGCCTGGGAATATATTCCAATGTAGTCGAATATGGTTACGGATATAGAAGAGATGTACTAATATGTTACATTTTCTCCTCTTTAACTTTTTCAAAAGTTTTCACGGGGGGCAAGTCGCAGTTGTATTTCCTGCAATAATGCTCTGGATCCAGTCAGTATAATCGAAGACCTTGGTGTAGAGGGCAGGCTCATGCGGTTGGGCACAAGGATCCCCCCCCCAAGATACAATGCCCTGCAATTGTCCATTACAGATGAGGGGTCCCCCAGAGTCACCCTGTTGAGAAAAATCAAACATGAAACATTACTACTGTATCTATGAATGGGAAGTGGAGCAAACAATTCCCTCCCATTGTCCATTCACATATAGCCCCCAATGTTTCACTTCAATGTTCCCCAATCCAGGATCCTTGTAGTAGAATTTAACTCTTTGAGTTTCCCCCACCAGAATCACCAGTATCGGGAAGTCTGGAAATCTAGACACCTAGAAGGCACTTGAGTTAGCAAAAGCCGTAACTTTGTATGTTTCTACAAGATGCCTTCAAGGCTAGATCTCTGTCATAGCTTTGAAAATTGGCATCATTTCTTTAGGAGTCTGTCTTAAAACGGATCACCTTACCTTACATGTATCTGTGCCTCCTTGCAGGATACCTGCACACAATGTTCTGCTTTTCGCCGGCAACAACTCTGGGTAAGCTGCTCGACACACCGAATAATCAATTAGGTTAATGTTAGCACAATGAGGGACATCAGGAAAAGTCACTGAAAAAAATAAAAAATAGGCAAAAATTCGCAATTTACCACCTAGATGCATAGAGCTATAATTTCCATTGTCTCCAACCACAGAGCTGATCTCATTGCCTGGGAATAGGAAGTATTGTCTTTCAAACCCGTTCAAAGGGACTCCTGGGAAAAACAGATTTACTTAAATGTTTTTTGTCAAGATATTAATAGGTATTAAATCAGCTGATGGGCATTTGAAGGCTTCTCAAATTTCTCCGGCACTCTACGCAAAGATTGCCTTGTTGGAAAAGTGGGGCTTTTGCTACTTCAAAAGTCACAGAACTGATCTCGCATCCCCTGGAGATAACCTAGAACTGGGTTCTCCAAACTTGGCAACTTTAAGACTTGTGAACTTCCACTCCCAAAATTCCTCAGCCAGCATACTGAAACTTCCATATCTGAAGATGAAGCAGACCCATAAGCTTGTATTCTGTACAAGAACAAAAAGCCAGGAACCTTGTCTAAAAGATCCCTTGGGTAGGACAGATAAGATGGAAATAGGTTTAAGGAAAGAAAGGAAAAATGTCATCTGAATCAGACAAAGTTGAGCCTGAGAATATGGAATAATCCCCAATCCCAGCTAATGAACATATCAAGAACTTTTGAGGATAAAAAGGGGCCCTAAAGTTCACCCACTCCTTGAGTCATCTTTGGATCCACAACTAATTGAGAAGGTAATGAAGCCAGCAAGACTGCCATGCTAATGGGACTTTTCTGATTCCCAACAGCACTGCTATAAATAAACCTGATCCTATAGGGTTTTTTTTTTAGCTGTACAGCATGCCAGTTCCTTACTTATTTCTTTTATTCCAAGGACCTTGTGGGTGTGGAACTGATGAAGAAATGGAATCTTAAGGAATCCAATTGTCCATCCACATTCCAATATTCATGGGTGACATAGTGGGACCCTAAACCTAGTTGATGTGACATCAAAAGCTGGGTCTGAGAGTATAGACAGAGATCCCTACTATTAGGAGATGTGATTGCGCCCCATCCCATAATACGGCAAACTGAGCCCAGAGTGGGAGGGCTGGAAGGCAAGCTGAGAGGCGCGATGTGTGTACTGTTGTTAACAGGACGGTTCAGCCTGATCAACATGATGTCCTTGTCCCATGTGGTATAGTTTTTGCTACTGAGACAAAAGAACTTCTCCTTTGGGACTCTTGTCTGCTCATCGGCATTTTGTACACTTTCGTTATGCACTCCAAGGTATAGATACATATTTTTCCTACAAGAAAAACAACAACAAGTTAACAACAACAACTTAAAGTAAACTCTATATTACTTGGGATGGTCCTTGACCTCATTTTGGCCCTCAAGCAGGATGGTTAGCGCCAAAAAAGGAAGGGCCATAACCTACCTTCTCCAATTGTGTTTGGGGGGAAAACCTGCCTGAAACCTGGAAGAGTTACAGTCAATGTCCTAGAGATCTGGGTTCACTCAAGAAATTTATTCAAGGTGATTGAATAAGCTATTTCCATTGGTTATGCAAAATCCTGAAGCGTGAATTCACCTGTGTGCTGTTTAGCACTCAGAAAGCTCAGCATATAGTATGAATCCATCTCTTTCTTGACTTGGATGTGTATTGTGTGAATGTTGCACTTATAAATTATAGATGACTGTGTTAAAGATAGAACCCATGTGGTTACGGTACTAATGTTATGACTTTATATTGCGCACATCCTCTCTCAACCCAGCCTATCTCAAAGGATGGTGGGATAGATAAAGACGAACACAAAATCTGGATGGTGCCCACTCTGCTCCTGTTTAGAAGAGGTATTAAGATGTAGTGCCTCACCCAGGCCTTTGATAAGGGAGAGAGAAGCCTCTCACTTCATCATCTTTTTATCTTTTATGTTTTACTGTTTTTTTTGTTTTTTTTTAATTTCTTATGGCAAACCCCCAGAGTCAGGCAGCATATGGTTAATATTTTCTGGTTAGTTGCGCAGTCAGTCAGATATTGAGACTGGATTTGGCATTTTTATCCACCTATCAAGTCCTTCCCAAGGACCTGGTGTAAGTACATTTTGTGGTTCCATGGTATTAAAGGGATTGTCAAAGGATGTTCCAAGTAAGGCTGCCTTTTGCAATTGACTGTGGTGATTTTGTCAATGCTGATGGTATTCAGGTAATGTTCCAGATTTTGTTATTCTTATTATTATATCCCAGAAAAAGGAAAGATATGAATACTATGGTGAAGAAGATGGAAATTCGACCATCAATATAAACAGCATTGCTCACGATATGACTGTGAGGAGCAATAGCAGTAACAGCAGAACACTCATTCAAAATGCACAGAGAAGTCACTAAAAACTAGCAGAAACAGTATAAAATAATCTGGATATCTAAATATCATCTCCCTCAACCCTTCCACATTCTGTAATGCCCTCACCCATCGCAGTGTGCAGCGGTGAGCATCCATTCCTGGTCGATCAAAGTCCCACTGCAGAGAGCCCCATCAGAGGACACGAATACAAGGAAACGATGGTCATTTATGTTACATTCATCACCTCCAACGACCAGTTCAGAAGACTTTTGTGCTGCAAAGAAACCAAAAAAATTCAGTGTTTGGCTGTAGAGTAGAACAGAATTGATTTTATTGGTAGTGTTTCTATCAGTACACTAATTTTGATGGGTAACAGATGACTGTGGGACACACAGCATCAAAACATTTGAATAAAATGGATTATTTGCAAATCCTATGCCCATGTAGGTAAACTACCTGTGAATCTTAAGTGATTAATATGTGTGTGTGTGTGTGTGTACACACATACACTTTTGAGAAAGGGCATCAGAATTTCATTTTTAACGTGTGCCAGTGTGTTCACAGAAAAGTGACAATAAAGGTTATCCTATCTTAAGATAAGAACTCAGTTTAAGATCTTCTTGTTTAACATAACAACATAGGAAAATTTAATTCCCATTCCTTCAAGCATGGTTTTATGAAAGCAAAAATTCATTAAATATTACATAGCTAGCTCACCACGCTCTGAAATAAGATACGACCAGGATCTTAACACTTAACACTTTAGTGAAGCAGGCTTAGCTTTGTTAGTGCTGATAAGATTTGGGCGTAGAAAGATTTCCAAAACAGGGGAGTTGACTTATTCAATAGGGAAGTGAAACAGACACTTTTATCACCCCCTGAATTCTCACTCCAGGATCGTAGTTATTTAAAGCAGGGTCTTGCTGCTGGAACTATAGAAGCTCCTTAGAGCATCTTATAAACCACAATATCAATGAGCTGATTGTACTTTCAGCCAATTAAACCAGTGTTTCTCAACCTTGGCAACTTGAAGATGTACGGATTTCAATTCCCACAAGTCCCCGGCCAGCATGGCGAATTCTGGGAATTAAGCTCCATACATCTTCAAGCTGCAAGACAAAGGCCATAATCCGAAAGCTTGTACAAGCAAAGCTGGAGACAGATGTTTAGTACTTTCCACTCAGTCTCCCTGCACAGTGAGGAACTAGTTATTAATACAGGTAGTTCTTGACTTACAACAATTCATTTAGTGACCATTCAAATTTACAATGGCACTGAAGAAAGTTACTGAGCAGCAGAGAAGTGAATCCAAATATGCCATAGCTTCTGATAAGACCAGATGCCTTAGATCTCAGCCATCAAAATGGCTGATGCTATTCAGTTTTTCACATGACCATTGCAGCATTCCCACGGTGACGTGAAAAAAGTTCAGATGCTTAGCATGTGACTCATATTTATTACAGTTGCAGTGTCCCTGGGTTGTGTGATCACTTCTGACAAGTGAGGTCAATGAAGAAGGCAGATTCATTTAACAACAGTGTTACTAACTTAACAATAGTAGTGATTGACTTAACCACTGTAGCAAGAAAGGTCGTAAAATGGGACAAAAGTCACTAAACAGATTTTTCACGTAAGTAACAAAAATTTTGAGACTTCTAGTTTTGCGCCCGTAGCGCATGGCCGTGCGAGAACGGACCTCCGCTCCTCATGGCTAGTTTCGTCCTGTCAGGGGGATCCTAGATGGGTCCAAAGTCGCTCCGAAGAGGTGACCGTGAAGGAGGGACGCCCCGTTGATCACAAAGTGACGGCAATCGCTTCGTTTGATCCGGGGAAAGCCCTCCGAACCCGACAGGAGAAAGACTAGCCGCATACCAGCGTCTAGCCCAAGCTACTTGCAGCCGAAGTCCAAGAGCTCTAACAAGAACAACAGTGAACAACGTGTTTGGAATTGGTGAGAGTATTTGATCTTCTCTCCCATATTTTACAACTAAGTCCCTGGGAAAGATCCCTAAAGCAAAAAACCTCCAAAGGTGAGGGGACGGGACTATATTCCCATTCCCCCATAGACGGAAGCAATGAATTAACCTTTAAGGAGGAAAGAAACATATTGAAATTAAATTTAAAATACTACAATCTGATCAAACTTAGAAACTAAAACAAACTGCTAAGATTATATTCTAAAGGATTTTGATGAAATTATTTAAAAAAAGAAAAATAATAAGAACTTCTTGTCTGAAAGAGATGGAAAATAAATATTTGCTGACATCTAGTGGACAATTAGAATATAGCACATTAAAGACAACGCCCAGAAACAAAGAAAAATCTGTTCCCATGAACTCTAATAACCTTTATGAAGATAGTTGCCAGGGAACAAAGAAGAGATTGTATACTGGGCCAGCTATAAGACTGGAAAATGTTTTGAAGGAAAAGAAATACTTTGCTTGTGGTCTAAATTTATGAATTGTTTAAAAACTTTCATCTATGATTAACTTTTGAGAGGGAAAGTTAAAGGAAGGATTTAAGGTGGCTAAATATATTGAATTGCAATTCTGACTGATTCACAATTGACTCCTGAAAGAATTGTTATAAAACATTGATTTTACTGAAACCTTGACAATTGAAAATTACAGTGGATTATAAAAATTATATATAAAGATAAGAACTATACAAAATTGGACTGTTTGGATTTTGAGTTTTGGCCAGCTTGACAAGGCTAATTACAGAGACTATGGCACTTATGACGGATTACTTGAAAGGGAGAGATAACATGGATATGACATATTCACCAAAAAGTGACAGAAAACCACACTTAATATCTACTCTTGAAGGATTTAGCCAGAAAGATCAAAGACCTCTAGAAGCAACATTTCAAGACAAGACAAATACTTTCCAAGAAGAAATTTATGCAATGCTATGACAGATACAAATCACAATAGCTCTAAACCACGAGGAGATTAAACATAACTTTGACAACATAAATGAATACATTGCTAACTTAAATTTACAATCAAAACACATTCAAAGAATGATGGTAAAGAATGAACAAACAAATCAAATAACAGAATGTGAACTAGAAAAAAATGACTTAATTGGCAAAGTCACAAATGAAGGGAATTATAACTTAATACAAATTTAAAAAAACTCACAATATGGAAATATGGAATAAATAAATATGGAAAAGATACCTTATGCATTAGAACGTCAAAATAAACCTGAGAAGAAAGAAGACTTAACAAAATGGACACTGTTAGGAGAATCACTGTTTGGGAGATAAAAAGCATACATCTTGCGTATTATGTATCCTCTATGCCTAAACACTCCTTCATGGATTACTGCCTTGTCGTGGCGAAGGGGCTTGCATAACTCAATGAAGTTATGAGCTATGCCGTGCAGGGCCACCCAAGACGGACAGGTCATAACAGAGTTCTGACAAAATGTGATCCACTGGAGAAGGAAATGGCAACCCACTCCAGTATCTTTGCCATGAAAACCCCATGGACAGTACTAAAAGGCAAAAAGATATGACGCTGGAAGATGAGCCCCTCAGGTCGGAAGGTGTCCAATATGCTACTGGGGAAGAGCAGAGGGCTAGTACTAGTAGCGCCAGAAAGAGTGAAGCGACTGGGCCAAAGACGAAAGGACGCTCAGCTGTCCGATGCTGTAAAGATTTTTTTTCCATAGGAACCTGGAATGTAAGATCCATGAATCAAGGCAAACTGGACGTGGTCAAACAAGAGATGACAAGACTGAACATCGACATCTTAGGAATCAGCGAACTAAAATGGACAGGAATGGGTGAATTTAATTCAGAGGACCATCAGGTATACTACTGCGGGCAAGAATCCCTCAGAAGAAAAGGAGTAGCCTTCATAGTAATAAAAGAGTAGGAAAAGCAAAATACTGGGATACAATCCCCAAATGACAGAATGATCTCAGTGCGAATCCAAGGCAAAGCCATTCAAATATCACAGTAATCCAAGTCTATGCCCCAACCACTGGTGCTGAAGAGGATGAAATTGACCCGGTTCTATGAAGCTACAGCACCTTATAGAATCAACACCAAAAAATGATGTCCTTATCATCATGGGGGATTGGAAGATTGCTAAAGTAGAACGCCAAAAGCTAAAACGGAATAACAGGCAAGTTTGGCCTTGGAGTAAAAAATGAAGCAGGACACAGGCTGATAGAAATTTGTCAAGAGAATACGATGGTCATAGCAAACACTCTTTTCCAACAACCCAAGAGACGTCTCTACACATGGACATCACCAGACGGTCAACACAGAAACCAGATTGACTATGTGCTCTGCAGCCAAAGATGGAGAAGCTCTATACAGTCAGTAAAAACAAGACCAGGAGCTGACTGTGGCTCAGATCATGAGCTTCTCATTGCAAAATTTAGGCTTAAATTGAAGAAAGTAGGGGAAAACACTAGGCCACTCAAGTATGAACTAAATCATATCCCTGATGAATATACAGTAGAGGTGACAAATAGATTTAAGGAATTAGATCTGATAGACAGAGTGCATGAAGAACTATGGATGGAGGTTCGCAACATTGTACAAGAGGTAGCAACTAAAACCATCCCAAAGAAAAAGAAATGCAAG